>CM065592.1:115784339-116308031 GCA_033119425.1 Bufotes viridis | reverse complement strand
CACAGAAAAAAGATGCACCACATGGATAAGCAACTGACAACACTGGCTAATCCCTCACTGGATGTTAAAAGCTGAGAGATTCGCCAATATTTCCAATCAGGAACATATCGGAGCCCCTTCAAACACCACGTCACGGTATCTCAGCATGGCATGGGGTCCTACCACTAGACTACCTATGGTGTGTGGACAAGGTCTGAAAAGGTATTAAGCAGCCTACAGCCCCTCCCACTCACCTGCATTGCAGGACCAACAATGCAATGGGGAACAAATGAGGCCGCAAGCTACACCTACAACAGACCATGTGACACCGGCTTCCAGGTGCAACAGAATGTTTACCAGCCATATGCAATGGCACATTCAATACATATAAAACAAGAATCACAGAAATAAACGTGGCCTAAATGGGTGGGACTGCTCCAAACCCCAAACACTGTGGCGTGTTTCTAACTGGGGGCAGTTCCTCCGCATGTGGTTCGCAGCGAACGGCTATCCCCAGCAAAAATTGCATACAATGGAGGATACCGGCGCGAACCACAAGCACCACACAAACATCCTACACAAAATAAAACATGTGCGGATGAAAATATATAAACACATAACTCACAGAAAAAAAGATGCACCACATGGATAAGCAACTGACAACACTGGCTAATCCCTCACTCGGATGTTAAAAGCTGAGAGATTCGCCAATATTTCAAATCAGGAACATATCGGAGCCCCTTCAAACACCACGTCACGGTATCTCAGCATGGCATGGGGTCCTACCACTAGACTACCTATGGTGTGTGGACAAGGTCTGAAAAGGTATTAAGCAGCCTACAGCCCCCTCCCACTCACCTGCATTGCAGGACCAACAATGCAATGGGGAACAAATGACGCTGCAAGCTACACCTACAACAGACCATGTGACACCGGCTTCCAGGTGCCACAGAATGTTTACCAGCCATATGCAATGGCACATTCAATACATATAAAACAAGAATCACAGAAATAAACGTGGCCTAAATGGGTGGGACTGCTCCAAACCCCAAACACTGTGGCGTGTTTCTAACTGGGGGCAGTTCTCCGCATGTGGTTCGCAGCGAACGGCTATCCCCAGCAAAAATTGCATACAATGGAGGATACCGGCGCGAACCACAAGCACCACACAAACATCCTACACAAAAATAAAACATGTGCGGATGAAAATATATAAACACATAACTCACAGAAAAAGATGCACCACATGGATAAGCAACTGACAACACTGGCTAATCCTCACTGGATGTTAAAAGCTGAGAGATTCGCCAATATTTCCAATCAGGAACATATCGGAGCCCCTTCAAACACCACGCCACGGTATCTCAGCATGGCATGGGGTCCTACCACTAGACTACCTATGGTGTGTGGACAAGGTCTGAAAGGTATTAAGCAGCCTACAGCCCCCTCCCACTCACCTGCATTGCAGGACCAACAATGCAATGGGGAACAAATGAGGCCGCAAGCTACACCTACAACAGACCATGTGACACCGGCTTCCAGGTGCAACAGAATGTTTACCAGCCATATGCAATGGCACATTCAATACATATAAAACAAGAATCACAGAAATAAACGTGGCCTAAATGGGTGGGACTGCTCCAAACCCCAAACACTGTGGCGTGTTTCTAACTGGGGGCAGTTCTCCGCATGTGGTTCGCAGCGAACGGCTATCCCCAGCAAAAATTGCATACAATGGAGGATACCGGCGCGAACCACAAGCACCACACAAACATCCTACACAAAATAAAACATGTGCGGATGAAAATATATAAACACATAACTCACAGAAAAAAGATGCACCACATGGATAAGCAACTGACAACACTGGCTAATCCCTCACTGGATGTTAAAAGCTGAGAGATTCGCCAATATTTCCAATCAGGAACATATCGGAGCCCCTTCAAACACCACGTCACGGTATCTCAGCATGGCATGGGGTCCTACCACTAGACTACCTATGGTGTGTGGACAAGGTCTGAAAAGGTATTAAGCAGCCTACAGCCCCCTCCCACTCACCTGCATTGCAGGACCAACAATGCAATGGGGAACAAATGAGGCCGCAAGCTACACCTACAACAGACCATGTGACACCGGCTTCCAGGTGCAACAGAATGTTTACCAGCCATATGCAATGGCACATTCAATACATATAAAACAAGAATCACAGAAATAAACGTGGCCTAAATGGGTGGGACTGCTCCAAACCCCAAACACTGTGGCGTGTTTCTAACTGGGGGCAGTTCTTCCGCATGTGGTTCGCAGCGAACGGCTATCCCCAGCAAAAATTGCATACAATGGAGGATACCGGCACGAACCACAAGCACCACACAAACATCCTACACAAAATAAAACATGTGCGGATGAAAATATATAAACACATAACTCACAGAAAAAAGATGCACCACATGGATAAGCAACTGACAACACTGGCTAATCCCTCACTGGATGTTAAAAGCTGAGAGATTCGCCAATATTTCCAATCAGGAACATATCGGAGCCCCTTCAAACACCACGTCACGGTATCTCAGCATGGCATGGGGTCCTACCACTAGACTACCTATGGTGTGTGGACAAGGTCTGAAAAGGTATTAAGCAGCCTACAGCCCCCTCCCACTCACCTGCATTGCAGGACCAACAATGCAATGGGGAACAAATGAGGCCGCAAGCTACACCTACAACAGACCATGTGACACCGGCTTCCAGGTGCAACAGAATGTTTACCAGCCATATGCAATGGCACATTCAATACATATAAAACAAGAATCACAGAAATAAACGTGGCCTAAATGGGTGGGACTGCTCCAAACCCCAAACACTGTGGCGTGTTTCTAACTGGGGGCAGTTCTCCGCATGTGGTTCGCAGCGAACGGCTATCCCCAGCAAAAATTGCATACAATGGAGGATACCGGCACGAACCACAAGCACCACACAAACATCCTACACAAAATAAAACATGTGCGGATGAAAATATATAAACACATAACTCACAGAAAAAAGATGCACCACATGGATAAGCAACTGACAACACTGGCTAATCCCTCACTGGATGTTAAAAGCTGAGAGATTCGCCAATATTTCCAATCAGGAACATATCGGAGCCCCTTCAAACACCACGTCACGGTATCTCAGCATGGCATGGGGTCCTACCACTAGACTACCTATGGTGTGTGGACAAGGTCTGAAAAGGTATTAAGCAGCCTACAGCCCCCTCCCACTCACCTGCATTGCAGGACCAACAATGCAATGGGGAACAAATGAGGCCGCAAGCTACACCTACAACAGACCATGTGACACCGGCTTCCAGGTGCAACAGAATGTTTACCAGCCATATGCAATGGCACATTCAATACATATAAAACAAGAATCACAGAAATAAACGTGGCCTAAATGGGTGGGACTGCTCCAAACCCCAAACACTGTGGCGTGTTTCTAACTGGGGGCAGTTCTCCGCATGTGGTTCGCAGCGAACGGCTATCCCCAGCAAAAATTGCATACAATGGAGGATACCGGCGCGAACCACAAGCACCACACAAACATCCTACACAAAATAAAACATGTGCGGATGAAAATATATAAACACATAACTCACAGAAAAAAAGATGCACCACATGGATAAGCAACTGACAACACTGGCTAATCCCTCACTGGATGTTAAAAGCTGAGAGATTCGCCAATATTTCCAATCAGGAACATATCGGAGCCCCTTCAAACACCACGTCACGGTATCTCAGCATGGCATGGGGTCCTACCACTAGACTACCTATGGTGTGTGGACAAGGTCTGAAAAGGTATTAAGCAGCCTACAGCCCCCTCCCACTCACCTGCATTGCAGGACCAACAATGCAATGGGGAACAAATGAGGCCGCAAGCTACACCTACAACAGACCATGTGACACCGGCTTCCAGGTGCAACAGAATGTTTACCAGCCATATGCAATGGCACATTCAATACATATAAAACAAGAATCACAGAAATAAACGTGGCCTAAATGGGTGGGACTGCTCCAAACCCCAAACACTGTGGCGTGTTTCTAACTGGGGGCAGTTCTTCCGCATGTGGTTCGCAGCGAACGGCTATCCCCAGCAAAAATTGCATACAATGGAGGATACCGGCGCGAACCACAAGCACCACACAAACATCCTACACAAAATAAAACATGTGCGGATGAAAATATATAAACACATAACTCACAGAAAAAAGATGCACCACATGGATAAGCAACTGACAACACTGGCTAATCCCTCACTGGATGTTAAAAGCTGAGAGATTCGCCAATATTTCCAATCAGGAACATATCGGAGCCCCTTCAAACACCACGTCACGGTATCTCAGCATGGCATGGGGTCCTACCACTAGACTACCTATGGTGTGTGGACAAGGTCTGAAAAGGTATTAAGCAGCCTACAGCCCCCTCCCACTCACCTGCATTGCAGGACCAACAATGCAATGGGGAACAAATGAGGCCGCAAGCTACACCTACAACAGACCATGTGACACCGGCTTCCAGGTGCAACAGAATGTTTACCAGCCATATGCAATGGCACATTCAATACATATAAAACAAGAATCACAGAAATAAACGTGGCCTAAATGGGTGGGACTGCTCCAAACCCCAAACACTGTGGCGTGTTTCTAACTGGGGGCAGTTCTCCGCATGTGGTTCGCAGCGAACGGCTATCCCCAGCAAAAATTGCATACAATGGAGGATACCGGCGCGAACCACAAGCACCACACAAACATCCTACACAAAATAAAACATGTGCGGATGAAAATATATAAACACATAACTCACAGAAAAAGATGCACCACATGGATAAGCAACTGACAACACTGGCTAATCCCTCACTGGATGTTAAAAGCTGAGAGATTCGCCAATATTTCCAATCAGGAACATATCGGAGCCCCTTCAAACACCACGTCACGGTATATCAGCATGGCATGGGGTACTACCACTAGACTACCTATGGTGCGTGGACAAGGTCTGAAAAAGTATTAAGCAGCCTACAGCCCCCTCCCACTCACCTGCATTGCAGGACCAACAATGCAATGGGGAACAAATGAGGCTGCAAGCTACACCTACAACAGACCATGTGACACCGGCTTCCAGGTGCAACAGAATGTTTACCAGCCATATGCAATGGCACATTCAATACATATAAAACAAGAATCACAGAAATAAACGTGGCCTAAATGGGTGGGACTGCTCCAAACCCCAAACACTGTGGCGTGTTTCTAACTGGGGGGGCAGTTCCTCTGTATGTGGTTCGCAGCGAACGGCTATCCCCAGCAAAAATTGCATACAATGGAGGATACCGGCGCGAACCACAAGCACCACACAAACATCCTACACAAAATAAAACATGTGCGGATGAAAATATATAAACACATAACTCACAGAAAAAAGATGCACCACATGGATAAGCAACTGACAACACTGGCTAATCCCTCACTCGGATGTTAAAAGCTGAGAGATTCGCCAATATTTCCAATCAGGAACATATCGGAGCCCCTTCAAACACCACGTCACAGTATCTCAGCATGGCATGGGGTACTACCACTAGACTACCTATGGTGTGTGGACAAGGTCTGAAAAGGTATTAAGCAGCCTACAGCCCCCTCCCACTCACCTGCATTGCAGGACCAACAATGCAATGGGGAACAAATGAGGCTGCAAGCTACACCTACAACAGACCATGTGACACCGGCTTCCAGGTGCAACAGAATGTTTACCAGCCATATGCAATGGCACATTCAATACATATAAAACAAGAATCACAGAAATAAACGTGGCCTAAATGGGTGGGACTGCTCCAAACCCCAAACACTGTGGCGTGTTTCCAACTGGGGGCAGTTCTCGCATGTGGTTCGCAGCGAACGGCTATCCCCAGCAAAAATTGCATACAATGGAGGATACCGGCGCGAACCACAAGCACCACACAAACATCCTACACAAAATAAAACATGTGCGGATGAAAATATATAAACACATAACTCACAGAAAAAAGATGCACCACATGGATAAGCAACTGACAACACTGGCTAATCCTCACTCGGATGTTAAAAGCTGAGAGATTCGCCAATATTTCCAATCAGGAACATATCGGAGCCCCTTCAAACACCACGTCACGGTATCTCAGCATGGCATGGGGTCCTACCACTAGACTACCTATGGTGTGTGGACAAGGTCTGAAAAGTATTAAGCAGCCTACAGCCCCTCCCACTCACCTGCATTGCAGGACCAACAATGCAATGGGGAACAAATGAGGCCGCAAGCTACACCTACAACAGACCATGTGACACCGGCTTCCAGGTGCAACAGAATGTTTACCAGCCATATGCAATGGCACATTCAATACATATAAAACAAGAATCACAGAAATAAACGTGGCCTAAATGGGTGGGACTGCTCCAAACCCCAAACACTGTGGCGTGTTTCTAACTGGGGGCAGTTCTCTGTATGTGGTTCGCAGCGAACGGCTATCCCCAGCAAAAATTGCATACAATGGAGGATACCGGCGCGAACCACAAGCACCACACAAACATCCTACACAAAATAAAACATGTGCGGATGAAAATATATAAACACATAACTCACAGAAAAAAGATGCACCACATGGATAAGCAACTGACAACACTGGCTAATCCCTCACTGGATGTTAAAAGCTGAGAGATTCGCCAATATTTCCAATCAGGAACATATCGGAGCCCCTTCAAACACCACGTCACGGTATCTCAGCATGGCATGGGGTCCTACCACTAGACTACCTATGGTGTGTGGACAAGGTCTGAAAAGGTATTAAGCAGCCTACAGCCCCTCCCACTCACCTGCATTGCAGGACCAACAATGCAATGGGGAACAAATGAGGCCGCAAGCTACACCTACAACAGACCATGTGACACCGGCTTCCAGGTGCAACAGAATGTTTACCAGCCATATGCAATGGCACATTCAATACATATAAAACAAGAATCACAGAAATAAACGTGGCCTAAATGGGTGGGACTGCTCCAAACCCCAAACACTGTGGCGTGTTTCTAACTGGGGGCAGTTCTCTGTATGTGGTTCGCAGCGAACGGCTATCCCCAGCAAAAATTGCATACAATGGAGGATACCGGCGCGAACCACAAGCACCACACAAACATCCTACACAAAATAAAACATGTGCGGATGAAAATATATAAACACATAACTCACAGAAAAAAGATGCACCACATGGATAAGCAACTGACAACACTGGCTAATCCCTCACTGGATGTTAAAAGCTGAGAGATTCGCCAATATTTCCAATCAGGAACATATCGGAGACTCTTCAAACACCACGTCACAGTATATCAGCATGGCATGGGGTCCTACCACTAGACTACCTATGGTGTGTGGACAAGGTCTGAAATGGTATTAAGCAGCCTTTCAGCCCCCTCCCACTCACCTGCATTGCAGGACCAACAATGCAATGGGGAACAAATGAGGCTGCAAGCTACACCTACAACAGACCATGTGACACCGTCTTCCAGGTGCAACAGAATGTTTACCAGCCATATGCAATGGCACATTCAATAGATATAAAACAAGAATCACAGAAATAAACGTGGCCTAAATGGGTGGGACTGCTCCAAACCCCAAACACTGTGGCGTGTTTCTAACTGGGGGGGCAGTTCCTCCGCATGTGGTTCGCAGCGAACGGCTATCCCCAGCAAAAATTGCATACAATGGAGGATACCGGCGCGAAAAGCAGACTCTTGTAGCCATTAATTGGGCTAGAAACATTATTCTAATAAGGAGGGTCTTTATGTCTTTGGAACAGTTGACATTAGAGAGATCATTTAGTACCCAGCAGTGTGGAGACTGAGGAATCACAACATTCAAATTCTGAAATATAAATTTACTAATTGAGCACCAATAATTCCCTATCTCTGGACAGGACCAAACCTTGACAAAAGAGCCCGTTTTTTTCCGGCTACCTGCCTCAGCTACTATTCTGATGCTGCTACCTGCCTGATGCCACACATCTGATGCCAAGTACAGCTTCTTACACCATCGTCAGCGGGTACTGTTAATGCCACTGTGCCACTTTGTGGCCTCCTCATGCGGCTGCTGCTGCTGCCACCGCCACACTATGTCAGCTTGCAACACTGTGGCCTCCTCATGCTGCTGCTAATTTAACACTATGTCACCTTGCCACTCTAGTCTCCTTATGCTGCTGCCAACTTACTGTCATGCTTTGGTGTGGAGGGAAACACCACACCGAGCATAGGAGGGAGGGGGAAAACAGGGAATCAGGCCTGAGAAATAGGGAAGGAAGATGGATACTTCCTAGTGAAAACCCAAACCAAAATCCTGACTGACTACCAGTATAAACAGACCCCAAAGGTAGGTGAGTTCATACACAGAAATATCTAGACCTATAGGACCCTGGTACTAATGGCAGGGACGAGAATAACTGTTCCTCCAAAAGGAAGGACAAACAGGAGTCTACTTCAGGCCTAATACAAAGAATAGGGAAATGCAAAACACAGTACCCAAACAAAATACAAAAAGGAAAGGAAAAGACTTAACTTCAAAAAGGCTATGGAAGCACCAGGAACTCAGCGGAGATCCAACCACAAACAATCCACAGGCACAGAAGCTATAAACCACACAGTATAGTGGGAGTAGCAACTATAAATTTGAAAGGTTAAATTACCACATAAGCAACACTTGGAGGCAAGGGGTGTGGCCATTACCAGAAACAACACAGAAGCTTATTGATCCACAAGGAAAACCTGTCAGATCAAACCGCGTGTTACCAGTCTCACAGATCTCCTGTCACCCACTGTCGCCAGGAGGTCTGTATGTCTCGGTACATCCAAGACTCACAACTCTGTCTCTGGGCCACTCTGTGGTCTCCTCATGCTGCTGTCACCTCCACACTGTCATTGTGCCACTCTGTGGCCTCCTCATGCTGCTGCTGCTGCCACCTCCACACTATGCCACCTGCCACTCTGTGGCTTCCTCATGCTGCTGCTAACTCAACACTGTCACTTGGCCACTCTGTGGCTTCCTCATGCTGCTGCTGCTGTTGCTAAATCAACACTATGTCACTGGGTCACTCTGTGATCTCCTCATGCTGTTGCTAAATCAACACTAAGTCACTGGGTCACTCTGTGGCCTCCTCCTGCTGCTGCCACCTCCAAACTATATCACATTGCCACTCTGGTCTCCTGATGCTGTTGCCACCTCCACACTATGTCATTGGGGCATTCTGTGAACTTCTCATGCTGTTCCCACCCTCCCCATTTCATGACTAGGCCACTTTATTGCCTTTTTGGCCTGGTTTACATCATCATTTATTTGATCCTTCTGTCAGTAGGAATAAAAAAATGAGACCCACAATGGATCCTGTCTGTGTAGCAGCTGTAAGGCCTGTATGGTCTCATCAGAATTGGCTTATGATTTGGCTGCCAAAAGCCGGCATGGGTACAAAACACATAACACATGCAAATATTCCATTCACGTGTCATCTCTGTTTTGGATCCTCTCCTGTCTTGTTTTTTGGCATTAGCAATACTGATGGATTACTGGCCAAATGCTGACTGAGTGAAGGCGGATGCTCAACAGACAGGATCCATTTTTTGAGAGGTTATTGTTCTGACGAATCATAGAAAAGCAAAATACTTACTGACGTCAACACAAACTTACTGCTGACACCCTCTCCACTCTGTCAGGGGGGCTTTACTTGTATAAGCGTTTAATAGAACAGGTTGTGTAGACATTTATGTGGAATCAGCTGATGACGGTGTAAAAGGAGTGTGCTTGTCAGGGACGTTCCCGCAACAGGTGGCAGATCGGTGAGACTGGCAACACTTGGTTTGATCTGACATGTTTTCCGTTTAGAACCAATGAGGTCTGTGTTTCTGGTGCTTGCCACAACTTCTTTCCTCAGGTGTGGCTATTATGTTCAGTTTATAGATTCTGTTTGAGTTGTGGATTGCTGGTGTGAGGATCTTGGCTGAGTTCCTGGTGCTGCCATTGCCACTTGGAGTTAAAAAAATGTTTTCCCTTTTGTATTTTGTTTGGGTTATTTTGTGTGTTGCATTTCCCTGTCATTTGTATTAAATCCTAAGGGAGACTCCTGTTTGTTTTGGAAGAACAGTTTGTCTCAGTCCTGACATTAGTACCAGGGTCCTATAGGTTGAGTTAGGACACTATGTATTCCTGTGTATGAACTCACCTACCTCTGGGGTCTGTTCATACTGGAAGTTAGTAAGGACTTTGATTAGGATTTTACTAGGAGGTGTCCATCCCCTTTCCCTAGTTTCTAGGCCTTATTCCCTTACCCCTGTCCCTTCTATGTTCTGTGTGGTGTTTCCCTCCCACACTCGAACATGACAGTGCTATTTCACGCTACAGTAGGATCTTGGGCCTCTGCACGGTTTTTTTATACCTGGCGCTAACATGGACTTGTAAGGCTGAGTTCACATTTGAGTTATTTGGTCAGTTTTGGACCCGTAACTGCCCAAATAAGTGAAGTGTGCAGTGATTCTAAGGGCGATGCCTGTCATGTGCGTGTCATAATGACTCGCAGTATTGTTTTGGTACTACAGTAGAGTCATTAAGTGTGTTACTGCAAGGCACAGTGTTTTACATTGCTATACAGGCTCCCTGCAGCCAGGAAATAGCTGTTTTTTTTTTTGCAATTCACCTCGAATAAATTCGGATCGGATCAAATTTTTTGAGAAATTCGCTCATCTCTAGTTATCACCTTTATATCACTCACATATCATTACAATACTGTATATCAAATACAATTCTTGAAAATAGAAGAAATGATAAAGTTTGAAAGCACTGAATGGGTTCATAACTTGCTGTACCTCGGAAAGTTTATAAAATCCAAAGCGTAAGAACATTTAGCAAATATTGTGCTAAAGATCATTATCATGAACATGGTGTTCCTTCCCATATAAAATGCTTGCCACATGAATAAACCGTCCTTTTCTGGAATGTTCCTATGAGTATACTTTTATATGGGATGGTTAAGAAAACTGCTGCAGCTACAGTATTTTATCACATCAGGCCCATCATCTGGAAGACTTGTGTGGGTGGGAATCTGCAATATGCAGCTAAGATTCTATCAAGCAAAATAAAGGACTGTTCCCTCTATCTAACCCAGAAATATACCTTTGTGTTTTGTATAAATGGAATTATCTTCCTAAAATATAAAAATAATATAGTGATCTTAAATCTGAATGTTTGCATATAACAAATGAAATATTCAACAGTTTTTTTTTTTTTATAATATGCACTTTAATAATTGAGGGTGCTACTAATAGTCCATGTGACAGCAATGCAGATAAGGAGTCCAGATTACTTTTTAATGTTCCTACTTAGTGATGTCCTGAACTATTCGCTGGCGAACAGTTCCTGGCAAACATCGCTTGTTCGCGTTTGCCGCGGCGGGCAAACATATGCGATGTTCGGTCCGCCACCCTCTACATCATCATTGTGCAAACTTTGACCCTGTAGCTTACAGTCAGCAGACACATTCCAGCCAATTAGCATACCCTCCCTCCTTGAACCTCCCACCTCCTATCAAAAAGCAAGGACAGCATCATCTTAGATTCATTCTGAAGCTGCATGTTAGTGAGAGCAGGGAGACTGCAGCTGCTGCTGTGCTCATGATTATGAATTCATAGGGAAAGCATTGGCTAGGCCAGTGTTCTGTGTCCACAGACTCATCTGCTGTAAGGACAGCATCACAGCACCCCAAAAAGCCCTTTTTAGGGCTGCTACATTAGTCTGCTTTTATTTATTTTTCTCCATATATATATTGCAGTTGCCTGGCCTGCCCGTTTGTAAGAGGCTGCAGGTCCACAGACTGTAGTGTGCCCACTGTCAGTGCCCACCACTCATACCGTGTGGCACAGGACCTTGCATAAAAAAAGGCATTTAATGTTTGCACTTTAATCTAATTTCAGTTGCCTGCCTGCTGCCAGTGTGTGTCAGGCCCACTTCCACAGACTGTAGTGTGCCCACTGCCAGTGCCCACCACTCATACCGGGTGGCACAGTAGCTTGGCGATAAATAAGGCATTTCATTTTTACCCTGTAATCTAAGGTTAGTTGCCTGCCAGTGTGTGTCAGGCCCACTTCCACAGACTGTAGTGTGCCCACTGCCAGTTCCCACCACTCATACCGGGTGGCACAGTAGCTTGCCGATAAATAAGGGATTTAATGTTTACCAATATAGCAATAACAAATGACAAAACAGGTGCACATTGCGGTCTTACTAAGTCCTCAAACTGATGTTAAAATTGAGAGATTAGTCAACATGTCCTGCAGTGGAGGACATGTCTTAAGCCCGAGCACCACACCAAGGTTTCTCAAGTAGCTCGGGACCTAACACTTACCTACCTGTGCCATATGGGCAATACCAGGGCCAGTGGGCAAAATTACAGGAATGTATTAGGCCGACTCGCAGCAGACTCCTCAGTTACCTCCAGCATGTAACCATGCCTGCAATTGGAGGAGGGAGAAGGCAGTGGGCCCCACCCAAGACTGGCTGATATGGCCCAGGCCTCACAGGTGCACCTAAATATAGCCAGTGGATGGAAAACAGGCTACATTTACATGGGAGTTTATACACCTCCAAACAATTATATATACACAAACCAACTGAAAGGTGGCATGAAGCAGGATGTGCTCAACCCAAAAATGCAGTTGTGCATATATATATACAGGGGAGCAGATCCTGCACTTGTGGAACTCTTTTGCCATACAAGCTGGTGGAGACTAAGGCCTTCAAAAAATGTTTAGCTATTGGGACACCGTAGTGGAAGGTATTTTGGAAAAATAAGTCATGGCATGTCTGGCACACAGTGTTGGGGCAAGGGTCCATCTGACCACTAATACCTGGTCTGCAAAAAGCACGGTCAGGCAGGTATATCACGTACACTGCGCATTGGGTAAACCTTCTGACGGCTGCCAAGCATGGAATGCGTGGTTCTGTAGCAGAGTTGGTGACACCGCCACGACTTGCAGGCAGTGTCACCTGCTGCCACCTGCATAACTCCTCCTACTCCATCCTCTTCTCTAACCTCCTCGGCTAAGTCCTCTTCTGCTGCTGCTGCGTCTTGCTCCACATCATCAACTGCACCCCCCCCCCCCAGCTCCCCAGGGGCTATTCCACATCCCGGATACGACAGTGTCACGCCGTCTTGGGGTTGACTTGCCTGAAAGCAGAGAGTAACACCGGACCAGCACTCCTGTCCGCTCTGAACCACAGGTGGATCAGTGGCTGACCCCGCACCAACTGGAGATCGACAAAGTGGTGTGTGACAACGGAAGCAATCTGTTGGCGGCATTAAATTTGGGCAAGTTGACACATGTGCCGTGCATGGCATATGTGTTGAATCTGATTGTACAATGCTTTGTGTGTAAGTATCCAGGCTTACAGGACATCCTCAAGCAGGCCAGGAAGGTGTGTGGCCATTTCAGGCGTTCCTACATGGCCATGGCGCACTTTTCCGATATTCATCGGCGAAACAACATGCCAGTGATTTGCAACAGCCCGACACATTGGAATTCAACACTCCTAAATTAATGTTCGACCGGCTGCTCCAACAAGAAAAAGCCGTCAATGAGTATTTGTATGACAGAGGTGCTAGGACAGCCTCTGCGAAGCTGGGTATTTTTTTTGCCACGATACTGGACGCTCATACACAATGCCTGTAGGCTCATGCCTCCTTTTGAGGAGATGACAAACTTAGTCAGTCACACCGAAGGCACCATCAGTGACCTCATCCCATTTGTTTTCTTCCTGGAGCGTGCCCTTCGAAGAGTGCTGGATCAGGCCGTAGATGAGCGTGAAGAACCAGAAGAATACGTGCCAGAGCGAGGCGATGTGTATACCAGAAGGGCGCACAATGACAACCGGGTCCTCTCAAGCAAAAAGAAGAAACCCTTTATTGGCAAAGACTACGCGTTTCGGGGTTCTTGCGACCCCTTTTTCAAGTCTGAGTAGATGGGTTTGATCCAACGTACGGTGAGGTGTACGAGGAATTTCTATTTTGCTTGCTGTGTGGAGCAGTCCTGACGCACGTGGGACGCTCTCACTACTCTAGCCCGGTTGCATTCACCTTCCTCCTCCCACCTACAAAACTTTGAGAGGAACAGCACAAGGTGAGCACAACTAAAATACAAGCTAAACAAACAAATTCTAAACACACTCACCCTATGAGCGCCTTTCTTCTTCTCTTCATGCCATATATTGATGAGCGTGAAGAGGAAGAGGAAGAGTTGTGGTCACCATCACCACCTACAGCCTTATCATCATCGCTTGCTGGACCTGCGGCAACGCTGGAAAAGGAGTCTGAGAAAGAGCAGTCAGAGGAGGAATGTGGCTTTGAGGAGGAGGAAGACCAACAGCAGGCATCCCAGGGTGCTCGTTGTTGTCACCTATCTGGGACCCGTGGTGTTGTACGTGGCTGGGGGAAATAACAGACCTTCAATAACATCAATGAGGACGAGGAACGGGAGATGAGTAGCTCGGCATCCAACCTTGTGCAAATGGGGTCTTTCATGCTGTCATGCCTGTGGAGGGACCCTCGTATAAAAAGGCTGAAGGAGAACGACATGTACTGGGTGGCCACGCTACTCGACCCCCGGTATAAGCAGAAAGTGGCTGAAATCTTACCGAATTACCGGAAGTCGGAAAGGATGCAGCAGTTCCAAAACAAGTTAAAAAGTATGCTTTACACAGCGTATAAGGGTGATGTCAGAGCACAACGGAAATCTAACAGGGGAAATCTAACAGGGGAAGAGGTTAAAGTAATCTTCCTCCTACCACGACCACTCCGGCAAGTACAGGACACTTTACAGACGTGTTGTTGATGGAGGACATGCGGAGCATTTTAAGTCCTACTCATCGCCACAGCCCTTCGGGGTCCACCCTCAGAGAACGACTCGACCGACAGGTAGCAGACTACTTCGCCTTAACTGCAGATATCGACACTCTGAGAAGCGATGAACCCATTGACTACTGGGTGTGCAGTTTTGACCTGTGGCTTGCGCTATCCCAATTTGCAATAGAACTTCTGGCCTGCCTGGCTTCAGGTGTCCTGTCAGAAAGGACCTTCAGGGCAGCAGGAGGTAATGTCACTGACAAGAGAAGTCGCCTAGGTCAAAAAGGTCTAGATTACCTTACCTTTATTAAGATGAATGAGGTGTGGATACCGAAGGGACTGACAGTGGGGGATACATTTGACTAAAAAAGGCCTGATGAGATGTCTTGGGCTAAAAATTGTCCCCACGCTACTGTATTTAATCTCTGCATGCCGGATGACTTGCGTGACTTCTCTGCCACCAACTAGGGTTCAAGCCGCAATGTTTTAGTACACTTTCTGCCTGGAAGACATCAATTTTGTGTACATGCCTAATTTTTCTGGCCTCTGGTGCTGCACTGTGGCTGCAAAAGCAAAACAAAAAAATGGCACCTACATGTGTCAATTCCCCTTCGTGATGGTTACCTTGTTGTGCTTGCGTATCACAATAAAGCGATCACCTCTATGAGTGTGTTGGCAATGTTGGCACACCCCAGATGATATGGTCGTTGCTTCATTGTGAACAGACCGATTGGCTGGATAACATTTTCTTTGTGATCATCTAAGGTGATCATTAAAGCCTACTAGGCCAACAATGGGCCCACACTGCAGAATCATTGTTTTCTGGGTCACTTAACTGTCACTGAACTACCTCAGCACGACCATAGGCTTTGAAAAACCGCCATCACCTGCAATCTCCCAAACGTGCGCACGAGCGCAGTCAGTCATCACTACACCAAGATTGACGCATAGAGGAATAAAATTTATGTCATGAATGTGTCAACTATTGACAATTGATTAAACTGATAAGAATAGTACTACTTAACACACCACTCATATAGGGTGTCACAGCAGTGCCCCAAATTGGAAGTAAGAGGACCGACAAATCATCTTTTTCCATCTCCCGGTTCCTAAAATCTATTCACCTCCCCCGATAGGGGACATAACAGGGATTAAACTGATAAGAATAGTACTAACACACCACTCATATAGGGTTGCACAGTACATTGCACGGCGCACGCGCAGTGCCCCAAATTGGAAGTAAGAGGGACGACCAAGCTTCTTTTTCCATCTCTCGGTTCCCAAAATCTATTCGATACACGTCCCCTGATAAGGGACGTAACATGGATTAAACTGATAAAAATAGAACTACTGATTACAGAACACACCACTCATATAGGGTGGCACAGTACATTGCGCTAGGAAGAGACCTTCAATGACGTCAGTGAGGACAAGGAACAGGACATGGCCAGCTTCAACCGTGGTCAAATGGGGAGTTTGTGGTTGTGCAAATGGACTGTTTGCGGTTGTTTGCGATGCGTTAAATGGGGAGTTTGGTCTGTCACAGTTAGGTCTGTCACTGTGAAGCGGGCGTAACCCTTACACTACCTGATCGATACAACATCATACCTGATCGTATACACACACTGGATGTTTTAAAGCACGTTATTCCAAACAATTTAGGAATGTTAAGTGATTTATGCCCTTTATGGATTAAAACCCGACTCTGCGTCCACTACTTAATTTTCTTATTAAAAATATTGAGCCATTCTGTCGCAAAGGGTTAACTGTTTTTAAAGCTGTGTGACTAGTACTTTCACTTTGTGACAGTCAGTCATCTAACAACTCTTATACCTAAACTACTTAGAAGTCATATGAGGTTATTTAAGCCACATTCTTATCAATAAAATAAGAACTGAGCTCTAATGAGTGTTAGGCCCCTTTCACACGAGCGAGTATTCCGCGCGGGTGCAATGTTTGATGTGAACGCATTGCGCCTGCACGAAATCCGGACCCATTCATTTCAAAAGGTCTGTGTACATGAGCGTTGGTTTTCACGCATCACTTGTGTGTTTCATGAAAATGGCAACATATTCTATATTAGTAACATAGTAACATAATAACATAGTATACAAGACCGAAAAAAGACATTTGTCCATCCAGTTCGGCCTGTTTTCTACAAGTTGATCCAAAGGAAAGCAAAAAAACCCTGTGAGGCAGAAGCCAATTTTCCCCACTTAAGGGGAAAAAAAATTCCTTCCCGACTCCAATCAGGCAATCAGAATAACTCCCTGGATCAACGACCCCTCTCTAGTAGCTATAGCCTGTAATATTATTACACTCCAGAAATACATCCAGTCCCCTCTTGAATTCCTTTATTGTACTCACCATCACCACCTCCTCAGGCAGAGAGTTCCATAGTCTCACTGCTCTTACCGTGAAGAATCCTTTTCTATGTTTATGTACAAACCTTCTTTCCTCCAGACGCAGAGGATGTCCCCTCGTCACAGTCACTGTCCTGGGGATAAATAGATGATAGTAGAGATCTCTGTACTGACCCCTGATATATTTATACATAGTTATTAGATCTCTCCTCAGTCGTCTTTTTCTAAAGTGAATAACCCTAATTTTGATAACCTTTTAGGGTACTGTAGTTGCCCCATTCTAGTTATTACTTTAGTTGCCCTGCTCTGAACCCTCTCCAGCTCTGCTATGTCTGCCTTGTTCACAGGAGCCCAGAACTGTACACAGTACTCCATGTGTGGTCTGACTAGTGATTTGTAAAGTGGTAGGACTATGTTCTCATCACGGGGATCTATGCCCCTTTTGATGCAACCCATTATCTTATTGGCCTTGCCAGTAGCTGCCTGACACTGGTTTTTGCAGCTTAATTTGCTGTTTATTAAAATTCCTAGATCCTTTTCCATGTCAGTGTTACCGAGTGTTTTACCATTTAATATTCTGCGATTTTCACGCAACGCTGGCCCCATAGAAGTGAATGGGGCTGCATGAAAATCACATCGCAAGCAAGTGTGGATGCGATGCGTTTTTCACAGATGGTTGCTAAGAGATGTTGTTTGTAAACATTCAGTTTTTTATTACGCGGTGCAAAACGCATTAAATTGCATTGTACCTGCGCGATAAAAACTGAACGCGATCGCAAACAAAACTGAATGTACTCGCTTGCGACATCGCGCAGTTTTCACTGAGCGCATCTGCAACTAATATGCTCATGCATATAAGGAGTCTGTCTGTTCCTCAGATAACGGAAAAGACAGAAAATCTACAGGCTGCTGCTACAGCTATGTACACAAAAAAGGATTCCATGTTTTTTTATAAAAATATTTTTAGCTCAAAATAACTACAATGCAATAACAAAAAATAATAATAATAATAATGCCCCCAAAGGTGTACATAGCCTTTAAAGCACACACAAAGGCGTGTACGGCTAACTCAGCTGACTGTAATGATTCCTTTCATTTAGTGATTTATTGCTTCTTTCTGGAGAAAAAGTATGTTTAATCCATATTCAGATGAGCACTTAAGAGCACAGGGAGGGAGGACCTAAGTCATTCTGTGCATTCTCGGTGATTCTGCTTCCTCTGCCAGCTCCTCCCTATCCTCCTTCAATGACAGGGCCTGGCAAGATGACTATACAGAATCCTAGCTTCTTTTCCGTCCTACATAACGGAAACCAGACAGATCCTTATAGAGTTGAGCGAACACCTGGATGTTCGGGTTCGAGAAGTTCGGCCGAACTTCACGAAAATGTTCGGGTTCGGGATCCGAACTCGACCAGAACTTCACCCCGAACCCGAACCCCATTAAAGTCAATGGGGACCGAACTTTTGGGCACTTGAATGGCTGTAAAATAGCCCTGGAAAGGGCTAGAGGGCTGCAAAAGGCAGCATAATGTAGGTACATGCCCTGCAAACATATGTGAATAGGGAAATGACTTAAAATATAATAAAATACAGAAAAATAATAAATAAACATTCTAAACTTGAGCCCAAGTGAGTGACAGAGACACCTGTCACCCAGCAAACAGAGGATGTGGCAGCAACGCCACCACATCTGTCATTGTCACCAAGCATCTCCACCAAATCCCATGGAAGTGTTCAGCTATCAGCTGTTCATCTCCCAAACAATGGAGAGAAAAAGAAATAGAAATAGGAAGTACCCCCCTACCCATGGCTCTGAATGCCTTATTTCAAACTTCCTGGTCCTTTGAAATGCTGTCATTCTGTCTGGTGGACAGTTTCAAAAACCTTATGGCGGTGGCATATCCCACAGTACTTGTATCCCAGCCGCCGCTACTTTTGCTGGCGAGCCATCTCTTCCCTGCACAACCAAGTGGCGAACAAAATCAAGTGTGCGATGCGCAACGCTATCTGTGGCAACGTCCACATAACCAACAACACAGTGGGTAAATGTAACGGCTGGCCCAAAGGCGGATAGCATTTTTGCGAATGTCATTCCGCCCCCGAGGATTGCTGGGCATTTCTCTTTGTATTCTGTTACCTCCTCCTCTTCTTCCTACTCGGCTTCCTCCTCCTCTACCTCCTCCTCATCCACTCAGCGCAACAACTTCACCACCCACAGCAGCACAGCCAGGGGGAAACGACAGCAGGTTGTTTTAAAACTTGTGTTTGTGGGACAAACCCCGCACCGCTCAGGAGCTGTGGACAGGCATGGAACAACCGACCGACCATTGGTTGGTGCGCTTATGGACGAAATATACTAGCAGGTTTGGGCCTAGCCGGTTTGACACACATGCCCTGCCTGCCACATGTGCTCATTTTGGGGTGCAAAAATTCCTACCACCAGACACCAGACAGTGAAAATCAATTCAGTTAATCGAACACACCCAATACCCCCACCCCCCTTTCACTCAAACCATTAACAAACTATTTATAAATTTTCTTAAGAACATATTAAAATAACTATAACGCAGCTAAACTTACTATATAAACAAACAAAACTATATACACGCCTTATCCTTACCTTATGGCCAGTGACATCCAGTGACATCTAAGTGGCTCGAAGGGTGGGTTCCTGCACCAACATAGTCCCTGACCCAGAACACAGTTGTCCAGCCAGGGTAAAGTTCTGGAGGATGAGGAGGATAAGTAGGATGAGGAGGATGAGGAGGAACCGTGTTCTCAGCAGCGTAGCACCCAAGCCAGCTCATGGGCAGCTGGGTCACCATCAGCACCTCAGAAGGCTGGGTTAGCATTGGCGAAATGTGGGAAAGCTTTGTCATGACGCCACAACTACCTGCTCTACCAGCAGATCTGGAACATCTTAGCAGGAGGCAGCATTTCAGCAACATGGTGGAACAGTACACGTACTGACTGATGGGTCTGCCTAGGGGAATAGCGACAGGGGAAGCAGGGGAAGCAACTGCTTTGGGGCCGTTACTTAGAAAGGGCCCATCCAGGAGGAGGAGGAGGACTAACAGTATTATAAAATGAAATTATATACAGTGGCAGTATAGACAGTGTAGAAAGCGAATGGAACAGCTGCTAGGCCTGGTCTGAGAGAGTGATCTTTAGTAGCCACAGGCATGGCGGCATGAAAGGAAGGGGTTTGTGCAAAAATTACTGGGGGAGGGGGGCCCCATTCTAAAATTTTCTGTGGTGCCCAATCATTTCTAGCTACGCCACTGGGTCTGCCCCATTCAACTTCTGGGTCATCAAATTGGGCACATGTCCTGAGGTTACCCTTTACGCCTTGGAGGTGCTGGTCTACCCTGCAACCACTGTATTGTCTGAACGTGTGTTTAGCATGGCTGGTGGCATTATCACAGACAAGCTCAGCCGCCTGTCCGCAGACAATGTGGGCAAGTTTTCGTTTATTAAAAAAAAACAGACATGGATCCCACAGGACTTGTTTGTACCTTATGCAGAATAGACATGTATACCGGCCTCACCCAACCACTGTTATACTAACGTGCACTTACACTTTGTTTTATTTTTTAGATTTTCCCAATGTTTTGGGTCTACACTAATTTATTTTAAAAAATAAAAAATAAAAAAACTGTTATTGGCGATTACCTTTGGCTTTACAGCCCAAAAAGGCTTTATTTCATGCAAGAATGTAACCACCAATTGTAAGTTCCCTGTCAGTTATGCAGTGCAGGGGTTTGTACCTGGCAAAAATGGTAATATTTCACCCAACAATTTAAAATCTATCCTTTGCCGGACATTATTAAACTTGGCCAGCCACAGCGGGAGCCACTGATTAACGGTATTGCTATTTTGGCAATTAAACTTGACCAGCCACTGCTGGGACACCAGATTTACGGTATTGCTATTTTGGCAATTGAATTTCACCCCAGAAAATAATGTATCCTTTGACGGACACTATGAAACTTGTCCAGTCACAGCTGGAACACCAGATTTACTGTATTTCTATTTTTGCAACTGAATTTCACCCCAGAAAATAATATATCCTTTGACGGACACTATTAAACTTGACCAGCCACTGCTGGGACAACAGATTTACGGTATTGCTATTTTGGCAATTGAATTTCACCCCTGAACAAAATATATCCTTTGCCGGACATTATTAAACTTGGCCAGCCACAGCTGAAACCACTGATTTATGGTATTGCTATTTTGGCAATTGAATTTCACCCCAGAACAAAATATATCCTTTGCCGGACACTAATAAACTTGGCCAGCCACTGCTGGAACACCAGATTTAGGGGATTGCTATTTTGGCAATTAAATTTCACCACAGAACAAATCTATCCTTTGCCAGACAGCAGACAGTATTACACTTAGCTAGCCACAGCTGGAACACCAGATTTAGGGCATTGCTATTTTGGCAATTTAATTTAACCCCTCAATAAAATATAGAAATTTCTATCCTGAGTTTCTAGGGGTGACAATAAGCACAGCCAAGCCCCTGATGTAGGATAGAGCAAAAAAAAAAAAAAAACTAGTATTGATGGATTAATGGACTTGGTGGCATCTTGTGCTGGTGCACCACAAGACACAAAATGGCCGCCGATCACCCCAGAAAAAAGTGACAGAAAAACGCTCTGTGCAGCCTAAAAACCAGTGAGCAATTAATAACTAGCAGAAGTTGAATGAGTTTTCCGTGCCTAATCTCACCCTCACAGCAGCTGCATCCTATCCCTACACTAATCAAAGCAGAGTGACGTGCGGCGCTACGTGACTTCAGCTTAAATAGAGGCTGGGTCACATGCTGCACTTGGCCAATCACAGCCATGCCATTAGTAGGCATTGCTGTGATGGCTTCTAAGGGCAAAGTAGTAAGGCGCTTGTTGATTGCCCAGCAGCTTTTCAACAAGCGCCATAAAATCTGCCAAACACCGAACCCGAATAATTATGAAAATGTTCGGGTCCGGGTGCCAAAAATCCCAAAATTCGATACAAACCTAAACTTTAAAGTTCGGGTTCGCTCAATTCAACTTCTGACGGATCAGCCACGAAAAGCTGAACGGTGATGTGAACTCAGCCTTATCCTATATCTTATACTCTATAGAGCATAAGTTAAAAACTTGACACATTACCTTTAAGTGTCATTTGAGTTAGAATTATATCCATTTAACTACAAAATACAGCGGGAGAGATTTATCAAACTGGTGTAAAGTAGAACTGGTTTAGTTGCCCAAAGCAACCAATCAGATTCCAACTTTCATTTTCCAACGGAACTGTGAAAAAGTGAAATCCAATTGGTTGCTATAGGCAACTAAACCTGTTCTGCTTTAAACCAGTTTAATAAATCTCCCCCACTGTTTTTTCACTAAATTGCATTTGTATGTGACTGGTCCTAATAGGAAAAAAAAATAATAATATTGACTAACATCAGTTTGTATTTGTTTCCATTAGTTCTTCTCATACATCTCCTGTTCACCTTATACAGTGTTAATGACTAGTGTTGAGCGAACCCGAACTGTAAAGTTTGGGTTCGTACCGGACTTAGGGTTTTTGTACCCGGACCCGAACCTTTCCGTAAAAGTTTGGGTTTGAGTTTGGTGTTCGGACGTTTAATAAACCTTGTTGAAAGGCTGCAGGGCAGCCAATCAACAAGCGTTTAAGATGTGTGCCCTTAGAAGCCATCACAGTCACGTAGCGCCGCACGTCACATCAGCTCTTACTAGTGTACGGATAGGATGCTGCTGCTGTGAGGGAGAGATTAGGAAAGAATCTGATATCAGAGCTTGGTGTTAACTACAGCGATTTTTTTTGTGGCTGCAATGCAACAATTTTGTACCCTGCCGTGAGCTTAGTGACACAGAAAAATAAGTTTTAATCCGTCTGTTAGGTGGGCGTCAGCGGCTATTTTGTGCAAGTGCAGTGCACTTGTACCTGCATATGTGCCAGGGACAATAATTTAATCCTGCTCTTGTAGTTTAGTGGCCAACATATACCCATTTTTTAAGTGCATATGCACTGCATATGTGCCAGGGGAGGGGAAAATAATATAGGTAATCCATCTGTGAGTTCAGGGACCCAAGGGGTGACATATTCAATTTTTTTTCTGTAAAGTACCCTTGTGCTGCATATGTGACAGTGTAATCAATTTTGCTAAAAAGTACATTTGTGGACTGTGCTGCATTTGTGATAGTGAAAGAAAATCTGTAAATCCATCTGTTTCTGTCACGAATAATGGAGAGAGGAAGGACACCAGAAAGACAACAGAAGGGAGAGGACAAACAAATAGGCCTCAAAACTAGGGAGAGGGGAAAGGTCACCTCCTAGGAAACCCCTAGAACTGGCCCTGACTCCTGTCAGTATGTATAGACCCCAAAGGTGGGAAAATACATACGCCGGAATCCTAAACACCCTAGGAGCCCTGATATGCCCTAAAGGTATTGAAAAGAAAAGAGACTACCGGTTCTTTCCCAGGTGAATGAACCAGCATCTCCCCGAGGCCTATTTATAACAAGCACAAGGGAACAACCAAATACAAACAAATGTGACACTTAACTTCTGAAGTGATGGAAGAGCAGGAACACCAGAGATGACCTCACACCAGCGCTGCCAAATCCAAATGAAGCTATCAACCGCATAGTCAGAAGGGTGGGGTCAGACTATAAAGGGTAGGAGTGATGACCACTGAGCAACAGCTGAAACAAGGGAAGAGGTCATTAATCCTATCAATGCTGAATCAAGAAGGCTGTTAGATTCCTCCATGCTCAGCCAATCTCAGTGATCTCCTGACATCAGTCACCTGAGGGACTGTGACAGTTTACATAAAGTACCTTTGCAGCTTGCACTGCATTTGTGATAGTGAAAGAAAATCAGTAAATTCATCTTTTTTATTGTGGTTGAAAAAAATCATCTGTTCTTTGCCAGAAAGTACCTTTGCTGGCTGCACTGCATTTTTGATAGTGAAATATAATCAGTAAATACAACTGTGACACTGTGGTTGAAAAAAATCACCTTTTTTTTTGCTAGAAAGTACCTTTGCGGCCCGCACTGCATTTGTGATAGTGAAATATAATCAGTAAATACAACTGTGAAATTGTGGTTGAAAAAAAATCACCTTTTTTTTGCTAGAAAGTACCTTTGCGGCCTGCACTGCATTTGTGATAGTGAAAGAAAATCAGTAAATCCATCTGTTTCATTGTGGGTGACATTTTTTTCTTTTTTTTTGCCAGAAAGTACCTTTGCGCCCTTTGCTGCATCTGTAATACTGAAATATAATCATTAAATCCATCTGTGACATTGTGGTTGAAAAAAATCACCTTTTATTTTTTTTTGCTAGAAACTACCTTTGCAGCCTGCACTGCATTTGTGAATGTGAAAGATAATCAGAAAATTCCATCTTTTTCATTGTGGTTGAAAAAATCATCTTTTTTTGCCAGAAAGTACCTTTGCGGGCTGCACTGCATTTTTGATTGTGAAATATAATCAGCAAATACAACTGTGACATTGTGGTTGAAAAAAAATCACCTTTTTTTTGCCAGAAAGTACATTTGCGGGCTGTACTGCATTTGTGATAGTAAAATATAATCAGTAAATACAACTGTGACATTGTGGTTGAAAAAAAAAAAACACCTTTTTTTTGCTAGAAAGTACCTTTGCGGCCCGTACTGCATTTGTGATAGTGAAATATAATCAGTAAATACAACTGTGACATTGTGGTTGAAAAAAATCACCTTTTTTTTGCTAGAAAGTACCTTTGCGGCCTGCACTGCATTTGTGATAGTGAAAGAAAATCAGTAAATCCATCTGTTTCATTGTGGGTGACATTTTTTTCTTTTTTTTTGCCAGAAAGTACCTTTGCGGCCTTTGCTGCATCTGTGATACTGAAATATAATCATTAAATCCATCTGTGACATTGTGGTTAAAAAAAAAATCACCTTTTATTTTTTTACTAGAAAGTACCTTTGCAGCCTGCACTGCATTTGTGATAGTGAAATAAATTCAGTAAATTCCATCTTTTTCATTGTGGTTAAAAAAATCTTATTTTTTTTGCTAGAAAGTACCTTTGCGGGCTGCACTGCATTTTTGATAGTAAAATATAATCTGTAAATACAACTGTGACATTGTGGTTGAAAAAAAAAACACCTTTTTTTTGCTAGAAAGTACCTTTGCGGCCCGCACTGCATTTGTGATAGTAAAAGAAGATCAGTAAATCCATCTGTTTCATTGTGGGTGAAAAATGTTATTTATTTTTTACCAGAAAGTACCTTTGCGGCCTTTGCTGCATCCGTGATACTGAAATATAATCATTAAATCCATCCGTGACATTGTGGTTGAAAAAAAATCACCTTTTATTTTCTTACTACAAACTACGTTTGCGGGCTGCACTGCATTTGTGATAGAGAAAGAAAATCAGTAAATTCCATCTTTTTCATTGTGGTTGAAAAAAATCATCTTTTTTTTGCCAGAAAGTATCTTTGCGGGCTGCACTGCATTTTTGATTGTGAAATATAATCAGTAAATACAACTGTGACATTGTGGTTGAAAAAAAATCACCTTTTTTTGACAGAAAGTAACTTTGCGGGCTGCACTGTATTTTTGATAGTGAAATATAATCAGTAAATACAACTGTGAAATTGTGGTTGAAAAAAATCACCTTTTTTTTGCTAGAAAATACCTTTGCGGCCTGCACTGCATTTGTGATAGTGAAAGAAAATCAGTAAATTCCATCTTTTTCATTGTGGTTTAAAAAACATCTTTTTTTTGCCAGAAAGTTCCTTTGCGGGCTGCACTGCATTTTTGATTGTGAAATATAATCAGTAAATACAACTGTGACATGCTGGTTGAAAAAAATCACCTTTTTTTTGCCAGAAAGTACCTTTGCGGGCTGCACTGCATTTTTGATAGTGAAATATAATCAGTAAATACAACTGTGACATTGAGGTTGAAAACAATCACGTTTTCTTTGCTAGAAAGTACCTTTGCGGCCTGCACTGCATTTTTGATAGTGAAATATAATCAGTAAATACAACTGTGACATTGTGGTTAAAAAAAAATCACCTTTTTTTTGCTAGAAAGTACCTTTGCGGCCTGCACTGCATTTGTGATAGTGAAAGAAAATCAGTAAATCCATCTGTTTCATTGTGGGTAAAAAAAAAAATCTTTTTTTTTTGCCAGAAAGTACCTTTGCGGCCTTTGCTGCATCTGTGATACTGAAATATAATCATTAAATCCATCTGTGACATTGTGGTTAAAAAAAATCACCTTTTATTTTTTTGCTAGAAACTACCTTTGCAGCCTACACTGCATTTTTGATTGTGAAATAAAATCAGTAAATTCCCTCTTTTTCATTGTGGTTGAAAAAATCATCTTTTTTTGCCAGAAAGTACCTTTGCAGGCTGCACTGCATTTTTCATTATGAAATATAATCAGTAAATACAACTGTGACATTGTGGTTGAAAAAAAATCACCTTTTTTGCCAGAAAGTACCTTTGCAGGCTGCACTGCATTTTTCATTATGAAATATAATCAGTAAATACAACTGTGACATTGTGGTTGAAAAAAAATCACCTTTTTTGCCAGAAAGTACCTTTGCAGGCTGCACTGCATTTTTCATTATGAAATATAATCAGTAAATACAACTGTGACATTGTGGTTGAAAAAAAATCACCTTTTTTGCCAGAAAGTACCTTTGCAGGCTGCACTGCATTTTTCATTATGAAATATAATCAGTAAATACAACTGTGACATTGTGGTTGAAAAAAAAAATCACCTTTTTTTGCCAGAAAGTACCTTTGCGGGCTGCACTGCATTTTTGATAGTGAAATATAATCAGTAAATACAACTGTGACATTGTGGTTGAAAGAAAATCACGTTTTTTTTTTTGCTAGAAAGTAGCTTTGCGGCCTGCACTGCATTTGTGATAGTGAAAGAACATCAGTAAATTCCATCTTTTTCATTGTGTTTGAAAAAATCATCTTTTTTTTTGCCAGAAAGTACCTTTGCGGGCTGCACTGCATTTTTGATAGTGAAATATAATCAGTAAATACAACTGTGACATTGTGGTTGAAAAAAATCACGTTTTTTTTTGCTACAAAGCACCTTTGCGGCCTGCACTGCATTTGTAATAGCAAAATATAATCAGTAAATACAACTGTGACATTGTGGTTGAAAAAAAAAAATCTTTTTTTGCTAGAATGTACCTTTGCTGCCTGCACTGCATTTGTGATAGTAAAAGAAGATCAGTAAATCCATCTGTTTCATTGTGGGTGAAAAATGTTATTTATTTTTTGCCAGAAAGTACCTTTGCGGCCTTTGCTGCATCCGTGATACTGAAATATAATCATTAAATCCATCCGTGACATTGTGGTTGAAAAAAAATCACCTTTTATTTTCTTACTACAAACTACGTTTGCGGGCTGCACTGCATTTGTGATAGTGAAAGAAAATCAGTAAATTCCATCTTTTTCATTGTGGTTGAAAAAATCATCTTTTTTTTGCCAGAAAGTTCCTTTGCGGGCTGCACTGCATTTTTGATTGTGAAATATAATCAGTAAATACAACTGTGACATGCTGGTTGAAAAAAATCACCTTTTTTTTTGCCAGAAAGTACCTTTGCGGGCTGCACTGCATTTTTGATAGTGAAATATAATCAGTAAATACAACTGTGACATTGAGGTTGAAAACAATCACGTTTTCTTTGCTAGAAAGTACCTTTGCGGCCTGCACTGCATTTGTCATAGTGAAATATAATCAGTAAATACAACTGTGACATTGTGGTTAAAAAAAAATCACCTTTTTTTTGCTAGAAAGTACCTTTGCGGCCTGCACTGCATTTGTGATAGTGAAAGAAAATCAGTAAATCCATCTGTTTCATTGTGGGTAAAAAAATTCTTTTTTTTGCCAGAAAGTACCTTTGCGGCCTTTGCTGCATCTGTGATACTGAAATATAATCATTAAATCCATCTGTGACATTGTGGTTAAAAAAATCACCTTTTATTTTTTGCTAGAAACTACCTTTGCAGCCTACACTGCATTTTTGATTGTGAAATAAAATCAGTAAATTCCCTCTTTTCATTGTGGTTGAAAAATCATCTTTTTTGCCAGAAAGTACCTTTGCAGGCTGCACTGCATTTTTCATTATGAAATATAATCAGTAAATACAACTGTGACATTGTGGTTGAAAAAAATCACCTTTTTTGCCAGAAAGTACCTTTGCAGGCTGCACTGCATTTTTCATTATGAAATATAATCAGTAAATACAACTGTGACATTGTGGTTGAAAAAATCACCTTTTTTGCCAGAAAGTACCTTTGCAGGCTGCACTGCATTTTTCATTATGAAATATAATCAGTAAATACAACTGTGACATTGTGGTTGAAAAAATCACCTTTTTTGCCAGAAAGTACCTTTGCAGGCTGCACTGCATTTTTCATTATGAAATATAATCAGTAAATACAACTGTGACATTGTGGTTGAAAAAAATCACCTTTTTTGCCAGAAAGTACCTTTATGGGCTGCACTGCATTTTTGATAGTGAAATATAATCAGTAAATACAACTGTGACATTGTGGTTGAAAGAAAATCACGTTTTTTTTTGCTAGAAAGTAGCTTTGCGGCCTGCACTGCATTTGTGATAGTGAAAGAACATCAGTAAATTCCATCTTTTTCATTGTGTTTGAAAAATCATCTTTTTTTTGCCAGAAAGTACCTTTGCGGGCTGCACTGCATTTTTGATAGTGAAATATAATCAGTAAATACAACTGTGACATTGTGGTTGAAAAAATCACGTTTTTTTGCTACAAAGCACCTTTGCGGCCTGCACTGCATTTGTAATAGCAAAATATAATCAGTAAATACAACTGTGACATTGTGGTTGAAAAAAATCTTTTTTTGCTAGAATGTACCTTTGCTGCCTGCACTGCATTTGTGATAGTAAAAGAAGATCAGTAAATCCATCTGTTTCATTGTGGGTGAAAAATGTTATTTATTTTTTGCCAGAAAGTACCTTTGCGGCCTTTGCTGCATCCGTGATACTGAAATATAATCATTAAATCCATCCGTGACATTGTGGTTGAAAAAATCACCTTTTATTTTCTTACTACAAACTACGTTTGCGGGCTGCACTGCATTTGTGATAGTGAAAGAAAATCAGTAAATTCCATCTTTTCATTGTGGTTGAAAAAATCATCTTTTTTTGCCAGAAAGTTCCTTTGCGGGCTGCACTGCATTTTTGATTGTGAAATATAATCAGTAAATACAACTGTGACATGCTGGTTGAAAAAATCACCTTTTTTTTGCCAGAAAGTACCTTTGCGGGCTGCACTGCATTTTTGATAGTGAAATATAATCAGTAAATACAACTGTGACATTGAGGTTGAAAACAATCACGTTTTCTTTGCTAGAAAGTACCTTTGCGGCCTGCACTGCATTTGTCATAGTGAAATATAATCAGTAAATACAACTGTGACATTGTGGTTAAAAAAATCACCTTTTTTTGCTAGAAAGTACCTTTGCGGCCTGCACTGCATTTGTGATAGTGAAAGAAAATCAGTAAATCCATCTGTTTCATTGTGGGTAAAAAAATTCTTTTTTTTGCCAGAAAGTACCTTTGCGGCCTTTGCTGCATCTGTGATACTGAAATATAATCATTAAATCCATCTGTGACATTGTGGTTAAAAAAATCACCTTTTATTTTTTGCTAGAAACTACCTTTGCAGCCTACACTGCATTTTTGATTGTGAAATAAAATCAGTAAATTCCCTCTTTTCATTGTGGTTGAAAAATCATCTTTTTTGCCAGAAAGTACCTTTGCAGGCTGCACTGCATTTTTCATTATGAAATATAATCAGTAAATACAACTGTGACATTGTGGTTGAAAAAAATCACCTTTTTTGCCAGAAAGTACCTTTGCAGGCTGCACTGCATTTTTCATTATGAAATATAATCAGTAAATACAACTGTGACATTGTGGTTGAAAAAATCACCTTTTTTGCCAGAAAGTACCTTTGCAGGCTGCACTGCATTTTTCATTATGAAATATAATCAGTAAATACAACTGTGACATTGTGGTTGAAAAATCACCTTTTTGCCAGAAAGTACCTTTGCAGGCTGCACTGCATTTTTCATTATGAAATATAATCAGTAAATACAACTGTGACATTGTGGTTGAAAAAAATCACCTTTTTTGCCAGAAAGTACCTTTACGGGCTGCACTGCATTTTTGATAGTGAAATATAATCAGTAAATACAACTGTGACATTGTGGTTGAAAGAAAATCACGTTTTTTTTTGCTAGAAAGTAGCTTTGCGGCCTGCACTGCATTTGTGATAGTGAAAGAACATCAGTAAATTCCATCTTTTTCATTGTGTTTGAAAAAATCATCTTTTTTTTTGCCAGAAAGTACCTTTGCGGGCTGCACTGCATTTTTGATAGTGAAATATAATCAGTAAATACAACTGTGACATTGTGGTTGAAAAATCACGTTTTTTTTGCTACAAAGCACCTTTGCGGCCTGCACTGCATTTGTAATAGCAAAATATAATCAGTAAATACAACTGTGACATTGTGGTTGAAAAAAAATCTTTTTTTGCTAGAATGTACCTTTGCTGCCTGCACTGCATTTGTGATAGTAAAAGAAGATCAGTAAATCCATCTGTTTCATTGTGGGTGAAAAATGTTATTTATTTTTTGCCAGAAAGTACCTTTGCGGCCTTTGCTGCATCCGTGATACTGAAATATAATCATTAAATCCATCCGTGACATTGTGGTTGAAAAAAAATCACCTTTTATTTTCTTACTACAAACTACGTTTGCGGGCTGCACTGCATTTGTGATAGTGAAAGAAAATCAGTAAATTTCATCTTTTTCATTGTGGTTGAAAAAAATCATCTTTTTTTTGCCAGAAAGTATCTTTGCGGGCTGCACTGCATTTTTGATTGTGAAATATAATCAGTAAATACAACTGTGACATTGTGGTTGAAAAAAAATCACCTTTTTTTGCCAGAAAGTACCTTTGCGGGCTGCACTGTATTTTTGATAGTGAAATATAATCAGTAAATACAACTGTGCATTGTGGTTGAAAAAAAATCACCTTTTTGTTGCTAGAAAGTACCTTTGCACTGCATTTGTGATAGTAAAATATCATCAGCAAATTCTTCCGCTACAGGGTGAACATTTCCATGGTTATCAGACCAGTCATTTACAAGTGGCTTGAAGGGTGTGTTCCTGCTGCACTGCATACCTGACTGGGAAATATATTCTGTAAATTTGGCGGCGTTCAGATTGCTGGGTGATCTGTACCCCTTTTTTCTTTCAAAGTACCCTACACTGCAAACCTGACAGGGAAATATATTCTGTAAATTCGGCGGCGTTCAGATTGCTGGGTGATCTGTACCCCTTTTTACTTTCAAACTACCCCTGCACTGCACACCTGACGGGGAAATAAATTCTGTAAATTCGTCTGTGTTTAGATTGCTGCGAGATCTGTACCCCATTTTTCTTTCAAAGTACCCTACACTGCAAACCTGACAGGGAAATATATTCTGTAAATTCGGCGGCGTTTAGATTGTTGGGTGATCTATACCCCTTTTTTCTTTCAAGTACCCCTGCACTGCATACCTGACTGGGAAATAAATTTGTAAATTTGTAAATCCATCTGTTAGTTTGGTGGGTGAACGCAAAGAATGAGGAGAGCGTCAAACTAGGGACGTGGCCCTGGTCGTGGTGATGCTGGTGATGGTGGAGCTACCGTTGCAGGGAGAGGACGTGGTCGATCTGTGTCAGCTACACGCACAAATGAAACACCTTCCTCAGGTGCACGTAGGCGACAGAACGGTTAGCGTTATTTTGTAGGCCCGAATGCCGCTCTATGAATGGTGAGGCCAGAACACATACAGGCGGTAGTAGATTGGGTGGCTGACAGTCCCTCCAATTCCTTCACATTGTCTCCCACCCAGTCCACTGCTGAAAGCTCAGAGTTGGCACCTGCAGACCATGGGCATCTGTCTTTCACCTCACCCCCTTGCAAATCAGGCAAGCAGTCTTAGCCCCAAGTCATGCAGCAGTCTCTTAAGCTTTTTTATGACTATGCTGGCAGGGTTTCCGTGGGCGATTCACATAGCCCTTCCCCAGAAGTGAAAGAGATTAAGTTCACCGATGCCCAACCACTTATGTTTCAGGAGGAGGACATGGGAAGACCAGGGCAGAGGTGAAGAGTGGGTGGAAGATGATGTGGAAGATGATGAGGTCCTAGACCCCACATGGAATCAAGGTCATGCAAGAAGTGACGTGTGCAGTTCGGAGGAAGAGGTGGAGGTTGCACAGAGCCACCAGCACAGCAAAAGAGGGAGCAGGGTGCAAAAGCCGAGTGGATAGTAGATAGTACGCCTGCTACTGGCCATCGTACCCAGAGACCGAGCACACCAAAGCCAGCTTCAAGGAGTTCCCTGGTGTGGCAGTTCTTCAGACAATGTGCTGACGACAAGATACGAGTGGTTTGCACGCTGTGCAATCAGAGTCTGAAGCAAGGCATAAACGTTCTAAGCCTGAGCACAACCTGCATAACCAGGCATCTAAATGCAAAGCACGAGCTGTAGTGGAGTAAACACCTCAAAAAACAAGAAAGGTCTCAGGCTCATCCTGCTTCCTCTTCTGCCGCAGTCTCGGCCTCTTCCGCCACCTCTGGAGTGACAGTGGCACCTGGCCCCCCACAAACAGAAGATGTGGTCGCAACGCCACCACCTCTGTCAGCAAGCATCTCCACATTGTCCCATGGCAGCGTTCAGCTGTCCATCTCCCAAACACTGGAGAGATAGAGGAAGTACCTCCCTACCCACCCGCGATCCCTGGCCCTGAATGCCAGCATTTTAAAATTTCTGGCCTTTGAAATGCTCTAATTCCGTCTGGTGGAGACAGACACTTATAAAAAACCTTATGGCAGTGGCTGTCCCACAGTATGTGGTTCCCAGCCGCCACTACTTTTCCAGGCGAGCCATCCCTTCCTTGCACAACCAACTGGTGGATAAAATCAGGTGTGCACTGCACTGCGCATAACAACCAATACGTGGACCAGTAAGCACAGGCAGGGACGTTATATCTCCCTATCAGCACACTGGGTAAATGCAGTTGCAGCTGGGCCTGAGGCGGATAGCAGTTTGATGTCCTTTCGCCACGAGGATTGCAGGGCATTTCTCTTTGCCTACAGTTGCCTCCTACTCCATTTACTCCTCTACCACCTCCTCATCTGTTCATCATAACACCTTCACAACCAACTTCAGCACAGCCCAGGGGAAACGACAGCAGGCTGTTTTGAAACCCCCCACACCGTGCAGGAGCTGTGGAAAGGCATGGAACAACAGACCGATGAGTGGTTGATGCCACTGAGCCTCAAGCCCGGCCTGGTGGTGTTCGATAATGGGCGAAATCTCGTAGCAGCTTGGAGCCTAGCCAGTTTGCCGCACATCCCTTGCCTGGCGCATGTGCTGAATTTGGTGGTGCAGAAATTTCTAAAAAAACTACCCCGATATGTCAGAGCTGCTGCAGAAAGTGCGGGCCGTCTGTGTGCACTTTCGACGTTCTCACCCCGCTGCTGCTCGCCTGTCTGCAACGCAGCGTTGGGCCTTCCCGCTCACCGCCTCATATGCGACATTGCACATGCTGGAGAGACTGTGCGAGCAGCAGCAGGCGATAGTGGAGTTTCAGCTGCAGCACACACGGTCGCTCTGCGGAACAGCACCACTTCATCACCAATGAGTTGGCCTCCATGCGAGACCTGTGTGCCATGTTGCGCTGTTTCGAGTACTCCACCAACATGGCCAGCACCTCCCACAGAGGACAGCTTGTCGTTGCCTCTGGGCAGCCTGGCACACATGAGCGACTACATGCTGCAGTGCCTGTGCAAACACCGCCGAGTTGCCCGCATTCTAACCAGTGGTAATTACTGGGTGGCCACCCTACTTGATCCCCATTACAAGGACAACGTGCCGTATTTAATTACCTCACTGGAGCATGATCGGAAGATGCGAAACTACAAGCGCACACTGGTAGACGAGCTGCTCATGGCATTCCCACCTGACACAAGTGCCTCAGTGGAAGCATAAGGTGAAGGCAGAGGATGAGGAAGAAGTCGCCAAAGCAGCTGGGGTACCACCAGCACCTGAGAAAGCAGGTTTAGCGTGGCCGAAATGTGGAAAAGCTTTGTCAGCACCCCACAAGAACCAGCACCACCAGCTGATATGGAACATCTTAGCAGGAGGCAGCATTTCAGCAACATGGTGGAACAGAATGTGTGCACACGCCTACACGTACTGACTGATGGGTCTGCCCCATTCAACTACTGGGTCTAAAAATTGGGCACATGGCCTGAGCTTGCCCTTTACGCCTTGGAGCTGCTGGCCTGCCCTGCAACCAGTGTATTGTCTGAACGTGTGTTTAGCACAGCAGGGGTCTATCGCAGACAAGCGCAGCCGCCTGTCCACAGCCAATGTGGACAATCTCAAGTTCATTAAAATGAACCAGGCATGGATCCCACAGGACTTGTCCGTACCTTGTGCAGAATAGACATGTATACCGGCCTCACATAGCCTTTGTTATACTCCAGCGCACTTTCTCTTTGTTTTCTTTTCTATATTTCCCAATGTTTTGGCGTCTACCCAAAAAATAATAGCAAAAAAAACAACACAATTTTGGCGACTACCTCCTCCACCACCCCCTTCACCTTCTCCGCCACTTTTACCACCTCTTCGACCTCCTACTCCATATGGACCTACTCCTTCTGCTAATTCAAGATTATTATTTTTCATTTTTATGTGTGTTATATAATTTTCCTATCCACATATGTTTGCAGGGCAATTGTCCTGTACTTATCCCCATTTGGCTTCCTTTTGCAACCATCTAGCCCTTTCCATGACTTTTTTAGAGCCACTTTAGTGCCCCAAAGTTCGGGTCCCCATTAACTTCAATGGGGTTCGGGTTTGGGGTCAAGTTCGGGTCAAGTCCAGGTCCTGAACCTGAACTTTGCGGCAAAGTTTGGCCAAACCCAGCGAACCGGAACTTCCAGGTGTCAGCTCAACCCTATTTATGACCTTTTAGTGATTTATAGATAAGGGTTATTAAATGATTGCACAAAGTGAAAATGAAATTACTGTTCACACAGATAGAAAAAAAGTTTGTGTCAGAGAATAATGCAATATTTTTTAATAAAGACCAATTGAAAAAAAAATGTTTTTAGCCCAAAATGAGTAAAATGCAATCATAAAAAAAAATAGGTTTACACATCCTTTAACTTTTCACAATAACATTTTGACCAGGAGAACCCAAACTTTTGCATGCCACTGTATATAAAAAAGATTAGACAAGATTATAAAAACACATAATATGCCATTAATATCTGATACATGGTGGTTAAAAGCCAGGACAGCTGCTGATTACCAGCTTTAAGGAGCCACAATTGTGCCAGTTTAAAGACATAACGTTGCTGATTGGGTCCTGGGGATGGGAACCCCTACAGACCAAATATTGTTTGACTATATTGATGCTTACACACCCCTAATTCACATGGTTTTTCCTATATATTCAATCCATTGATTTAAATCCATAAACAAATCTAAATATGGTTAATTTAGCTTCATATAATCCTATACAGTCAGACTGTGTAGGATTACATGAAGCTAAATTAACCAAATTTAGACCATGTGATTTAGGGGTGTGTAGGCATGTTTATGTCATTTATGTTATCTATGTTACAACAATTAAAATGTGTGGATCATGTGACCATTTTGGGTGTGGATCATGTGACCAATTTGCATATGTGGATCATGTGACCATTTAGGGTGTGTATATATCACTGTGTGGACACTGAACATTCGATGCTTGATAAAGACCAACACGGTCAAAACGTCGCATGTCAGTTTGGTGAATAAATCACATTTATGAATTGAAGATTACAGAGTGATGCAGTCCCTATTTCCTTTTTGGATGACTGGGGGTACTAGAGGTCGGTACCCAACACTGCGAGCACCACCACAAAATCAAATGCCTTTGCCGTAAGTGCTGCTACACCATTTTCCAATTAATTTTGTCCCTCCATAAAACTCACACTCCTTTCATAACTTGGTAGATTTTTAGAAGTAGAGTGTGTAAATAAAATGAAGCTGCTGTCTGAAATTGGAAATCAGGTTGATTTCCATTATTTGAGACTAAGTGGAAAGTGGAATATTTATACAATCACCTGTCCCTATTTTGGACACTTCACTTAATCTTAATCTACAGAATTGTAAATCTTATGTTCCTGTTACCAAAAAGTGTGGAAAGCATGCTATATATCCCATGGGTATTTTCAGTGATAAGCTCTATAGCTTCAAATGCACAAATCTGTTAAATGTATTCTGCACAGTAGGAACTTTGACATACTTTAAAAAAGTTTTGACAGCTTGTCTTGTATGAAGAGGGTTAAATTCCTGTTATTGTATATGTAGCAATGGCTCCCACGGAGCTTTGGCTTCAAGCCGTTTCTTCTAATAACTGTGGCCAAAAGGCTGCTGTCCCTTTTTACATTTTGTCTATGACATACCATACATCACTTTGTTACTGTCAAAGAATATATCTCACACTTCATTGACAAAAAGCTTGACCTTGGACCTCTTTCCTGGATGCTGAATACAACATTGTTTATGGTGGTTTGTACGGATGAGATGCTGGCCTTAATGTTCCAGAAACGCTGCCGGTCCCATAATGGGATCATTCAGTTAAAATAGACAAATATTTGGGCTCATTAGGAAATTAATTATGTGGAATGCCTGGCAAAGATTTACCTGTCTAAAAGAATCACACATTATAGAATATAACATCAATGAGGGACACTTCATTGAGTCTCGAGTATTTGCCTCTACAATGATAGTTCATCTTAAAAATCAGATAGTTTTACAGAAAATAAGAAAGACCCTTTGATTTTCTCATCTTAAATAGTAACAAAATGACTGGTAAAATTATTAAATGTATCCTAAAAGCATACCTAACCTTTCAACAAACTTTGCATTTAAGGGCATCTGACAGCAGATTTGTTTCTATAAAACTGGCTGACCTGTTCCATGTGTGCTTGGCAACTAAAGGCATCTTTGTTGGTCCCATGTTCAAAAGTAGAGAAAAATAAAGTTTTAATAAATGTAAATGAGCCTCTAGGAGCAAGGTGGGTGTTGCCTTTACACCTTTAGGCTCTGCTCTCTCTGCAACTGCCACACCCTGGGCACTTTGACAGGGCCAGGCAGTGTAAATGTCATCACGCCTGCCTGGCGCTGTCAATCAAAATAAAGAGGGCATGGATGTTGCAGAGAGAGAGTGGACCCTCTAGGAGTAACAGCACATCATTTTCCTCAGCAATACGGGCACATATGAACATGGGGCCAACACAGATGCCTGCAGTTGCCAAGCACACACACTAGCAGCCCATCTAGTTTCATAGGTACAAATGTGCTGACAGATACCCTTTAAATCAAAAGTATAGTGGGTGTGCGTGAAAAATAACATTATTTCTGACCATTATATGACTTGTATCTGGCATTTTTAGCTGTTTTATCCTGTGTATGTTAGACCTTCAGTTTGCAGTTCCCCCAGATCTGGTGAGTATAGACTAGCTCCCATCCACTGAATACAGAAAGTAGAGGAGAATCTGTTTCCTAACTTTCTCTTAGTCAGAAGCAGTCCCAGGATCATGGAGGAGATTACAGAGAAGTTCTGATCAATACTGATATGAATATATCACTTGTGCAGAGATATGAACTTTGTTTTTAGCTGCAGCAGTCTCTTTGCCTGTGTGTGTTCTGCCTCTTTCAGCTCGTGCTCACTCCTGCCCCTTCCCTCTCCATAAACTTGTATTGATATGTTTAATCTGATCCTTGAGTGAGCTGCTCTGTCTTGGATGGCTTCAAGACAAATTTCACAAAGAAAAACAGTTACCAATGGTGGGAGGAAAAAGAGGAGAGATAAACATTTGATAACAGGAGAACTAGATATTTCTCTCTGTCAAATATATTACAAAGTTTCTTACAGTCGCGTGTACTGTTGATTTATGCAAGTTGTATGAAAACTTAGTGAACATTTAAAATGGTATTAATGTAGTAAAAATGCACTGATTATACCTTATAAAGTAATACTATGGCATTCAGAAAGCATTTTAAATAAGCTCTTTGTGTGTTTCAGATCCCCGTTAATCACAAACACAAAGTGTCAGAAATCTTTCAGATCTTACTCTACATATATGGTGGCACTTCGCACGACCAGTGAATAAACCACAAATCTTAAAGGCATTCTGTGACCCCAATGATCAGTTTTATAGTAAGTATAGCATCATGTAGGGTAGGTGACCTAAAACCTAGCCATATCTTACTTCTAAAAATCTACTTCTCAAGTTCAGAAAAATTATTCTTTATATTTTTATGCAAATAACGTTATTGGTGCACCATGGATGAGACAGCTCCAGACAATGAACCTGGCTTCCCCTGCGACATTGCTAAAAAAAAAATGATGGTGCTTACTGTAAAGAGAGTCTGTCATCTCCAAAATTTGTAGGCATAATCCAAGTAAGCATAATGTACCACCATGTAGTGTAGATGCCCTGAAACATAAACATACCTTTCTTGTGAAAATCTCATCCTTTAATACTAAGAAATGCTTGTTTCAATTTTTATGCAAATGAGATTTTTGGTAAACTGTGGTCAATCCATTCTGTGCACCTGGCTTCCCTTGTATCATTGCTACCAGCTCTGAAATCTCAGAGTTTGTCAATCAAACAAGAGAGGGAGGCCTGGGCTACTCGTTATGCACCCAAAACCTTATTTGCATAAAAATAGCATTTTTGGGGATTAGAGAACTGGATTTTCATAAGAAAGGCATGGTACTTTTTGAGGCTACTACTGCATTTGCAGTGACCAAGAGGATCACTGCTAAAGAGTTAAATGTTGTGATTTGTTGCATAAGCACTCTCTGGTGACATGTAACTTCTGTATTATGTATCCTTAATGGTTATCTATTGGCAGCAATTAGTTAATACTGGTGGTGTTAGTCCAGTTGCCTGAGTAATAGGCTGTTCGACCCCCTGGTTAGAGAGTCTTTGATGAGCAGGCCAAGCGGACGGATGTATGTATGTGAGCACCACACAGCTTGGTCTAGTCCAGGGAACCGTAATCCCTGAGACTGAAACCTTCCAAAGAAACAACTGAACTGAAAGACCCCCTGAGAAAAAGAGGACAGACATTTTAGATGGTTAAGAAACACTTTTTTGGTGTGGAAAGGATATATTGCTTCAGCGCCCACCACACTTTTGAGATGAACTGAGCATCCAAACCTGAGTTCTTCATTCAGCACTCTGGGCATTGCAGAAGGTGTAAATGGAATTGCATACCTGTGATTATTTTGGAAGACTGCAAATTTGACCCAGAGAGAGGATCAGGGAGGACAACCACCATAATTGCTACTGCCTATAAACAGCAATTGGGAGAAGCATACTCTGTGCCAAACCTCAGAACGGTGCCTATTGCTGCTATATGTGCTGCAACTTCCATTATTTATTCAGTATAGAGAGACTTTGTTGCAATCAAACAGGCCTGGTCATTGACTCCACTATTATCCGCCGGTCCCCAACCTATGCCTGACCTCCTGCCTTACTCATTTACCTAAAATCAAGGGCGCTCCAACCACCAAACAACAACATCAGAAAATCCGGAGTGTACCCGAAGGAAGAAAGGGTGCACCCTCCCATCACTGCATGCACCCTGTACCCAGGGAGCTCTGTGGAGAGGGTTTAGACACCATGTGCTACAACCATCCTCACTGCTCTATTCTGAGGATCAGAGGATGCCAGCACATCAAACCCCCACAGTTCAGGAAGTGATGGCAAACCAATATAGCAAAACTTTTAATGGGCTGGGAAAACTCATTTTTTGAGTTCCATTTAACAGATGAATTACTTTATTCATGTACCAGAGCAATGTCATCTCAGATACATAGTACAATCAATACAGAAGTATTATTTTGTATGATGTTTTCAGTGCTTCCAGTAGATCACCTCGTGACTGGTGCTGGTCCCAGTGGTCACTTCTTGCCAACCCATTAAAAGTCTTTGTTCAGTTTGTCCTTTAAAATTATTATTACATCACTACACAGGGCAACAGATACTGTAGTTTGAGGAATTGATTTTCTGCTGCATGCTTTAATATTGTACTTCTACTTACCCCTACATATTCAATACATGTAAATGTAATAATCAATACATGTAAATAGTCAGGTCATACTGATCGAGCCTCCATAATCAGTATGATAGACTATGATGATAACATCTAAAAAAGGGATAATCCATAACCTTATTAATGTATCTCACCCAAATAAAACTGTGCATGTAAATATTCCAATTAATAATTATCATAGAGTCAGTCTAATTGGAGCATGTACAGTATTACTCTATATAAGCCCAGTGCTAACAAAAAAAAAACAAATACAGAGCAGGGGACATTTCTGCCTGATGCCAAAATTATTGATATATAATATGTTGTAAGCCTTCCTTTATTTTTTAAAGCCTTCCTTATGTACACATTTTTACTTTCAGGATTGCTGCTTACTATGATGTGACAGTTTTGATTTATTTTTAGCTCAGCTTGTTATCCCAGATTTATCACATGAGAGACTAAAGAAACATTTTCACTGAACTTGTTATTACTAGATGTGTCTTGTTTTGCTACATTATCTTACAGTGAGAGCTGTAATATTCAAGCAGATGGTGCAGAACTGCAAACAATCTGGAAGACAATATTTTGTAGTAAGGATTGAAAATGGTAAAATAAATAATGTGTGGACTGTGATTTAAAGGAATAATTGTATGTTTTTGCATGATATTACTTAATACAGTTGGTGGTCTCAATGGGAATTTCATCTTTCTTTTAGTGATTCTAGAGATATCCCCTTCCTGTGTATATATTTCAGTCCACAAATAACAGATCTGCTAAATATGCATTCTGCATTTTTCTTACTTACATAAATAGAAAGGACTGTTGTAATCACAATACTGGCAACTATAGGACATGTTCTATAATTTTCAGAATGGCCACCTGGATCTGCAAAAAATTAAGAACTCATCAGGAAGAAAGTGATTGGTTAATAGTTTTATACAGTAGATATACCAACTTCTAGTGGAAAGAAGGTCAGAGCTATCTAGCATAGTGGCATCTGACATAGGAGATATCTGGCCAGGAAAAAATAGTAATGTTGACAGGACTATTTTTATTTCATCATGTATAACAGAACCAAAAAGAACCGTTCTGTGTCCACATAGACATGTATTAGGATGGAGCAAAACGGAATGCTTCTTAAAGGCTTCCGTTTTGCATTCCATCCTAATACATGTCTATGGGGACACAGAACGGTTCTGTTTGGTTCCGTTATACATGACGGAGTTATAACAGAATTCCCTAATACCAATGCGAACCCGCCCTTACACTGTGACATGTGCTATCAGAGTCAATTTAAGCTCGGCTACATCTGTACATGTGGAGCATTGCCTGGCCTATATGACTCCTTACTCATACCAGGTGCTCTCAATAAGAAGAAATAGTATCCCAAAGTCATGGAATTTCATAGATCACCCCTCAGGACCTATAGATGATAGTCCCTAATTACAGAGGAGCTGTCAACGTTCTGGCTGTCAAGAAATGTATAGGCCACACAACTACAGCAACAGAAGCACCCCATTATATTCCTCCCCAACCATGTGCTTACTGGTCTTGGGGCCATAAAATGACTTCTTACACCTTTGACCCCATGCTGGGTACAATGACCTAATTACCAGATGTTGATTCAGTTACATATTTATTCCCAGAGAATTCTTGTACAAGTCACTCAGAATTGAGAAAGCTTGTTTGAAGAACGAGTGAAACGCTTTCAAGAAATCTACAGCAAGTCTAGTTGCCTTGATTTATTCTTTACAGATATACCATGACCTTGATTAATGAGGACCTTCACAGACTTCTTACCAGTTGTTTATATAGGCTTCTATAGGCTTAAATAATTTTTTTGAATCCATTGCCAGGCCATCAAAAGATCATCCTGATCACTTGATCACCCTTTCCCTTCTGTTGTGGGGTAAGGAGGCTAGTTCTGTTCCTGCTACAGGCCCCCAGCTACTCCTCTCTCAGGTCTCTTAGTACATTCTCTGTACCTAAACCTCAGATGTACATCGGCTGCCTGTTCCACAAATTCTTTCTCAGTAAAGCAATTACTTCTCAAATCGAGGTATTGTCCCTAGAAGACCTTGGCATAAAGGGTGCATGTGTGGTTTCTATTCCACCATAAGAGAATTGGTAGATGTGGGTTTGCAATCGTAGATAGGTAGACAGTTGTAATCTGTCACTCATAGTGTTAGATTCCTGGGTTTGTGCCTATGGTGATCTCTTTGAGCTATTTGGTGTGGGGAGTCGCTCTGGTAGATAGCGGTGCGGGTGCAGTATAGAGGCAACACGGAGTCCAGAAAGTGTAGCAAACAGTGTTTAATTCACACTTGCAGCAAATACACAGCAAACAGTCACTTGGTGTTACTTCACACCTATCAGAAAACGTGCGGCAAAACAAAATAGTCCAAAACAGGTTCCAGTCACCTGGGAGGCTTTAGGTGCAGGTTCGCACCTGGCTGTCAGTCCAGCCGCAAGGCGATCGACCTCCGGCTTCCAGGCCGTCTGCACTCCTCCTTGCTTGGGGTCTTGCTTCCAGCTCAGAGAACTCCACACAGCACAGCATGGATCAGCACTCCCAAACTCAAGTGATTCCACAGCCTAACAGCAGCTCCAGGACAATCACCCTCAGCTGCTTGGGAGGCTGCCTTTTAAAGGCCCGGATAAAGTCCGGCCTGGACCGTGGGGAATAGGCACCCACCCAACTCTTTGCCTACTCCCAGTAAGAGCCGGCCCGGATTGGCTTTGCAGCCAAACTAAATATCAACTTGTCAAGCAGCACTAGCTGCTGCTGACACATAAAACCCGGCTCTTACCTCACCGAGGCCAGGAACCTCGGTGACACGTACCTGCCATCGACAACGGTACCTTGCACCTTACCACATAGGGAATATCTGTACTTCACCCCATTGATACATACATGGTATGAACTGAGAATTCACACAAATGTGTCATATTATATAAAGCTTCATATTCAAAATGTCAAATATGTATCTCATATGTAACTATGGGTCACCCAAATTCTATTTCAAAACTGTTGCTGTGACCAGCCACTTTATCAGCTATTTAGGGATTAAACTATTTACACATGCATTTGGAGACTTATAGGTTTGTTCTAACTGTGCAGTACACTAGGACTTCTCACTTTGTAAGCATTCCATACACTCAGAGCACACACTGAGTACATTGCAATCCATGATGGTTGAGGACCATGTAACCACCAATACTATTGGAGATTTAATGACAGCTGGTGTATCCTTAGTTGTTGGTGATTTTGTAGTTAACAAATAAAGTAAATTACTTTATCTGTTATCATGTCTGCATAAAATCCAAACCACTATGACATTGTATAACTGAATAAAAGCTTTCACCAAATAGCTAAATATTTGCGACATGTAAAGGGTTCCCTGCCAATATACTGTATTAAACTAGGGCATATGAACTTTCTAGAGGATGGTCCTTTGCTCAGGTCATAACAATGCATCGATACAGCCAACCCTAGTAATCAACTCACAGTTGTGGAAGACAGTGATGTCAAAAGGTTGAAGCCAGACTTAGGATTTGGGTGCTGGGACCTTGAGGCTGTACCTAAGAGCAGAGATCACCCATGGCTGTCTGTTGATGCCTGCAAGGGGGACTTGCCTGGTATATGAATAGATAGGTAATTTGTTGGGTACCAGTGCATGTGTTGATATAACCAGAGTGGAGACATTGCTTGATGTGCACCTTTAAGGCTCTAGAATAGGTTGTAACATTATAGGTATGATGGGTTGAGCAGTGAAATTGGCAGGTTTGCCAGGATCCCAAGACCACTGTAGTTAAGGGCAGGAGTGGCACATGGCAGAGGTGTAATGTTTCCTCTTTAAAGGGGTATTCCCATCTTGGAAATTTATGGCATATCTACAGGATATGCCATAAATGTCCAATAGGCATGGGTGCCACATCTAGAACCCATTCCTAACCCCAGAATGGGGCACTGTAATGCTTGCTTGGGTATCTCCAGTCACTTCAATACTGTAGCTCTTCCAAAAATGGCCTCAGCTACAGAGTTGGCCATCATCATTTTTACATCAGCTGCACCAGGATGGTCATTTTAACATAATTTGTTGTTTTAATGTAATGTGTTTTTGTTGCATTTGCATGCTAAGCCAGGCAAAATAAAGGTGGCTAAATCTGTATCTTTGGAAGTGATATTAAAGTGAATGGAAAAAGAGGTGAGGACAGGATACAGCAGTGGTGCAACTGAGGTACGGTTAGTGAAAATCCACTTATGATACTTAAAGCACTTTATTTAAGGTTGTTTCAGATAACATGTTTCAGGGCTGAACTGGCCCCTTTGTCAGACCAATACAACAATGGAGTAAATAATATAATAAATTACCACTTGCCCATATAGAACAATTAATTTAAGGATGAGGATTGCCTCCTTGCAGAACTACCCAGAGGCAAATATTTTTCATGTCCAATGACAGATCCTACCCTGCCAATGGTTTCTGATATGGTGTCTACAGTTTGTTATGTGCAGTAGGGAGGAAAAATGTAGCTGTATTTTGAATGGACACATAGGAAAACTAATCCGAACATTACAAAATATGATTATAGCCCTGCATTCTTATAATAACGGATTAGAAGCAGTTACTGCGAACTGTAAAACATGATTATGACCATCTCAATAATGTGCAGAAGATTCCAGAGGCATGTATGTTTTATTACAAACACTGGTCAAAAATCCTCCACTCTTAAACACTGCCCTTAAAATAATGCTATGGATAAGGATACTTTCATATTTGCACTTTGCCTTATTGTTTTTGACACTTGGCAGAGGATCTTAAAACTGAAACAAAATGCTGCACTTCAATTTAATACCTTGTTTCAAAATGTAAATTCAAAAGATTTGAGAATGAATAAGCTTACACAGGCTAAGTGAAAAAATATATTTACGAATTGTGATTAAATATAAGATAACACAGACAAATCACATACAGAATAGTACAAAGTAAATAATCATCACTAGCCTAAATGCAAGATGTTGGGGACTCCGAGTCAGTCATGCTGGGTGTACAAGAGATAGGGCAAATCAATACTTTGATCCTACCTAGAATGAAGTCTGCAATGGAGTACCAAAGAATGCACTTGTGTAACAGATTTTAAACCAATTAGCCCCTCTTCCAGTGTGCATGTCTCTGAGATCACTCAGGAATGTGATCTTATCAACACAATGGGGGATGGGTACTAACTATCTCTAACCCACTACATTACAAGGCACATCATTACACAGAAAGGTAATATAAAAGAGACAGAAAAAATGGGAACAGAATTGACGGGGACAGAGCCAATCAGTACTTAAAAAATACTCTTACAATACATACATCTGGATCTATCTGTTCTGTTCAGATCCAGTTGTAGTAAATCGAAACTGAACAAACTGGACATTGTAAGTCAATGGTTGCACAATACATTTTTTTATGGATTAAAAAAAAGGATCCGAGATCATTGACTTACATTGTTTTTAGTGCCAGATCCTGTTTGTTCAGTTTCACAGACCGGACAAAGAACCACAGCGTGCAGCGGTTTTGTGTCAAGTCAAAAAACTGAACAAACCTGAATAGAATGCATCCTTAAGCATCCTAATCTGGTTTGTTTTGTTTTGTCCCCTTGACAATGAATGGGAACAAAATGGAAGCGTTTTGCCCTGGTTTTGAGATCCTCTGCCTGATCTCAAAACTGGAATGCAAAACGAATATGTGAAAGTAGCCTAATATGCTGCAAACGTTCATCAACACAAACAGCCACCCATGTGTTGTCCGTAAGCTCTAACATGAAGTTCACCCTGAAATTTCACATTGCCCTCTGTCCTAATGGGTTAATAATGAATATTCCTGGCAACCTACTTCTGCACTTTGGAACTAAATGTATATGATCTTCACTGCTGTTGTAATTTGTAGGCTGGGGATATTGGTAATACATTTTGATTGTAGCATATAAAGATGGTTTACATATATAGAGACTATAAAAGCATGAGATCAAGAATGAATGTACAGTACATGATCTATTTTGCATAATAGTCAGCAGAGAAATATGAAATCATGTTGACAGGTACATTATCAGCGGTCTTTGCTAGTATGCATGAGTGAAATAAAATATGGTCTAAACTGGCTTAGTGCTCCTTTATATTTCAAACAAATTCCTAACATCAGAAGTCAAATTTTCAAGCAGAATCACATTGTTATTATGTATTACTGTATAACATTCTTACTTTTATCATTTTGTTCTACGGGATGGCTGTGCTTCTGAAACAAAGTCAATCAGGCTGAGTTATTACATTTGTTTTGGTTTACCTATAAAACTGCATTTTATACCTGCAATGTACTGTATGTATAACCATCACATACATTACTAGGGAGTAGTGTTGAGGGAGCATGCTCGGCCTAACACCAGTTTGGCTCAAGCATTGCGATGCTCAGCACATCGCGATGCTCGAGTCTCCTCCCCGCAAGTCTGTTGGCTGCTATGCAGCCAATAAATGTGCAAGTACATACTACCACTCACTGTAATGCCGTAGCCATGTTGGTTACTAGCATTACAGTAAATGGCTAGCCGGAACCTGTCATCGGGTGCTATAAAGCACCCGATGATGCGTGGTTCGGCTCAGTCTTAGTAAGGAAGAGCTGTGCTGTAGAAAGGACAGATAGTGTAGGGAAATGAATTTTATTTTTTTGTTAGGCAGGGTTGGTGTTAGAGACCCAAAAGTCCTTTTAAGGACTATTGTTCTGTCTGGCAGCAATATAAATTTTTAGCGCAACCGGTGCTAAATTGCATGCAATTGTAGAGACCCAAAAGTCTTTTTAAAGACTATTGTATCTGGCAGCAATAAATATTTTTAGCACAACCTGCGCTAAATAGCGTGCAATTGCTTGGCCGCTGCAGACAGCGACATTTTCTGCTCTACATCTCCTGTGAAACGTTTGCACATCCTCGCTATCTGTGGCATCCAGTGTACTTTTTCCGTAGACACAGCTGACAGGGACATTACCTGCGCTACATCTCCTGTTTAACGTCTGCGCATACTAAAAATATCTATGACATCCAGTGTACTTTTTCCATAGACGTTGCGGACAGCGACATTATCTGTGCTACATCTTCTGTTCAACGTGTGGGCATACTAAAAGTATCTGTGACATCCAGTGTATTTTTCCATAGACGGTATCCGCTGCGGACAGTTACATTACCTGCGCTACATCTCCTGTATAACGTTTGCGCATCCTAAAAATATCTGTGAAATCCAGTGTACTTTTTCTGTAGATGCTGCGGATAATGACATTACCTGCTCTACATCTCCTGTATAACGTTTTTGCATCCTAAAAATATCTGTGAAATCCAGTGTACTTTTTCTGTAGATGCTGCGGATAATGACATTACCTGCTCTACATCTCCTGTATAACGTTTTGGCATCCCAAATATCTGTGACATTGACTGCAATTTATTTGCGCATACGCTAAAAAAAACTGCGCTACTGTACGTGTAGAATACTTGCAAGCACATATACCATTTAACATGATGAAGGCAAGCAGTAAGAGACGGGGAAGTGGCCGTGCTGCTGATGGAGCACGCAGAGGCCGTGGCCCTGGGTGCGGTGAAACTGTGCCTGTTGGCAGAGCACAAAAATCACACTCATCCATGATACCTAGCTTCATGTCCCAGTTTGCAGGGCAGCGCAGGATACCACTCTCGAAGTCAGAACAGTGCGAGCAGGTAGTCGATTGAATTGCAGGAGATAATGCTTCCAGTCGGTTAAGCACCACCCTGTCTTCCACAAAGAATCGACAGAATCCTCACTCTGATCTTCCTTCCTCCCACCATGGAAAGTCTTTGCAAACTAGTGATCCCACACTCGGATATTCCGAGGAGCTCTTTTCATCGCCATTCCTTGATTTGGGCCTCTCGCCAAGCCCGCTTGAAGATCGACATAAGGAGATCTTGTGCCCTGATTCCCAAACTCTTGAGCATCCACAGTCACAAAAAGATGACGGTGGGGAACAGCAAATAGTGTTTCACGAGCTGGATGATGATGATGAGACACAGTTGCCAAAAAGTCAACCGCAATTAGTGTCTCAAGAGGTTGATGATGAGGATGAGACACAATTATAAATAAGTGAGGTTGTTGTTAGGTCAACAAGTCAGGAAGATGACCAGAGTGAGAGTGGAAGAGGAGGTGGTGGACGATGAAATCACTGGCCAATCCCTTGTCCAAGACACAGGCCCGGATGCCTCCCGCCCTGCACCTGGACTTTCACAAGCACCATCAACTAGAACATCCACTTCTGTGTTCCAGCGCAGCATACAGATATCCATACCCCAGGCCTTTGAACGAAAGCGCAAATACCCAACCACCCACCCACAAACCATAGCACTAAATGCGCACCTTTCCAAATTGCTGGCCCTGAAAATGTTGCTATTTAGGCTTGTGGACACTGAGGCTTTCCACAGCCTGATAGTAGCGGCTGTCCCTCATTACTCTGACCCCAGCCGCCACAATTTTTCCCGGTGTTCCATCCCCGCCTTACACCAGCATGTGTCCCGTAACATCACCCGTGCCCTGACCAAACCAGTTATTGGGAAGGTCCACTTAACGACTGACACGTGGACAAGTGCTTGTGGCCAGGGATGCTACATTTCCCTGAAGGCACACTGGGCGAACGTTGTGGAGGCCGAGAGCGAGTCGTACACTGAAATGGCACAGGTGCTACCGATGCCAAGGATTGCATGCTCTACTTTCATCAGGATTTCCGCCACCACCTACATTAGTGGATGCAACCCCCCCCCCTCTTCTCCTCCTCCACTTGCACCTCTGAATTCTCATCTTGCAGCACCAGTCAGCCATCAGTCAGTAGCTGGAAGCAGTGTAGCACTGCAGTGGGGAAGCAGCAACAGGCTGTGCTAAAACTTATTTGCTTAGGTGACAAGCAGCACACCAACGCAGAGGTGTGGCAGGGTATAAGGGACCAGACTGAGGTGTGGCTCTCGCCACTCAACCTACAACCAGACATGGTTGTGTTTCATAATGGCCGTAACTTGGTGGCGGCTTTGTAGCTCGGCAAGCTCACAAACATACCATGCCTAGCCAATGTGTTAAACTTAGTGGTTCAGTGGTTTCTTAAAACCTACCCCAATTTGCCTGAGCTACTGTTGAAGGTGCACTGCGTGTGTGCCCATTTCTGAAAGTCATCTACAGCTGCCGCCGGTCTGGCAACGCTGCAGCAGCATTTGCAATTGACAGATCACCATTCACCGTCTGTTGTGCGACGTGAGCATGCGCTGGAACACCACGTTTCACATGTTGGCCAGGCTTAGTGAGCAGCAGAGGGCAGTAGTGGAATACCAGCTGCAACATGGTCGTCATCTTTCCAGTCAGCTTCCACTCTTCACAATCGACAAGTGGCATGGATGTCTGACCTCTGTGATGTTTTACGCTACTTTGAGGAATCAACAAAGATGGTGAGTGTCGATGCCGCTATTATCAGTGTAACCATCCCACTTCTGTGTCTACTGAAACTCTCGCTGTTCATAATAAAGGTGGACACTTTGCATGTGGAAGAAGTTGAAAAGGGGAAAGACAGTACACAGGGTGATAGCCAGACCACCCTCATTTTCTCTTCTCAGCGTGAATTGGATGATAATGAGGAGGAGGAGGAGCAGGAGATGGTTGCCTCCGCTACAGAGGGTAGTTCTCATAGCAGGTTTATTCCATCTGTTCAGCGTGGATAAGGAGATTGAGAGTCATGCTCCTGATGAAGTCTTATCTGTTGGGACTCTGACACACATGGCTGACTTAATGTTATGCTGCCTTTCCCGTGACCTACGCGTTATATGCATTTTGGCCCACACCAATTACTGGTTGTTCGCCCATTTCGACCCCAGCTACAAAGAGAACTTCTCATCTCTCATTCCTGTGGTGGAGAGGACTAGCTAAATGGTGCAATACCAGAAGGTCCTTGTGGAAAAATTGCTTCAAAAATTTCCAGCTAACAACGCTGGCAACAAAGTACATAGTTCCTTGGGCAACGAAGGAGGGGAGATGAGGGGAACACACAGCAATTCCAACAGAGGCAGGGCAGTTTCATGACACCACGCCAGCACCCTCACCCTGATGTGCGGCCTACTGTCACAAGGAGAGAAACATTTTTGGAAGATGGTGAAGGAGTGTCTGGGTCCTCAATGATCCCTCTCTGCCTAACAACTATTGGGTGTCCAAGCTGGACATGTGGCACGAACTGGCGCTCTACGCTTTGGAGGTGCTGGCCTGCCCTGCCGCCACAGTTTTGTCAGAGAGGGTATTTCGTGCTGCTGGGGGCATAATAACTGATAAGCGCATCTGCCTGTCAACTGAAAATGCTGAACAGTGGACTTTTATAAAAATGAACAAGGCCTGGATTGCTCCTGACTTCTCTACTCCACCAGATGAAAGTGGCTGAACATAAAGGCACTTTAAATGTGGCTTTTATGGTGTATTGAATACAATGTATTCCCATGTACCCCTTCCACCACAAAAAAGGGTATATGGTTCAATCTTCCTTTTCTCATCCTCCTCCTCCATCGTATCAACATGCTTATTAGGCTGCCCTCCCTTCTAATCTTTTAGAGGGTTAGCTCAGCAGCAGGCCCTCAACCATAATTTTTTTGATGGTCATCTCATCAGCAGGCCCTCGCCCATAATTTTTTCCATGGTCAGCTCAGCAGCAGACCCTCAACCATTATTTTTTTGATGGTCAGCTCAGCATCAGACCCTCACCCCTAATGTTTTTAGATTGTCAGATCAGCAGCAGGCATTCGCCCCTAATGTTTTAGAGAGTCAACTCACCAGCAGACCTTCAACCATAATTTTTTCGATGGTCAGCTCGATCAGCAGCAGGCCCTCAACCATCATTTTTTTGATTGTCAGCTCAGCAGCAAGCACTCGCCCCTAATGTTTTAGAGAGTCAGCTCAACAGCACACCTTCACCCCTAATGTTTTAGATGGTCAGATCAGCAGAAGGCCCTCACCACTAATGTTTTAGAGGGTCACCAGCAGGCCCTTGCTCCTAATGTTTTTGAGGGTCACCAGCAGGCCATCAATCATAATTTTTCAAGGGTGTGTATGATGCCCTCCTTTATGTGTAATAAAGGGTGTATTGGAGTGCCGGTTCCTTGTAATTTTTTTGGCAGCCCTTTCACTTAATGCATACGTTTTATGAGTGTAGTAGTCCCACTACTTGAACAATTGTACCACAATGTGAATGAGGCCCTCCTTTATGTGATAAACAGGTTGTATCGGAGTGCCTCTTCCTTGTAATTTTTTGCATCCTTTGTATACAGGAAAGAATGTTTCCTAACGATTTTTCCTCTAAAATCAATTTTATGTTCCAAAAATTGCATCCAGACATCCTCCCCATGCTGTTCCCAAACCATTTCATTGGTGTTTTCATCAATTTCTGACCCTTTCATGTGAACTAGACACCCTCCCCTCTTCAGGGGGTGCCTGGTTTAATGCTTGGGTTCTTCCATTGACTTCCATTGTGCTCGAGTGCTCGGTAGAGCACCCGAGCATCCCAAAGTGTTCTACTCGAGCACTCGAGCACTTTGGTGCTCGATCAACACTACTAGGGAGTCATACAATACATGCATACATTTTCTATGTAATTCATGAATTAAGAATACCTTCCAATAATAATACTGTATAAAGCATGCCTGTTCTCTGTTGAAGAAGTAACAACTGGACTCAAAGAAATTCTACTGTTTTTTGAACATATGTTAAGCAGCTTCTGTTTGCCCATGCTGCATTTTGTATATTAAAGGGAAATTATAGTGTAAAAATTACCGATCGTTTAAATCATATACTTTATTCATTTTTAGTGTTTTTTTTATGGACAGAGGTAGTCTTCGGCAGAACATACCTTTTAAAAATATCCTGAAATATTACAGTTTTCGACGACTCAACCATACAGTAGGTTATATGTCATGTTCTGTAGGGATCACTTTTCAAAAGGCATCTTATTATCATGAGTGTCTTTTTTCATACAACCATCCAAAGATGAGGCAGTACTCCAATTTTAGAGAATATAAACTGCAGACACCCTGTTCACTTTTGAATGTTGATATGTCCTACCTGTTCAATAGAGCATTTCCTCCCTTCTTAAGCAATTTGTGCAATCCATCCAAAAGATCTTCAGTGTAGCACTAGGAACTCAAGACCTTCCCCTCTCTCTGAAGCTGTGGAGCACAAGTTTTGCTGGTGTGAATTTTTAGCAGCCTTTCTTAAACATTCTTAGTGACAATGTTAGGTGAATAATAGATCCAATATTCTTACTGCCATCTACTTTCTCTTGTTAGGCAAAAGCTTAAAAGAGAGTTGGATCAGAGAACCTGTCACCATGAAAATGTAATGAAAACTTTAGGCAGCAGGTTATAGATTGATATATCGTTTTGTAGAGAAAGATTCAGCAAAACTTGTAATTTTTCATTGAAACCTCTGCTCTTTCTGAACTCAGCTGTAAACGGGCCCATCTTATTGATTGATAGTAATTAACGTATGTGTACAAAGAGGTAGTTGTCAGTCACAGTCACTTATAAGATAACTCCCCCGTAAAAATGTAATCAGAATATGAAGAGAGTTAAATTAATAAATTGCAAGTAGAGATGAGCGAATCGAAGCTGACAAAAAGGAATCCGAATCGATCCAAATTTCAGGAATTATTCGGTTTGCACCGAATCCGAATTTCCTCACACATCGTGGTAATGAATAACAGGTCAGATTTAGCGTTAGTACCCACTCTAGTAGACAACCGTGAAGGGGTGAGTGGGCTTACTACCTTTTGATCAAAATGTAAACTAATGTCTCCACTGTTTGCATGCGATATGGTGGATTAGTACACCAATGTCCTCTTATAGCTTTTATCTTGGGCAGAACTCTGGTTACAGAGTGCTGTTTCATTTGTTGTTTGTATGTATCGTGGTAATGAATCACATTTTTTTTCCCAAAATGGCTACTGCACATGTTAGGACAAGGAACTCTGGGAGCGAAGGATAATCTACAATGCCATGCATACAGCCAATCAGCAGACAGCCAGCTCTGTGATGTCACAGCCCTATAAATAGCCTCAGCCATCTTGGATTCAGACATTTTCCAGCGTACTTAGTGCAGAGAGTACTAGCAGACGATAGATGTTAGCAGACGCTAGGGACAGTGCTAGGAAAGACTTGAAAACTTAATATTTTGCTCAATAGACATTCAGGGAAATACTATTAGAAGTGTAGGGAAAGGATAGGGAGGACTTATTCCACAGTATTGAAGCTGAACAGGGTTCAATAGGGGTGTTTACAGCCTAAGTAGTAGGAATAATCCTATTATACCTTGCTGCACTGACTGCAGATCCAAATTGCCATTATACTGCTGCTCATTTCAGGTTTGCAATAACTCTGTAATTCCAGCAAACCGTTCTTGTTATTGGGGTCTCAATAGCCCTTGAGTGGTGCAGTTATATATATGTTCTAAAGCCTTTTTTTGTCGTGTATTAGTGGGGGGGGGGAGGGCTTATTAGCCGTTGTGTGTTGAAGTGAGAAAATTACAGCCCTTTTGGGCGTGTATTAGTAGCAAAAATAAAATTATTTGCCGTTCACGGCCGCAGTTATCGGTTATAAAGCCTTTGTTGCTGTGTATTAGTGGAGAAAAAGAAAAATAGCTTATTAGCCGTTGTGTGGTAAAGTGGGGAAGTTACAGCCCTTTCTGGCATGTATTAGTTGCAAGAAAAAAAGTATTTTTTGCCGTACAAAGCCGCAGTTATATGTTCTAAAGCCTCTTTTTGGCATGTATTAGTGGGGGGAAAAAGGGGCTTATTAGCCGTTGTGTGGTGAAGTGAGAAAATGAAAGCCCTTTTTGACGTGTATTAGTGGGTAAAAAAAGCGGCTTATTAGCCGTTGTGTTGGGGAACCCTTTTTGGCCTGTATTAGTGGCAAAAAAAATATTTGCCGTTCACGGCCGTAGTCCTATGTTCTAAAGCCTCTTTTTGGCGTGTATTAGTGGGGAAAAAGAAAAAGGGCTTATTAGCCATTGTGTGGTAAAGTGAGAAAATGAAAGCTCTTTTTGGCGTGTATTAATTTCCTTCATATTTAGTTATTTGATCCAACAGTATGTCAGACATAGAAGTGACAGGCCCTGCACAGGGGAGGGGCACAGGCCTAAATGTTTCTGGCACAGGCACAGGTCACAGCAGAGTAAGGGAGCATGGCAGCAGGGGTCACTTTGAGAGGCCTGAGCTCCCAGTGTCAGCTAGCAGTGGTGTCTTGACCAGCAACCCAGCGGTTCTTGAATGATTGACTTGATCTTCGACTTCGTCGCAAGTAACATCAGAAACTCCCAGCCAAGAGGTGGTGGGTTCATCAGACACAACCCTTAGTTGGCATGGCCCGGGAGCAGGCTCTGTGCCCTCACCTGTCCTCAACCTGACTCTGTCCTTTTCTGTTCCCTCAGCAAGAAAAGTACTATATACTGTGGGCTCAGCTCCACTATACAGTGAGGACGAGCTACTAGAGGACAGTCAGCAGCTACTGCCCAACCAAGATCCGGAGGAGACATCCCCCTTTCTTCCAGTAGGTGGGCAAGTAGTGATGAGGAGAGTGGTGTGGTAGCTGGTGTTGTGAGTGGTCAGGCTTCTTGCTCAGAGACCATTGAAATGGACATCAGAGACATGCAGACAGTACTCGATGATGATGTAGCCGATCACAATTGGGAGCCGGGTGATGAAGGGGCTTCATCATCATCGGGAGAAGAGGATTGCAGCTTGTGCGTGAGGCGGCGGTGGAGCCAGCAAGACGGTAGTGTGGCTGGGAGTCAGCAGGGTGGCAGCAGTGGGAGATCAGAAGCCAAACATGCCCTAAGTAGACCACCCATTTCGCAGGAGCCTACTGGCCAAGAAGGTAGTGGCGCATGGGTTCACGGATGCAGTTGTGGTAGCAGTCAGTCAGTGCGGAGTGATGGGGGTAAAATCACCTACTTAGCAGTGTAGCAGTTTTTTATTGAACCACCAGGGGAGGTGAACATGGCCATTTGTCGAATCTGTGGGCAGAAGGTAAAGTGTGGCCAGGGTGCCAATGTTGACACGCGACCTGAGTCAATATATGCAGCATCACCATAACGTGGCCTGGGAGAACAATGGCTCCAATGTGGTGGTCTAGCCTGCCGCAGCAACCACTGCATCTTCCAGTGGCATGCACCCGATTTCAGGCAGTCAAGGCTCCACCACCTCAGCCGAAGGAAGCTGTCTGTCCTTCCCATCATCTGCTGGTCCTGATGCTCCTGATCCTCCTCCTCCTAGTCAGTCATTCCGTCAGCATTCTATCACCAAAGTGATTGCCAAGAGACAACAGTATTTGTGCACTCATCCAACGGCGCAGAAGCTGAACGTGCTCCTGGCCAAGTTTCTGGTACAGAAGGTGGGCCAATCCTTGAGCCTGTCAGTGTCTGCCAAAGTGCAGCGCCGACGTGTGGAGCTATAACTACGGTCAAGGACAATATATGTCCTTTATGACCCACTGGGTAAATGTGGTTCCTGCTCAGCCAAACCAGCAACTTGGTCAGGTGACGCTGCTTCCGCCTCCACATTCTCATGCCGTTGTTCCTGCGACAATGTCCGCCTCTGCCTCCTCATCCTCCACCTTGTCCTCAGCCTCCATTGCAGGGACAATTCACAGTGCCCCTCCAGCATACCACATGTGCAGGGCACGCAGTGTCATGCTGTTCTGCACCTAGTTTGCCTGAGCGAACTGAGTCAGACAGGGGAGGAACTGCTCCGCGTCCTTCATCAAGAAATCGAATTGTGGCTTTCTCTGCGACAACTGAAAATCTGAACCATGGTGACCGACAACGAGAAGAACATGGTGTCAGCGCTGCATCAAGGAGGACTGAGCCATGCACCCAGACAAAGGCCATAAACGATTTCTTGATGATACAGGTGGACAGAGGTAGTCCTCTGTGTAACTTCGATGTTAGCCAGTGGCAGCTCATGCATGCCGTTTGCTCGTGCCCTTTAAGGAGGCCACTTTATTTGGCCAGGACTACGGGATAAACAACGTCATTCCACTGGTTCATATCCTGGAAAAGATGCTGGTAAATCTGTCTGGTCAAGGGACTGTGTTGACATGGCATCTATATCTCACGGCCACATGAGCCCTGTGGGAACTGAACTGGAGGAGGAGGAGAAGTACATTGGAGCACAAGCAATGTGTAGCAAAATGGGTGGTATTTCTACACAGGTGACAGGAGTGGAGGAGCAGCCGGAGGAGCAAGAGGGAGATGCGGAAGACGAGGCAAATGACCCCAGACACACCGAGGCAGTATGCAGTGGAGATGGAGGCAGGGAGACCCTCCGAGTCACTTGCGCAAATGGCCCGATGCATGCTCACTTGCTTGCGTAGTGACAGCCGAATTGTCACCATTCGGCAGAGGGATGACTACTGGCTCTCCACCATGTTAGACCCTCGTTAACGGTCCAAAATGGGGGCCTTTTTACACCTGCTAAGAGTGAGAACAAACTGAACTACTATGGAGTGCGCCATTGTCCATCCTCTCGCAGGTCTGACCAGGGGGCCCTTTTTACTCATGTTTCACTGCTATGACTGCTGGTGGAGGGAGGGTGGGGGTGGCAGGAGCAGTACCAGCACCATCATCAGCCACCTCAGTCTAGAGTAGCTGATGAGCAGCTTTCTTCAACCGCTTAGTGAAGAAACTAGCTAGACATAGAGCAGAACCTGAACCAGCAGGTGGTGGCACACTTGGAGTGCACCTTTCCAGCTGTCATTGAAGATCTGCTGGACTACTGGGCAGACAAACTGGATTTGTGGCATGAAATAGTCGGGTTTGCCTTGGAAAAGCTGTCCTGCCTGGCCAGAAGTGTGGCAGCAGAGCGGGTGTTTAGTGCAGCGGGGGCCATAGTTATCCCAAGGAGAACTTGCCCGTCCACCCAAAATGTGGAGAGACTGACCTTTGTCAAAATGAATCAGGCGTGGATCAGCCATGATTTCCACCCACCAATGCCTGATGCATCAGATTAGATCATCCATGCTGCCTCATCCAAACCTTGACAAAAGAGACCGGTTTCTTCTGGCAACTATTCTGATGCTGTCACCTGCCTGATGAACACATCTGTTGCCAAGTGCTCCTCCTTATTACTCCCACCATCGTCAGCGGGTACTGTTAGTTCCACCCAAATCCCCACTCTGTCACTGGGTCACTCTGTGGTCTCCTGATGCTGCTGCCACCTCCACACTATATCACCTTGCCACTCTGTGTCCTCCTCATGCTGCTGCTGCCACCTCCACACTATGCCACTGTCATGGACTGCTCTGGTGAGGTGCAGAGGTCTGTCAGGTTGGCAGCACCTGTGTAGTTTTCTGTTTACTTGGAGTGAGCTGTACCTGCCTCCCTTCAGGTGCACTGGGTGGGGTCGTTTGTGTGAGTTTAAATCAAGCACCTACCCAGTGTCCCTTGCGGGTTTTAGCTTCTTTCTCACTCTGAGGAAAGTTGGATTGCTGTTTCTACTCTGCTTCTAAGAGAAGTGTGTTTTTGGTTTCCATTTGTGAACTGTCTAGGCTGTTAGTTAGACGTCTGCTTCCTCCAGGATTAGAGGAAGCAGGCTGCCTTTTTTCCCCCTTGTCCAATATCTCAGGGACAATTGGGTTAATACAGTCTTAGGCACGGAGGCACGTTTATTCCCACCTTTGGGGTCTAAACGTGTGCACAGCAGTCTAGGGTCAGCTGATATGATCTTATCAGGAGGTGACCATTATCACCAGCTTTTGCCTAGATGCTTGTTTGTTGTTTCTTGTGTTTCTATTGTATCTTGTACCCTTCCCGGCGTGACAGTCACCTTGCCACTCTGTGGTCTTCTGATGCTGCTGCCAACTCCACACTATGTCACCTTGCCACTCTATGGTTTACTGATGCTGCTGCCACCTCCACACTATGTCATTGGGCCACTCTGTGGACTTCTCATGCTGTTTCCACCCTCCCTACTTCATGACTGGGCCACTATTTTGCCATTTTAGCCTGGTTGACATCATCATTTATTTCACTCTTCATCTGATCTGTCATTAGGAAGGAAAAATGAGACACACAACGGATTCTGTCTGTGAAGCAGCTGCAAGGCCTGTATGGTCCCATCAGAATTGGCTTATGATTTGGTAGCCAAAAGCAGGAGTGGGTACAAAACACAGAAGACATGCAAATATTCAATTTTCCATGTGTCATATCCATTTTGGATCCAGTCCTGTTTTTTTTGGGCATTAGCAATATTGATGGATTACTAACCAAATGCTGACCTAGTGAAGGCGGATGCTCAACAGGCAAGATCAGTTTTTTGGGGGGTTATTCTTCTGATGGATCAAAGCAAGGGTAAAATAATCAGTGACATCAACACAAACTTTCTGCTGACATCCTCTCCACTCTGTCAGGGGGGTTCTACTTGTATAAGCATTTAATAGAACAGGTTCTGTAGACATCTATCCGCTGATGATGGTTTAACCGCTTCAGGACCGCCGTACGCAGGATTGCGTCCTGCGGGCGGTCCTGTTCTTCTGATCGGACGCGCCGGGGCGTCATCTCGCGAGACGCGAGACTTCCTGTGAACGCGCGCGGCGCGCGTGCTCACAGCGTCTGGCGTCTGAAGAGTTGGACTACAGCCTGCCAGCGATGATCAATCGCTGGCAGGCTGTAGATGCGATATAAATCGCATCAAACAGCTATATCAGACGCTGTTTTATGAACAGCGTCTGATATAGCTGCTACCTGGTCCTCTGGTGGTCCCATTTTCTGGGATCGACCACCAGAGGACCAGGTAACACAGTAAAGTTGCACCAAACACTACACTAACCCCCCACCCCCTCACCTATTAACCCCTTGATCACCCCATCTAGACCCCTGATCACCCCTCTGTCATTGATCACACCCTTGTAAGGCTCCATTCAGACGTCCATATGTGTTTTGCGGATCCGTGGATTCACGGATCCGCGGATCCGATCTCGCGGATCCGATCTGCGGATCCGATCCGCAGATCCTCAAAACACGGACACCGGCAATGTGCTTTCCGCATTTTGCAGATCCGCACATTGCCAGAACTATATAGAAAATGCTTTTTCTTGTCCGCAATTGCGGACAAGAATAGGACATGTTCTATATTTTTGCGTGAACGGAAGTGCAGACCCGAAGCGCGGATCCGTAATTCCGAATCCGAGCGGGACAAAGTCTGTCCCCATAGAAATGAATGGGTCCGCAATTCCGCTCCGCAAACAGAATTGCGGACGTGTGAATGGGGCATAAGGGTCCCCTATCACCACCAGTTAGTTAGCTACTTGTTAGGTAGCTAGCGCTCATCCCACCGCACCGCAGTCACTGATTTTTGGCAGAGATTTATTCATCCACATTGATCGATGCGAATGAAGAAATCTGTGCCGTTCATTTTTTTTTTCAGCGCAGAGGCTGAACGGAAAAAAATCTCATTACCCGTATGCTCAATATACGGAGAATCGCAGAAACTCCTAATGCTGGCCATACGTGTAATGATTGCGGAGACCCTAAAATGCCAGGGCAGTACAAACACCTCACATGTGACCTCATTTTACAAAGAAGACACCCCAAGGTATTCCGTGAGGGGTATGGTGAGTTCATGCAAAATTTTATTTTTGTCACAAGTTAGTGGAATATGAGACTGTAAAAAAAAAAAAAAAACAATTTCCGCTAACTTGTGCCAAATTTTTTTTTCTGTGAACTCGCCATGCCCCTCACGGAATACCTTGGGGTGTCTTCTTTCCACAATGGGGTCACTTGTGGGCATTTATACTGCCCTGGCATTTTAGGGGTGCTAAAGCGTGAGAATCCAAATGCGTAAAAATGGCCTGTGAAATCCTAAAGGTACTCATTGGTTTTAGGGCCCTTTGCGCATCTTGGCTGCAAAAAGTGTCACCATGTGGTATCGCCGTACTCAGGAGAAGTAGGGCAATGTGTTTTGGGGTGTATTTTACATATACCCATGCTGGGTGTGAGAAATATCGCTGTAAACGACAACTTTTACATTTTTTTATTCAAAGTTGTCAATTTACAGAGATATTTCTCACATCCAGCATGGGTATATGTACAAATACACCCCAAAACACATTGCCCTACTTCTCCTGAGTACGGCGATACCACATGAGTGACACTTTTGCAGCCAAGATGCGCAAGGAGCCCTAAATCCAACGAGTACCTTTAGGATTTCAAGGGCATTTTTATGCATTTGATTCTCACACTTTAGGGCCCCTAAAATGCCAGGTGAGTATAAATACCCCACATGTGACCCCATTTTGGAAAGAAGACACCCCAAGGTATTCCGCTGAGGGGCATGGTGAGTCCACAGAATTTTTATTTTTTGCCACAAGTCAGCGGAAATAGTTTTTTTTTTTTTTTTTTAGTTTTTTACAAAGTCTCATATTCCACTAACTTGTGACAAAAATAAAATTTTACATGAACTCACCATACCCCTCACAGAATACCTTGGGGTGTCTTCTTTCCAAAATGGGGTCACATGTGGGGTATTTATACTGTCCTGGCATTTTAGGGGCCCCTAAAGCGTGAGAAGAAGTCTGGAATCCAAATGCGTAAAAATGGCCTCAGAAATCCTAAAGGTACTCATTGGTTTTAGGGCCTTTTGCACTCAGGCTGCAAAGTGGCACACATGTGGTATCGCCGTACTCAGAGAAGTAGGGCAATGTGTTTTGGGGTGTATTTTTATATATACCTATACTGTGTGTGAAAAATATCTCTGTAAACGACAACTTTTAAAAATTTTATACAAAGTTGTCAGTTTACAGAGATATTTCTCTCACCCAACATGGGTATATGTAGAAATACACCCCAAAACACATTGCCCTACTTCTCCTGAGTACGGCGATACCACATGTGTGACACTTTTTGCAGCCTGGGTGCAAAGGGCCCAAATTCCAACGAGTACCTTTAGATTTTACATGGCGGCTCACAATTTAGCCCCGCCCAAAATGCCAGAACAGTAAACACACCCCACAAATGACCCCTTTTCGGAAAGTAGACACCCCGAGGTATTAACTGAGGGGCATAGTGAGTCCGTCTGAGATTTCTTTTTTTTTGCCAGAAGTTAGCAGAAATTGAAACTTTTTATTTATTTTTTTTCTCAGAAAGTGTCATTTTCCGCTAACTTGTGAAAAAATGAAATGATACATGAACTCACCATGCCCCCGCGAATACTTTGGGGTGTCTTCTTTCTAAAATGGTGTGATTTGGGGGTATTCATACTATCCTGACATTCTAGCACCTGAAGAAACATGACAGGTGCTCAGAAAGTCAGAGCTGCTTCAAAATGCGGAAATTCACTTTTTGCACCATAGTTTGTAAACGCTATAACTTTTACCCAAACCAATAAATATACACTTATTGGACTTTTTTTATCAAAGACATGTAGAACAATAAATTTAGAGAAACATTTATATAGAAATGTAGTTTTTTAAAAAATTTTACAACAGAAAGTGAAAAATGTCATTTTTTTGTAAAAATTTCGGTAATTTTTGATTAATAGCAAAAAAAGTAAAAATGTCAGCAGCAATGAAATACCACCAAATGAAAGCTCTATTAGTGAGAAGAAAAGGAGGTAAAATTCATTTGGGTGGTAAGTTGCATGACGGAGCAATAAACGGGTAAAGTAGTGTAGTGCGGAATTGTAAAAAGTGGCCTGGTCTTTAAGGGTGTTTAAGCTAGGGGGGCTGAAGTGGTTAAAAGAAGTGCGCTCTTTCACGCTATAGTAGGATCTTGGGCCTCTGCACGGTTCTATATACCTGAAGCTAACATCGACCTGTAAGGTTGAGTTCACACTTGAATTGTTAGGTCGGTTTTGGCCCCCTAACTGCCAAAGAAGTGAAGTGTGCAGTGATTCTAAGAGCGACGCCTGTCATCTGGGTGTCATGCTGACTCACAGTATTGTTTCACTACGACAGCAAACTCACTATGCGTGTTGCTGCCAGGCACATTGTTCTACTCCACTATATAGGTTCTTTGCAGCCAGGAAACAGCTGTTTTTTTAACATGATTCACCACTAATTAATTAGGATCGAATCTAATCTTTTTGGAAAATTCTCTAATTACAAGGTTTGCTGAAACATTTTCCACAAAACTATATATGGATCTTCTCAGCTCCTGCTTTTTAACGTGCTGCCTACAGATTACACTGCATTTCGTAAAGACATTACCATTTTATGTGGACACAGGCTGTGCCACTAGTTTTCTTTTAGTTTCACACTAGCACTAAACTGTTCCGGCAGGTTGTTCCAGTGGAGGAATAGCCTGCTGGAGTTCATTCTATCTGCTAAAGCAGGATACTACCTTTCACTGCCAGAGCAGGCTTTCAGCCACACTTAAGTGCCAGGATTGAGCCACACAAAAACCTCTGCTTGCTTCAGTCCGGCCGAATCTCAACACTAATGCCAGAAATTGGCCGGATTCCCGCTAGGTCCCATTATAATCAATAGGGCTTGACGGTGCTTTCGGCAGTTTCTGGCTATGCCAGATCTGAACTCTTGCAGATTGTTCCTCTACTGAAACAGACTGCTGGAATAGTTTATCACTAGTGTGCAATCAGCCTAACCTATAAAACATTCTTCAGGATATTTACTTCCTATACAATGATACATTACATTGCAATTAAAAAATGAAAGTTCACATACAGTATACAATATGGATGATTGGTGAATTATCTCGGATAGCTTCAAATAATCCCATTTTCACACCGAGTATACTTATCCTAACCTAATTGGTCAAAGCTAACAAATTGTAGGCCAAAGAGTATCCTCCATAGTCATCTCACCAGCTCTTGTCAATGAAGGAGAAGGAGAGGCTGGCAGAGAAAACAGGACGGGCAAGGGTGCACAGAGTGGCATGGGACCATCCTACATGCACGTATCTGCTCTTTGGCATATGTATTTAAAGAACTTTTTAACAGAATTAAGCAACAGATCCCTAAATCAAAAATATCATTACATTCAGTTGAGGTAGCTCTACAAAGTACTGTCCCTGGTTTAACTGTGAACCTCCTGGTGACAGACTCCTTTTAAGTAACTGAAATGTCCATACAATGTCTGGAAGAAGAAAAAGGATTGAGACTGGGGTGTGCATGGTCATAGATTGGAAAATGCTGCCTAGTCTAACAGCAACATACAGGTAGGTGGATCAGAATTTGCAGTAAACCATATGAATCCATCCTGGTTTAGGTTCACAGCTCAGAGTGCTTTAATAGTTTGTCAAGAAAATATGGATGAGAAAACCCACTAATTATTTATTGTCTCTCATATTCATACGATCCTATATAGACATCACAGCTATACATCTGTCTATGTAGAGGGAATATACCAATAAGCACAATGAACACCTAACCTATAGGTTTGTAGACTCTTCCATTAGTGAAGTATAATTGTGCCAAAAAATTGAGGTGGTCTCAAATAACACTAAGCGCAATGATATTTGCAGAATGGAATACAACAGCCAAAAGATGTGAGGTTTGGGATGCAGCCAAAAGGAAAGAATCCCTGAATAAAATGTTCCACAGCCATAAATACATGGAATAGCTGTGCACTGCACAACTCTGCGGTTTCCAGAGGATGTCAGATGAAAAGCATCCTAAATCACAACAATGTTGCCAGCAGGTGTTCTGCTTTTAACTGTTATTTCTTGCTAGAACCTTCCAGTTGAAGTCAGATTGGTTATGAATTAGAAACATAACATATTCCAGTATTTATATTCAGTATGTAGGTGACACTCCTTGTATCTGGTATACATAAGATGATTAAACAGAGTCCTATCTCCATTTACAACCAAGCTAAGCAACAAAACAACATTTCCCATTTGCCGATGGCTGTGCTGGATGCAATCTTGGAATATGTAATCGAAGACATGGTAGCATTCCAGTGCAGTAGGCAATTGTTCATTGCAACGTAATTGCTGAGAGGTAGCAGGTGCTCTTCTCTGCACTGACTAGGGGTTTATCCATATCATTCCCCAGTGAGTCAGGAAGAATTTATACCAGACATAAGGTTCTTTGTTAGTCAGGTGTGAATTCTGTAGTTCAGTTTCGGGTGTAATCCAAATGTTTCTGTATGTCCTTGTATGGTGCATATTTTCCATTGTGGTATAATAAAGTGCTTTATAATGCATTCAGTGTTTTCGAATCTTTTACAATAAAAATATTAAAAACTATGATTTAACTGTGGTCTCAGCCTGTTGTCACATCCTGTATGTAACTTTGTATCTACATTTCCCAGAATATACTATATTTATTTTGTAGGTATTTTAAATATGCTAGTCATAGATGGATGGATAGACTTCTTATGTCAGATTGCTCCTCAATAGTGAGCTGATTATTATAGCACAATAGCATATGGCATTGCCAGGAGATGGAAAGTCTATCCATCCATCTATAACTAGCATCCATCTATGACTAGCTCCCCACACATTAGATTGGGAATACAGATCTAAGCTGTTCTTTCTTCAGGTGTAGTGGTGTCTCAAATATCAAAATGCAGATCCTTCCTATTGTATAATGAGAACCTTTTCTTGGAAGATATCCGGACAAATGCAGAGAAATCAGATTCCTCAATGATGCCCTATAGATTTGTTAACAAAATTGAAGGATGGAGGTCTACGGAAATCTGCATTTGCCACTGGAAGACCAGAAAAGACATGGGTTGTCAAATGGGATCCAATCAAAGATGTATGCTAGGTAATTGCCTTATATGTAACTTTCTACTATAGAAACTTATGTTTACTATTAATTTACCATAGGAGAACTTAAAAAGTACCTCCAGTTATAAAACAATTTCCCAAAAATGAATGGTACATAATATACAAGAAAATAAGAAACTGTGTAATATATTTTGTGAATGAGAAATACTTCTCTCTGCTTTTATCAGGCTGCTTTGCTCTTTCCTGCTTTTAACATTAATGTCTACAGAGAAATGGGGAGATGCTGGATGAGAGGCATACAAATTGCAGTTTCTCAGCTCAGCTACAATTAGCAATTTTAATTACTCTTTTTCTATTAAGATAAGGTGGTACCACTGTTCAAAGTAAGGTAATGAATCACTTACTAGCTAATATCAGCCTCCTCTTCCTTCCCTCCCTCCTCCTCTCTCCATAGACTTTTGTGCATGAGGCTGGAGAAAGAGATGAAGCTACTAGAGATAAGGCCGAATGAAGGGAAAGTGGGGGAAAGCACCCTGAAAAGCCATAATTCTTTAATGGGATATATTGCACAGTTTCTTATATTCACCTATACTATTCATTTCTAAAAAAAAAACTGTTTATAACTGGAGGTTCACTTTAATATTAGAGTCAATATTTCCCCTACTGTGTAACCAGCAGTGGGTGTGGACCCACTGTGCCAGATAACTAGTTTGACTTTGCGCTAAACCTAAGGGTATTGTCCTGGCAGTTCCCCGGTATTCACCCTTTAGTCCCTATACAGGTGCTGGTGCTGGTGTAGTTGACTGCTGACCCATGGGAGTCAGAGAGACCGGTGTGAATCATCAAGCAAAAAGTGTAGTCTGAATACAGTCCAAAGACCAGACAGGCAGAGTACTTGAGTATTCCAAATAGCAATTCCAAGGTCGGGGCAGACAGAGTACATGCATAGTCCAGGGTCGAGACAGGCAGCAAGGAGCAGTATAAGTAGAAAGGCAAGGTTCGGTACATGGGTATTCAGACAACAGATCACATTCACTGGTTACTAGAGACTAGACAACCTCAAAGCGCAAACGAAATAGGAAAGTTGATTAACAGCTAGGCTGCGAGTACAAGGAAAGGATTAACTCTTGCAGAGCTGAAGGATAGTTCACTGAGTATTAGTCCCAGTTCACAGAGGGAGAGTTGAGCGATGTGACAACATGTATGGAACATCTTAAAATAATTGTTAATAATATTTTCTCTTTGGAATGATCTTGGCTAATGCTGCATTTATTTATTCATTCTTTGTGTTTTTATGTTATTCATTGTTATTCACATATTCTCTACATAGATCATAGTTCCTGTCACCATGAGGGCTCATTGATTTTAGACTAACTTGAATAAATCAATAGATTGTGTGTGGACTGTAGGACTTTGATTTTCCTATGGCTTTCCTCGTCCATCTTCAGATCAATAGAGAGAGTCCCTCTCCAAAACCACTAAACAATTGAAGCAAGAAAATCAAAATCCAAAACCTTAGATCGCAATCTGAGTACATCCAATGCGAATCGAGCCTTCAAAAACTCATTGAGTCTTTTTAAACAGAAATCAAGGATAGAAAACACAGGAAATACATAAGGGACGGAAGGGATTTTGATACTGGGCAAATATATTTCTTTAAAACCAACACAGGGGTTTTCCAGACCAAAAGGAGTAGTGGCAATCATCCGAGTGCATCACAGACCAATATATCTAAGTCTGATTGGTCTGGATCAGAAGGCAGATATGTTAGGAATACACCTAACAATGCACCAGGCACTAAACGCAAAAATAAAGGCCGAAGTACGTACACACAGAGGAAGGCACCAGCCCCTGTATCTACAATAGTGACATCTGCCCCATTTTATAAGCTGCCCTCTCTTCTCATGGCTGTTGGTTTCCTTCTATTCAATCACCTGTTAATGTGTGAAACTATCAGTCTTCTGAGAGAGGCCGAGTTTGTTTCCAGACTACATGGTTTCCTCAAAATTGCTCATGTCAATGCCCTTAGCATTATACCAAATGTTGAAGACAGGAAGTTCCTGCTGACTCAACAAGAAAAATGAAGAAGAGAATTAATGGCTAGCATAGATGCAAAATTAGCTGTAAATGAGAAGTGGGAAGTAGCTAGACAGAAACAAATGCTTGCTAGACAACAGCAACTGGAAGACTTACAAAGCAGGCATAATGAAATGGCGATACTGATATGTAGTTCTAGCAGCACTGATGAAAAGACTGAAGAAGCAGGTAGTTCGCACCAAACTTTAGGATTTTTAGTACCTGGATTCAAACCCGTTTAATAACGCTTGTTGATTGGCTGCAGGCTGATATTCGTTTTTTCGAATATTCTTTTTTTTTTTTCAATCTCTACCCTTGCTCCACTTCTTCATACTCCTCCCCGACAAGCATCCACGTCATCATGGGAATGACTGGGGGTTAGAATATGCTATGACATCTGTTCCTATTTCGTAATATGGGTGCATTTAAGTGACAATGGCTGCAATACCGGCGGGGAGGGGGGGGCGCTCTTCTGCACCCATGGGGACGCTTAAAGTTTAGAATGTACTAATACATACTGGCCCCCTGTTGTCCGGCGGCATAAGACCTCTGACAGGGCGCTGTGATCCGCACAAGTAACCCCGCAGTGCGCAATCCCCCCACCCCCCTCCCCAGTATTATAAATCATCGATGGGCAGTGCGCCCCCCCCGGTAGTTCCAGATAAATATAATGCTGCTAACTGACCATGACAGCCAGGACTTTAGTAGTATTCTGGCTGTCATGGTAACCGATCGGAGCCCCAGCATGACACTGCTGGTACTCCGATCGGAACTACCGCTTCCACCAATGATTTATAATACTGGGGAGGGGGGTGGAGGAATTGCACACTGCCCACCAATGATTTATAATACTGGGGGGGGGGGCGCACTGCTGCATGGCGGCACCCGACCTCTGACAGGGCGCTGTGATCCGCACCTGAGGGGTTAATTGTGCGGATCACAGCGCCCTGTCAGAGGTCTGGTCCCGCCGTACAGCAGAAGGCCGGTATGTGTTAGTACATTCTAAACTTAGTGCCCCCACAAGTGCAGAGGACCCGGTATTGCAGAGCCATTGTCACTTAAATGTACCCATATTATGGAATAGGAACAAATGTCATAGCTCAGTAGTAATCAGCAGCAATTGAATAATGTTTGCATCTCCCCGACAAGTGTCCCCGTCACCATGGGAATACCAGGGCGTTATAATATACCATCGGATCTGAGTTTTCACGATCTCACTGAAACTCAAGTCCGATAGTATATTCTCACCCCCAGGCGTTCCCATGGTGACAGGGCAGCTTGTCGGGAAGGAGTATGTAGAAGTGGAGCAAGGGTAAAGATTAGTGTTGAGCGAACAGTTCGAGAATCGTTCGGGTCCGTACCGAATTTTGGGGTGTCCGTGACACGGACCCGAACCCGGCATTTTCATAAAAGTCCGGGTTCGGGTTCGTAGTTCGTCATGTTTTATGGCACATTTTGAAAGGCTGCAAAGCAGCCAATCAACATGCATCATACTACTTGCCCTAAGATGCCATCGCAGCCATGCCTACTATTGGCAAGGCTGTGATTGGCCAAGTGCAGCATGTGACTCAGCCTCTTTATAAGCTTGTGTGCACGTCGCGACGTGCTCACTCCCGCTGTGATTAGACCAGGGATAGATGCAGCTGCTGTGAGGGCGAGATAGGCAGGGATAATTGAGGAAGAAAACCTGATAAGAAGTGAATGATCTACACCTGTGCATCAGAACAACTCAGCTGAGCTGTTCACTGAAAGTCACTATTTTTTTTAGACTGGCCAGAGCGATTTTTACTGGCACATGTAACTGGGCTGACCGGCGGTGGCCATTTTGGGACTTGTGGTGCGCCAGCACAAGCTGCCACAGAGTCTAAACCAAAGCTCCAAAGAAGTGAAAAATCTACACCTGTGAATCAGAACAACAGCGATTCAACTGCTCAGTCAAAGTCAATTTTTTTTCTGGCTGGGCAGACCGTTTTCTGGCACATGTTACTGGGCTGATAGGCGGCGGCCATTTTGGGACTTGTGGTGCTACAGCAAAAGCTGCCACAACGTCCATTAATCTCATGTAATAGTCGATTTTTTCATAGATATAATAAATCAGGGGTTTGGCTGTGCTTGTGTCACCCCTACAAACTGCAAAGATATTTAATATATCAGTGGTGAAACTGAAAGTAACACACTTGGATAGCAAATCCCATGAATGTGCTGTTCCAGCTAGGCTAGCCAGAGCCACTACAGCCAAGTCCAATACTGTCAGCCAGAAATATTTTTTTTTTTATGTGCCAGAAATATAAATTAAAAAAAGCTTTCACCGTAATAATAAAATTATTCTGGTGTTAGACCAGAAGAAGCACTCCTGTTGTAATTAATACTGTAAAAAGGCTTAGGCAATATTTCTCCCAGTGTGGGAAATTTATCTAGCAAAACTAGCATTTTAAAAATTCCGGTGTTCTGAAATACCAGCAGTCCTCTTGTAATTAATACCGGAAAAATGAATTATATCTTCCAGTGTGGGAATTTATGTACACAAACTAGCATTTTAAAAATTCTGGTGTCCAATTAGCAGCAGTCTTCTTGTAATTAATACCTGAAAAAGGCATTACATTGTCCAGTGTTGTAATTTTGGTGAAAAAAAGGCCAATTTAATCAATCTGGTGTTAGTTAGACCAGAAACAGTAGGCCGCACGTTTTTACTCCTGTAAAAGGAATTATATCTCCCGTGTGGGAATCTATGTACCAAAACTAGCATATTAAAAATTCTGGTGTCCAATTTGCAGCAGTTTTCTTGTAGTTAATACCGGAAAAAGGAATTATATCTTCCAGTGTGGGAATTTATGTACACAAACTAGCATTTTAAAAATTGTGGTGTCCAATTAGCAGCAGTCTTCTTGTAATTAATACCTGAAAAAGGCATTACATTGTCCAGTGTTGTAATTTTGGTGAAAAAAAGGCCAATTTAATCAATCTGGTGTTAGTTAGACCAGAAACAGTAGGCCTCACGTTTTTACTCCTGTAAAAAGGAATTATATCTCCCAGTGTGGGAATCTATGTACCAAAACTAGCATTTTAAAAATTCTGGTGTCCAATTTGCAGCAGTTTTCTTGTAATTAATACCGGAAAAAGGAATTATATCTTCCAGTGTGGGAATTTTGGGGCTAAAAAATAATATATTTTATTGTGGTGCGAGTTGAATGGCAACAATGAGGAAACATTCTATGTCCGTGGAGCCTCTTTTGCTGGCAGAGGACGTGGCCGTTCGGCCTCAGGCGCACAAAGTAGTGAACCAACTCCCTCAAGTAGCCGGCAGAATTTACAGCAATATTTGGTGGGGCCCAATGCCGTTATGAGGATGGTAAGGCCTGAACAGGTACAGGCATTAGTCGATTGGGTGGCCGACAGTGCTTCCAGCACGTTCACCACATTGTCTTCCACCCAGTCTTCTGCGGAAAGCGCACAGGTGGCACCTGAAAACCAAGCCCATCAGTCTGTCACATCACCCCCATGCATATCAGGGAAACTGTCTGAGCCTCAAGTTATGCAGCAGTCTCTTATTCTGTTTGAAGACTCTGCTCGCACGGTTTCCCAGGGGCTCCCACCTAGCCCTTCCCCAGCGGTGGAAGACATTCCATGCACTGACGCACAACCACTTATGTATCCAGATGATGAGGATATGAATACCACCACAGCAGAGTGACCGAGTCTCTGATGATGACGAAACACTGGTGCCCACTGCCGCGTCTTATTGCAGTGTGCAGACTGAACAGGAGGAGGTCAGGGAGGAAGACTGGGTGGAAGACGATGCAGAGGACGATGAGGTCTTAGACCCCACATGGACTGAAGGTCGTGCCGCTGACTTAAATAGTTCAGAGGAAGAGGCAGTGGTGAGACCAAGACAACAGCGAAGCAAAAGAGGGAGCAGGGGGCAAAAGCAGAACAGCCGCCGTCCTGAGAGTTCGCCTGCTATTGGCCAGCGCCAACAGGGACCCAGCACCCCAAAGGCATCTTCAAGGAGTTCCCTGGCATGGCACTTCTTCAAACAATGTGCTGACGACAAGACCAGAGTGATTTGCATGCTGTGCCATCAGACCCTGAGGCGAGGCATTAACGTTCTTAACCTGTGCACCACCTGCATGATCAGGCATCTACATGCAAAGCATGAACTGCAGTGGAGTAAACACCTTAAAAACAAGGAACCCGCCCAGGCTCACCCTGCTCCCTCTACCGCTGCTGTCTCGGCTTCCACCTCAAGAGGAATGTTGCCACCTGCCGAGCAGCAAACAGAGGATGTGCCACCGACACCACCACCACCACCGCCACCGTCACCTGGTGTCTCCACTATTTCACACAGCAGCGTTCAGCTCTCCATCTCTCAAACCTTTGAGAGGAAGCGCAAATTCCCACCTAGTCACCCTCGAGCCCTTGGCCTGAATGCCAGCATTTCTAAACTACTGGCCTTTGAAATGCTGTCATTCCGGCTGGTGGACACAGACAGCTTCAAACAGCTGATGACCATGGCTGTCCCCCAGTATGTGGTTCCCAGCCGCCACTACTTCTCCAAGACAGCCGTGCCTCCCTGCACATGCAAGTGTCCGATAAAATCAAGTGTGCACTGCGCAACGCCATTTGTGGCAAGGTCCACCTAACCACAGATACGTGGACCAGTAAGCACGGCCAGGGACGCTATATCTCACTAACTGCACACTGGGTGAATGTAGTGGCGGCTGGGCCCCAGACGGAGAGTTCCTTGGCGCACGTCCTTCCGCCGCCTAGGATCGCAAGGCATCATTCTCTGCCTCCTGTAGCCTCCTTCTCCTACTCGGCTTCCTCCTCCACTGCTTCCACCAGCTCATCCAGTCAGCCACACACCTTCACCACCAACTTCAGCACAGCCCGGGGTAAACGTCAGCAGGCCATTCTGAAACTCATATGTTTGGGGGACAGGCCCCACACCGCGCAGGAGTTGTGGCTGGGTATTGAACAACAGACTGACCAGTGGTTGCTGCCGGTGGGCCTCAAGCCCGGCCTGGTGTTGTGCGATAATGGGTGAAATCTCGTGGCAGCTCTGGGACTAGCCGGTTTGATGCACATCCCTTGCCTGGCGCATGTGCTGAATTTGGTGGTGCAAAAGTTCATTCACAACTACCCAGACATGTCAGAGCTGCTGCATAAAGTGCGGGCCTTCTGTGCGCGCTTCCGGCGTTCACATCCTGCCTCTGCTCGCCTGTCAGCGCTACAGCGGAACTTCGGCCTTCCCACTCACCGCCTAATATGCGACGTGCCCACCCGGTGGAACTCCACCTTGCACATGCTGGAGAGACTGTGCGAGTGGAGTGGAGTTTCAGCTGCAGCACGCACGAGTCAGTCGCACTGCGGAACAGCACCACTTCACCACCAATGATTGGGCCTCCATGCGAGACCTGTGTGCCCTGTTGTGCTGTTTCGAGTACGCCACCAACATGGCCAGTGGCGATGCCACTGTTATCAGCGTGACAATACCAATTCTATGTCTCCTAGAGAAAACGCTTAGGGCGATGATGGAAGAGGAGGTGGGCCAGGGCCAGGAGGAGGAGGAGGAGGATGATGGGTCGTTTTTAGCACTTTCAGGCCAGTCTGTTAGAAGTGGCTCAGAGGGAGGTTTTTTGAAACAGCAGAGGGCAGGTACAAATGTGGCCAGCCAGGGACCACTACTGGAGGACGAAGAGGATGAGGAGGAGGTGGAGGAGGATGAGGATGAAGCAGGTTCACAGCGGGGTGGCACCCAGCACAGCGCAGGCACATCCCTGGTGCGTGGCTGAGGGGATATAGAGGATGATGACGATACGCCTCCCACAGAGGACAGCTTGTCCTTACCTCTGGGGAGCTTGGCACACATGAGCGATTACATGCTGCAGTGCCTGCGCAACGACAGCAGAGTTGCCCACATTTTAACGTGTGCTGACTACTGGGTGGCCACCCTGCTGGATCCACGGTACAAAGACAATGTGCCCACTTTACTTCCTGCACTGGAGCGTGATAGGAAGATGCGCGAGTACAAGCGCATGCTGGTAGACGCGCTCCTGAGAGCATTCCCAACTGTCACAGGGGAAGAGGTGGAAGGCCAAGGCAGATGAGGAGCTAGAGGTCGCCCACGCAGCAGTGTCACTGCCAGCTCCTCTGAGGGCAGGGTTAGCATGGCAGAAATGTGGAAAAGTTTTGTCTCCACGCCACAGCTAACTGCCCCACCACCTGATACGGAACGTGTTAGCAGGAGGCAACATTTCACTAACATGGTTGAACAGTACGTCTGCACACAACTCTACGTACTGACGGATGGTTCAGCCCCATTCAACTTCTGGGTTTCCAAATTGTCCACGTGGCCAGAATTAGCATGTTATGCCTTGGAGGTGCTGTCCTGCCCGGCGGCCAGCGTTTTGTCTGAACGTGTATTCAGCACGGCAGGGGGCGTCATTACTGAAAAACGCAAGCTGACGTTTATAAAAATGAACCAGGCATGGATCCCACAAGACCTGACCCTCCCTTGTGCAGAGTAGTCCTTAATAACTGCCTTAAACCATGTTGTCTTGTACTCCTGGCCACTTCTTCATTGAAAAATCAATTTTTGAAATTAACTAGGATCTTGGGGTGCAACCCAGAGTTGAATGAACCTTCCCTCTGTCTGGGTGCCGGGGCCAAAGTACATGAAAGTGTCCTTCTCCTGTGCTGAGTGATATGAATGTTATACTTGTGCTGTCTGACATGTCTCCTTTGTGTGGGTGCAGGGGGCCAAAGTGACTGAAAGCGGCCTTCTCCTGTGGTGGGTGATCATGATGCCTGATTCTCTGCTGTGGGACCTTTCTCCTCCGTGTGGCTGCAGGGGTCAAGGTCTCTAAAAGTGCCCTTCTCCTGTGGTGGTTGATGTAAAACTGATGCTTGTGCTATCTGACCTGTCTCCTCTGTGTCGGTGCTAAGGCCTAAGTAACTAAATGGTGGCCTTCTCCTGAGGTGGTTGATATGATGCCTGATTATGTGCTGTGGGACCTCTCTCCTCTTTCTGGGTGCAGGGGTCAAATTAACTAAAGGTGGCCTACTCCTGTGGTGGGTGATCTGTAAAACTGATGCTTGCGCTATCTGACCTGTCTCCTCTGTCTCGTTGCTAAGGCCTAACTCACTAAAAGTGGCCTTGTCATGTGCTGGGTGATATAAATGTGATACAAGTGCCATCTGACATGGTTGAAGCTGTCAAATTAACTAAAGTTGGCCGACTCCTGTAGTGGGTGATCAGTAAAACTGATGCTTGTGCTATCTGACCTGTCTCCTCTGTCTCTTTGCTAAGGCCTAACTCACTGAAAGTGGCCTTGTCATGTGCTGGGTGATATAAATGTGATACAAGTGCCATCTGACATGGTTGAAGCTATCAAATTAACTAAAGGTGGCCGACTCCTGTAGTGGGTGATCAGTAAAACTGATGCTTGTGCTATCTGACCTGTCTCCTCTGTCTCGTTGCTAAGGCCTAACTCACTGAAAGTGGCCTTGTCATGTGCTGGGTGATATAAATGTGATACATGTGCCATCTGACATGGTTGCCGGGGTCCAATTAAATGGTGGCCTACTCCTGTGGTGGGTGATCTAAATGCCTGTCTTGGCGTGAATTGGACTTTCCTCTTTGCGGGTGCCATGGGCCTAAATTAGTGATTGTGGCCTGTGGCACTGCTGGGTGAAATCAATGGGGTCTTGACTTGATTTTTACTGTCCTTCTCCTGTGCTGGGTGATATAAAGCTGATACTTGTGCCATCGGACATGGTTGCCAGGGTCCCATTAAATGTTGGCCTACTCCTGTGGTGGGTGATCTAAATGCCTGATTCTCTGCTGTGAAAACCTCTCTCCTTCGTCTGGGTGCTGTGAAACCTCTCTCCTCCGTCTGGGTGCAGGGGTCAAAGTCTCTCAAAGTCGCCTTCTCCTGTGCTGGGTGATATAAATGTTATACTTGTGCCATCTGACATGGTTGCCGGGGTCCCATTAAATGGTGGCCTACTCCTGTGGTGGGTGATCTAAATGCCTGATTCTCTGCTGTGAAACCTCTCTCCTCCGTCTGGGTGCTGTGAAACCTCTCTCCTCCGTCTGGGTGCAGGGGTCAAAGTCTCTAAAAGTGGCCTTCTCCTGTGCTGGGTGATATAAATGTTATACTTGTGCCATCTGACATGGTTGCCGGGGTCCCATTAAATGGTTGCCTACTCCTGTGGTGGGTGATCTAAATGCCTGATTCTCTGCTGTGAAAACCTCTCTCCTCTGTCTGGGTGCTGTGAAACCTCTCTCCTCCGTCTGGGTGCAGTGGTCAAAGTCTCTAAAAGTGGCCTTCTCTTGTGCTGGGTGATGTAAAACTGATGCTTGTACCATCTGATATGGGTGCAGGGGTCAAATTAACTAAATGGTGGCCTACTCCTTTGGTGGGTGATATGATGCCTGAATATGTGCTGTGGGACCTCTCTCCTCTTTCTGGGTGCAGGGGTCAAAGTAACTAAAAGTGAATGTAATGCTTGTGCTATCTGACATGTCTCCTCTGTCTGGGTGCTAAGGACTAAGTCACTGAAAGTGGCCTTCTCCTGTGGTGGTTGATATGATGCCAGATTCTCTGCTGTGGGACCTCTCTCCTTTGTCTGGATGCTGGGGTCGAAATAATAGTAAGCGACCTTCTCCATTGGTGGGTGATTTGAAGCCTGATTCTGTGCTATGGGACCTAACTCCAATTAATATTGGTTAATTTTTATTTATTTTATGTTAAGTCATCATTTCCCTATCTACATTTGTTTGCAGGGGATTTACCTACATTTTGCTGCCTTTTGCAGCCCTCTAGCCCTTTCCGGGAGTCTTTTACAGCCTTTTTAGTGCCCAAAAGTTCGGGTCCCCATTGACTTCTATGGATTTTCCGGAAGTTCGGCCGAACCTCTCGAACCCGAACTTTCAGGTGTTCGCTCAACTCTAGTAGAGATTGAAAAAAAAAAAAAGAATATTCTAAAAAATGAATAGTTTCGCTATAGTGCTATATATTCGTTTTTAGAATAATCGTCTTTTTTTCTCTTATCCCCATTTTGCTTTCTTTTTCAGCCCTCTAACCCTTTCCATTAGTTTTTTAGAGCCATTTTAGTGCCCCAAAGTTCAGATACCCATTGACTTCAATGGGGTTCGGGGTCCAGTTCGGGTCAAGTTCGGATCTCGAACCAGAACTTTTTTATGAAGTTCGGCCGAACCTGGCAAACCCGGACTTCCAGGTGTTCGCTCAACTCTAATCAGCAGCATTAAAAGTTGAATTTCAAGGCAATGTTCCACTGGTTTACTGGAATGGCAAACTCATTGCTGATCTAACAACCATATAACACATTGATCAACTCCCAGTCATTGCTTCTGGTAATGGAGATGTCCAGCTGCTTACAGTTGCAAAGCTAGCAAGTAGAAGTGGTGAGGCTCGATCAGCAACTGTTCACACAGCGCTGGAGGATTGGGGCATAACTAGCCATGTTCAAGCAATGTCTTTGACACCACCAGCTCGAACACTGGCCGGCTTGCTGCTGCTTATGTTCTATTGAATCACAAGCTTGGTAAGGAGCTATTATCACTAGTATGCTGACATCATATAATGGAACTGATCATTGGTGTCATGTTTGAAATCTGTCCTAGAGCCACATCCTCTCTATAGGTTCCTCCCCAAGAGTTTTTGACAATACAGGGAATTTGCTGATCAGGATAAATATAAAACTGGAATCGTGGATGATACAGTATCCAGATCAGTGCAAGACATCAGGGATATCCCCATTTAGTCTGCAAACAGATATCTGGCAGAGAGTCAGCCAAAGGATGATTATAGGGAGTTTTTGGAGCTGGTTGTCATTTTTCTTGGATCTGTCCCAGGCAGAGAAGCTCAATTCATAGCACCAGCATGTATCCTGCTCGCTGGCTGTCAAGAAAATTTTACAGTCTTAAAATGTTGATGTTTTTAGGGCAGTTCAATTTGGCAAAGACAGAGGAGAAAGGCCTTCATGATATGTGTATGTTTGCAGCACGTGTTAAAGGCTTAGCTTATGGCTCCTCTAGCAGCATGTGCACCATACAGTGACTTTCTACTCCTGAAAACTTCTTGGCTACTCAACAATCAATCTAGTGATATCAAAGGTTGCATTACCCAAGTTTTAGAATCATGTCTGGTACTTGGCACCTGAACTGGTTGGTGTGCCTTTTTCAAAGGCACAATAACTTTGGCAACCAAGAGACAGATGGTAAATGCCATAAGAAATACATTTGACATTCAGCCAGCTCAGCAGAATCATAGCTAATAAATAACTGGACCCGCTGACATTCTTGGAAAATAAATTCAAAGATTTCATCTCAGCAAAGTCCATGACATTGTTCAAACTGATGGGGCTTTCCCATGCATCTCTCAATGCGGAGCCAGACTTGTGGGAGGCAGAGGAGGACTACCAGCAAGTGGCAGCTTGTGCCATATGTGTGACGAATAACCATGTGGAACGTGCTGTGGTTTTTATTCAATAACTCAGTAGTCTTATTACCAAAGGCGTCTCACAGCTTCAGTTCCTATTGCAGATGGTTGAACAGCCAGGGCAGGCTTAGCCTGACTGCAAAAAACAGACATAGTCAGGACTACAGAGTCTATCAACAGTGTCAAAAAGGCACTTGCTTTTTTGCTTTGAACAGTTGCATACCAAAGAACAGATATTTGCTTGTATTAGAAAAAATTGTCTCAAGTAAAATACAGTTTAACTGTTGATTTTACTCCTAAAGGCTCCATTCTCCCTGCTGCTGCCACAGCCTGTGCACTTTTATTGACAGGTCCAGACAGTGTAAACATCATCACGACTGGCCTGTAGTGTTGATCACGAATTTTCGAATTGCGAATTTTAATCATGAATATCAGCACTTCGAGAATTTGCGAATATTTAGAATATCGAAAAATATATTCGCAATTGCTTATATGCAAATTTTCGCAAGCAAGAAAATAATGTCATTATTTTCTTATTTTTTCGAAAATTCGCATAAAAAAATTGCATAAATTAGCATAAAATCCGCATAAGCTGGTATTTAAAAGGTATCTTTTAAATGCCAGTTTATACAAACAAGAAAATAATGTCTGGAGATTACGAATTTGCGAATTTTCGAATATATGGCGAATATTCACCCAAATATTCGCGAAATATCGCGAATTCGAATATTGCCCCTGCTGCTCATCACTACTGGCCCGTCGAGCCTCTCCCCTGTACTGTGTCAGCACTGAGTACTGAAGCGCATAGCAACGGCGAGGGACTAGAAGAAGTTTGATGTGTACACTGCCTGGCCAGTTGAATCAAAGTGCAGGAGGCAGCAGGGAAAACTGAGCCCCTAGGAGTAACAACAAAGCCTCTGTTGCACCTAGAGGCTTTTCAAATACTAAACGTTTAGTTTTCTCAGAAATAAAGCCACAGATGGGGATGGGGCCAAGACTGCTAACTTCTGCTGACCAGCACACATGTTGCAGGTCAGCCTGTTTCACTAAATGGTGACAGAGGTATTTAAGCTACCTTTAGAGGTTCAAACTTTTTTTCAAAATATTTTTAAGGAGAATTAGTTCTAGGGGTAACACCAGTCAAAACCACAAACTTTATTTTTCTGGCTTTTTTAAGTCCATTTTATGCTGGATCCATGTAAGGCTTTGGCTTTAAAACTGTCTCACAAACTACAGTGGTATTTTTCCATAAATGTGGCGTGTGAAGCCACCCAAAATGCTTCTCCTTCAAGTAAGAAATCTATTTATCTTTCATGGCACGAATAAAGTACTTCGATGGTCGGTGTCACTTTCTACATGTTAATTGAGTCGTAATTAATGTAATTGGTAACTTGTGCAATATTTGTATAATTTTAACTAACAAGACTGAGGAGATTCAAGAACATGGAATAAGAAATGAAGTCAATTAACGGTAATCATCCAGAATAATAAGAAAGAAATACATATAATAAAAACCTGCATTATGAGTATAAATTGAGAATCCTGTTGACTATGAGATGCACTTCTCAGAACTAATAGCATTAATGGATCATAAACTGCTGAATGATCAGGTGGAGTAAGATAATTAAACTACTACATCTTACTCATATAAAATGACCACTTTAGTCGTAATTAGCAAGTATTCAAGATTAAGTATTTGTACTGTTATAAAACACATAATAATGGTTACGTAGTGAAACTAAATGCTTCATTACAAGTGCTCTTTGCTAGTAACAGAATAATATTATGATGTGTTCTTAACACTGACTACTATACCAGAGAGGATAATTGAGATGTATACCATGAATGATTAAGTCATTAAAATGAGAATAAGGTAATTTTAGGCGAACCATTAAAGGAGCTATACAATGAAAGCTGCCATTTAATTGATAAAATAATGATAGGCAAATTAAATACTTCAATTGTATTAGGCAATAAATATAATGTACAGTAGCTTGATTTTTTATATTTGTTATTTGCAAACATGTGACCATTTGAAATTACTGTTGCATAGCAATAATAGTTCAGCTGAAACCATTTTGCCATTTTTCTAATTAATAATTTATAGTTAATTTTCTAAAGAAGTCAAGGTAATATTTCCCTAGGTTATCATGTTTTAAGATAAAGATTAATTAAAAGTGTTTTCCAGCTAATGGCTTTTATGGTATGTTCACTGAATAAAGGGGACTGCATGAGAACAGAAGTGCTGGCACTGATGAGCTTATACCAGTATTTTAGCAAGTTAATTATAGTGCTGTTTGTAGAAGTTAGGATAAATTGGCTAACCCTTTTAATCAGGATTGGAGACAATAAATACAAAATAAATAGGATTGCGTCTTTGACCTGTCCAAATTTGCACCTGTTTTCTTAGACAAAAATTTGACTACACTTCCCGAACATCCGAAACCCCCACTGATCAGCTGTTTCAGGGAGCCATTGTGCACTGGTGAGCGCAGCTCTGTATATAGTATAGCAGCTGTGCTTGGTATTGCAGCTCACCTCCATTCACTTCAATGGGGCTGAGCTGTAACTAGCCCATGTGACAAGGTACGATTACATAAAATGGCCTAGGAAGAGGCTGTGGCGCTCTTGGAGCACCAGCCTCTTCATACAGCTGATGCTGGACCCTCGCTATTTTGATATTGATGATCTATTCAGAGCATTGGTCATCAATATACAATGTTAATTGGCACCTTAAAGAGTTATTCAACCTTTTTATTACTTTTTGACTGACCTGTGGAGAGAAGCATACTTAACTACTTATCGCCACTCTGTTCCGTTTCCATCAGTCCAACATTGTCTTCTCTCCACTTCAGGCCACACATGTAAACTTCAGAGAGGACCAGGATTACATGCACTCCTGCAGCTAATAACTGCCCTCAGTGGTGTTGTGACCACTAGTGTTGGGCGCAAATATTCGAATTGCGAATTATAATTGCAAATATCGCCACTTTGAGAATTTGCAAAGATTTAGAATATAGTGCTATATATTCGTATTCACGAATATTCTAGATTATTTTTTCTTCTGAGCCCTTGATACCTCCCTGATTCTTGCTCGTGGGCCAATGAGAAGGCTGTAATGTCTTTGTCTGAGCTTAGCAACATTCCTAGCAACCAATAGGAAAGTTGCCTACCTCTTTACTATATAAGAACCTCCCCAGCAGCCATTTTCTGCAGTTTTTTGCAGTTCTGAGAGAGACAGCAGTGTTATTGCTGTGCTCTCTGCTTTTCTGTTTCACCTTACATTAGATAGTAAGTTAGTTAGTTAGCTTATATATATAATACAGATAGTTAGTGGGAGATAGTCAGTGTAGGTTAGATAGTGATACAGTGTAGCTGATGTCTGCTGTCCATACATACATGCTACACGCAATTTCACAACAATACTTAGTGAATCAATCACTAATATGTAGTTATGTTAAAATGTGAAGTTGCACGTATTGCGCAAAAATATGCGCATGATTAATTGCCGATTTGCGCAATCGCAAATTTATCAGAGCACTCTATTTGCATATAAAGCTATTGTAATGTTCTGCCGTGCCAACCATTTTCTCTAGTCTCAGGAAACTTCTAGCAGCTTGAAAAAGTTTCAAGCTGCTATATTTATTGAAAATAATAGCAAATTCTCGAAATCGCAAATTTATGATGAATATTCGCCCAAATAGAATTCGAATATTGCCCCTGACGCTCATCACTAGTGACCACAGGTTCGGCAGAGAGAGGAATTTAAAAACAAATAAAAAGGTGGAATAACCCTCTATAGCAATGTTATGTGGGTACAGTAAGTTGTGAATATTTGTATGCTGTAAATAATTTTACTATTTGGGTTCAATATAGTACTCCATAAGGGAAGAAGGGAATCAATAGAAGGTACTGCATGGGGAACTTTCCAACTTTAAGGTAAATAAATACTTTCCCAGCAGTGGTAAATGTAAGAAAGTATCAAACAAAGCCGACTTAGCAAATTTTCTCCTAGGTGCTTCCAGCACTGTGCTCAGGACCTGCACTGCTGATGACATCTTCATAGCTGCAGCATTAATGTTTTAGTACACACCTCATCACTGTGCAGCATATCACTGGCCTCAGAATGGTATGTCATGTGCCTGCTGAGGCCAGTGATTGGCTGCAGTGGAGACTTGGTGTTTCATTTGTTATTTTATTACATTTACCACTGTTTGGTAAGTATTTATTTAACTTGGAGAACCCCTTTTAGGCTGGCCTTGTATAAGATTAAATATTTGGTAGAAATAATTAGTCAGCACTCTGGAAGAAGGTGGTGATCATATCCTGGATTGCAGGCACATACTTCCAAGAAGAAGTGGATCAGCACTCACTTTCTGATGCAAATAAATTTGAACTTTCCATAAGCAGATTAAAGGCAATAAATGTTCACTTTATTGCCTGTATTCTGCTTATGGCAATAAAGTGAAGATTTTATTAGCATATGAGCACTTATCCACTTCTTCTACTAAGATTAAATATTGATTGCAGACTGTACGAGCTTCCAGTTAAACAACTGCATCTCACTCCTTCCCCTGAGCAGCACACACTTCATGAATATGACTGAAGTCACCTGAACAGTATACAGGACCCTCTGTATGTACTTGGATTTTAGGTGATGGTGGGTCTATTTACAGTAACAAAACATAAGGACTAGTGTTGGGCGAGCATGCTCAGCCAAACACCATTTTGACTCATCTGTGTGGGGAAGTACTGGCACTCACTATAATGCCGTAGCCATGTTGGTTACTGGCATTACAATGATTGGCTGGCCGGAGCGTGTCATTGGGTACTATATAGCACCCGATGACACGTGTTTCTGCTCAGTCTTAATCAGGGCGAGCTGCAGCAGAAGGGACAGATAGTGTGGGGACAGGAATATTTTTTTTTTTTTTTAGGCAGGGTTTAATGTTGAAAGGTGTTAGAGACCAAAAAGTCCTTTTAAGGACTATTGTTTTATCTGGCTGCAATATCGATTATTAGCGGAACCTGAGATAAACTGCGTGTAATTGTTTGGCTTCTGCTGACAGTGACACAATCTCTGCTACATCTGTTGTGTTACATTTGCGCATCCTAAATATCTGTTACATTCAGCGCAATTCTTTGGCCGATGCTGAGAGCGACATTACCTGCGCTACATCTCCTGTATAACGTGCGAGTATCCTAAATATCTGTGACTGTCAGGATTCAAACCCGTGACCAGCCACATCCCAGGCGGTAGCCCTGCTTACTAGGCTACCGTTCTCTCTGGACATTCCTCTCTGAAGCCTATTATTTAACCTCAGTCTTGCCAAGCCTTGCTCATCACCCTTGATTCCCCACACCTGGTACTTCCCTTTATAAGTCCAGCCCCTTGCACTCCAGCTTGCTGATTATTGAGCTCCTGAGCCTTGATCAAGCTTCTCCTCATCTGCTGCTCTTGCTACTATCGTGAGTCCACTGCTGACCAGGAATTGACTACCGACTACTCTTCTGCTTTGTCCCTACCTACTGAACTGCTACCACCGTTGCCGATCCGGATTGTCTGACCACGCTTACTGCCGCCTGCCCTGACCCACCGCTTGCCAACCGACTACGCATCTGCCAGACTTCCTGCACCTACTACTAGCCTGCAGTCCTTGCCACTGGGCTCCACTCCTACCTCCAGCCAGCTGTCCTCTGACTCAGGTGAGCCTGTAGGATTGTTACAAAATAATCAGCCACACTATGGAGTCCGCAATGGCCACTCTGCACAAGCAGGTCACCGAACTTCAAGAATTTGGTACTACATATCAGGGGAAATTTGCCCAGCTCTAAGGCGTAGTCCAAAGCCAACAGAGGGAGATTATTGAGGCAACTTCTGGACGTCTGCGGCGCAGCCACAGACACCCGCATGCCACTCCCATCAAGATTCGGCGGTGACAGAAGCCAGTATCGGGGGTTTCTAAACCAATTCCGCATCTATTTTCAGATGTACCCGGGCCCCTTCACGATCGAGAAAAAGAAGGTGCTATTCATGGTCAATCTCCTTACGGATGAAGCATTAGCATGGGCATCACCATACGTGGGGACTAACAGTCAGCTCCTACATGACCTAAACAACTTCATCACCGCCATGAGCCAAGTCTTCGATGACCCCAACCGCTGTGCAACAGCCGAGGCGCGACTACATAGTCTGGGGCAAGGGAGACGCTCTGTCGCCGAATACACCGCTGAATTTCGCCGTTGGGTCACGGACACCACCTGGAACCCAGCAGCACAGAGGAGCCAATTCTGGCGAGGCCTGTCCGAATTAATAAAAGACGAACTTGCCAGAGTTGAGGCCTCAGACGATCTGTATGTCTTTATTCAGTTATGCATCCGGATAGATCAAAGACTTTCCGAGAGGAAGAAAGAAAGACTCTGGTCCTCGGACCACAGACCCACTTACTCGTTCTCCTCTACCGCCCAGCGCGATCCCCAGTCAGCAACTGAACCTATGCGGGTCGACGCACTACGTAGGTCTCTATCCACAGCTGAGAAGGTGAGATGGCTGGCCTAAAACCTCTGCCTCTACTGTGGGGAGCCGGGTTATTTTGCCATCAAATCTCCTAATAAGATCCGAAAAACTATTGCCGTCACGGAACTAAAGGAGCAACCACAGACTCCAACCCTGCCAGCAGCCCCTGAAAATAACAACACGGCGGCTCATGGATCCCACTTCATCGTCCCCATCCTCATCGACATTGAGGGGCGACAACTCCCCTGTTCAGCGATGTTAGACTCCGGAGCGGGAGGCAACTTCATGGACCTAACCTTCGCCCGTGAAAAGAACATTCCACTGACAATCAAGGCAGCCCCCATTGACCTGGAAACCGTTGACGGATCCCCACTCTCCTCGGGGCCGGCCACTCACGAGACCACCGAACTACAACTCCTCATAGAACCCCATCACCGCGAAAAGATCCACTTCTCGCTGATAGCCTCCCCGAAGTTCCCGGTGATATTGGGCATCCCATGGTTGGCCACCCACAACCGCTCGGTGGACTGGGAAACCCGCTTCATACGGTTCCCGTCCGAGTTCTGCTCGCTAAATTGCTACCACAAACCCGTCCTTCCACCCGAAGACACCGCCATCTCAAAACTATCCATCAAGGATCTACTACCCCCTCAATACCGTGAATCTGCGACAAGAAAAACGCAGACAAGCTGCCACCACACCGACCCTAAGACTGCCCTATAGAACTGTTGCCCGGGGCCGATATACCCTTTGGCAGTATCTACCCCCTCTCAGAGCCTGAACTCAAGGCTCTGAAAGAGTACCTGGACGAGGACCTGAGGAAGGGGTTCATCCGGCCCTCTACCTCCCCCGCGGGAGCCCCCTTTTTCTTGGTAGAGAAAAAAGACTCCTCCCTGCGTCCTTGCATAGACTACAGAAAGCTTAACGACATAACTGTAAAGAACAGGTACCCACTCCCACTGATTTCAGAACTCCTCGAGAGACTCCGGGCAGCGAAAATAAAATCTTCACTAAACTCGACCTTCGAGGGGCCTACAACCTCGTCTGAATCTGCCCTGGGGACAAATGGAAGACCACCTTCCGGACACGTTATGGTCACTTTGAGTACCTGGTCATGCCTTTCGGACTCTGCAATGCTCCCGCCACCTTCCAGCAGTTCATTAACGACGTCCTCAGGGACATGCTGGATCTGTTTGTAGTCGTTTACCTGGACGACATCTTGATCTTCTCTGAAGACCTCAAGCAGCACCACCAACACGTCCGCAGGGTACTGCAGAGACTCCGACAGAACTCTCTCTATATCAAGCTAGAGAAATGCGACTTTGAGCGAACCACCACTCAGTTCCTCATATACAACATCTCCCCAGAGGGCCTAAGTATGGACCCAGGGAAGGTCCAAGCCGTGATGAACTGGCCCATTCCGAGAAACGAGAAGGAGATACAAAGATTCTGTGGCTTCGCCAACTTCTATCGGAAGTTTATCCGGAACTTCTCCAAGGTCATAGCACCAATCACCCAACTCGCCAAGAAGGCAGTCCCCTTCTCCTGGACACCTGAGGCCCAGGAGGCCTTCACCAAGTTGAAACTCCTCTTCATTTCTGCTCCAATCCTAATCCACCCGAACCCTGAGCTGCCATTTACAGTCGAACTGGATGCATCAGACTTCACGGTGGGGGCAGTTCTGTCACAACGGACAGGGGAGAAGATGCTACTACACCTGTGCGCATATTTCTATATCATGTCATTACTATGACATTGGGAACAAAGAACTACTGGCGATCAAGGATGCCTTCTCCGATTGGACACACCTGCTGGAGGGAGCCACTAACCCCATAATCGTACTAACTGACCACAAGAACCTCGAGTTCATTCGCAGCACTAAGAGACTCTCAGCCAGACAGGCCAGATGGAGCCTATTCTTTTCCCGCTTCAACTTTCTCATCAGCTATCGCCCCGAATCAAAAAAACGGCAAAGCTGACGCCCTCTCCAGAATGTTTTCCGAGCCCTCACAGAGTAACAAGGGCCAAAACAACATCCTACCCGAGAGAAGAGTCGTAGGGGCCACCTACTCTAAAGAACTCCTGGGCACAATCAAAGAAGGATACGAAAATGACCCCTTCCTCTCCCACCCCACAAGGAATGTCAGCCTTACGTTTAAGAACGGTCATTGGTTTCATCAGGGCCTACAACTATATGTACCAGAAATCGCACGGCTCGAAATGCTGAAACTCAACCATGACTCCAAGCTGGCCGGCCATTTGGGCACAAGGAAGACCCAGAAGCTTCTCTCCCGCTCCTTCTGGTGGCCAAAATACAAGAAGGACATCAATAGGTACATGTTCTCGTGCACAGTCTGTGCCCGCAATAAGACTCCTCGTTCCTCTCCCGTGGGTCTATTACAACCCCTCCCGATTCCCTCCTGCCCCTGGGGCTCGATCTCCATTGACTCCATTCACCAAGATGGCCCATTTCATCCCCTAAAAAGGCCTACCCACCGCCAAACAGACGGCCGATCTTCTTCTCAGAGAGGTCTTCAGGCTGCATGGGATCCTGGACGACGTGGTCTCCGACCGAGGCGTACAATTTGCCTCAAAGTTGTCTTCCACAAAGTCCAGTCTCAGTAGCCAAGAGTCTAGTCAATAGAATCCTCACAATGATTCTCCTTCCTCCCACCATGAAGAGTCTTGGCAAACAAGTGATCCCACACTCGGATATTCTGAGGAGCTCTTTTCATCGCCATTTCTTGATTTGGGCCTCTCGTCAAGCCCGCTTTAAGAGGGAGATGAGGAGATCTTGTGCACTGATTCCCAAACTCTTGAGCATCGACATCGAACAAGATGATGGTGGGGAACAGCAATTAGTGTTTCACGAGGTGGATGATGATGATGAGACACAGTTGTCAATAACTGCAGTTCTTGTTAGGTCAACAAGTCAGGAGGATGACCAGAGTGAGGAAGTGGAGGAGGAGGTGGTGGCCGATGAAATCACTGACCCAACCTAGAAAGGTGGCAAGCCAAACGAGGACAGCAGTACAGAGGGGGAGGGATCCGCAGCACCGCAACAGGCTAGAAGAGGCAGAGGGGTGGCAAAAGGGAGAAGGAGGGCCACACCAAACTGTTCCCCGGAGCACACCATTGTGACAATCTCCCTTGCCAAGGGGTAGGTGTTCCGCAGTCTGGTGCTTTTTTGAGGAAAGTGTGGGCGATAACAGAATTGTCACTTGAACCTGTGCCATACCAAAATGAGCAGGGGCATGAACACTAGCAACCTCACCACCATCAGCATGATCCGCCACATGGCATCAAAGCACCCTAATAGATGGGCCGAATGCCTGGGGACACAATCAGTGTCTGTGGGTCACACCACGGCCTCCTCTTCCCTTCTGTTATGTGGTGGCCAATCCCCTGTCCAAGATCTAAGCTCAGATGCCTCCCGCCCTGCACCTGGACCTTTAAAAATTAGGACATTTTCTAGTAAAAGCTGACATTCAAAACCTAGCCTAAAACATCACACACAAAATACTTTGTTCACACATTCTAGAAAGCCATGAGAGAAAAATTATTATTTGCTACTATATTGCATATCAAATATAGTATTTCTCATTCATTAGTTAATTTATATCCGCACGGGTAAATGCATTTTTCACGGGTGGGATATTATGCATTGAATCATATTGTGTAACTTTGTCTGCAAATGAATTGCTCGCTGACACCACGCTGTTATATTTAACAACTTATGGTTCAGGTTTTGGAAAATAAGATCCAAAACAAATATTAATATAAAGCAGATCCTCTTGCTCCCACATCCCTCATATTTGACATGTGATGATGTCATTGGAAAAGAATCGTGATCAAGGATGAAAAACAATCACCAAAAGTGGAGAAAAAAAAAATCACATTTAAATTATACTTCATAGACCCTGGGAATTATGTAAGTACAGTTTCAACAAAGTTACATATTTTATTTAATGTTATATCTAGTAACAATTATCTGCCCATTAGACATTTTTGATTCTTACACATTGTTTACTTTATATTGCATTACCAAAGTATACACTTAGTTTATTATAAGCTCCTTCTTATTATGTTTAGTGATGAGCGGGAGGTGGCATCTTCGATTTTGCGACATTATGCAAATATTCTATTGAATATTTGTCTAAATCGAATATTCGTCATTATTCTATTTATCGCGATTCGCGAATATTCTGTAATGTAATAATCTGCGTATTTCAAATGAAACTTTGAACAGGGTATAACTTTCCTAATGGTTGGCTTTCTAGAATTAACGAAGATAGAGAATATATCGCTATATTCGTTATCTTAGTTAAGAAAGAAGGTAGCGAAATATTCTCTATCTTCACTATTAACGAAGATAATGAATATAGTGCTATATTCGTATTGGTTATCTTTGTTAATTCTAGCAAACCAAATAAACTTGCCTATACACAGCTCTAAGTTGGATGCGCAATGCGAGAATATTAAGTATTATTACTCGCATTGCGCATCGAACTTAGAGCAGGGTATATGCAAGTTACTTATTGTTTGGCTTTGTAGAAGTAACGAATAAGACGAATACGAGTATAGTGCTATATTCTCTATATTCGCTAATTCTAGCAAGCCAATAGGAAAGTTGCCTATAGACAGCTCTAAGTTGGATGCGCAATGTGAGAATATTACTTTACTTATTTTTTGCAAAAAATAGAATACTGAGTCATTGTTCTATTTATTGCAAAAAATAGGCAAAGTAATAGTCTCGCATTGCGCATCCAACTTAGAGCTGGATACAGTCAACTTTCCTATTGGCTTGCTAGAATTAGCAAATTAGCAAATAGAGAATATAGCGCTATATTCGTATTCGTCATATTTGTTAATTCTACCCAGCCAAACAATAGTAAAGTAAGTTGCATATACCCCACTATTACTTAATATTCTCGCATTGCGCATCGAACTTAGAGCTGTGTATAGGCAAGTTTACTTGGCTTGCTAGAATTAACAGAGATAACCAATTCGAATATAGCGATTTATTCTCTATCTTCGTTAATTCTAGCAAGCCAACCAATAGGAAAGTTATACCCCCTTCAAAGTTTCATTCGCAGTACGCGAAAATTACGTGATGTAATATTCGCGTACTGCGAGTGGAACTTTGAACGGGGTATAACTTTTCTATTGGTTGGCTTGCAGTTGCTAGAATTAACGAAGATAGAGAACATAGCGCTATATTTTCTATCTTCGTTAATGGTATATTGGGTTCAGATTGAAAAAAAACCCAAAAAACAATATAACACTATATTCTAAATATGCGCAAATTAGCGAAGTGCAGATATTCGGAAACAAAATTTGCTATTCGAATATTCGTGCTCAACACTTATGTTGTCAAGCCACCAAACCATCCTCATTCATTTTAATGTACTGCATTGTCTGTGTATGTTTAGATGCTAAGATGTGACAAAGTATCTTTGTGGGCTAATTTCACCGTAGCGTTAAAACTAATCCAGAAGAGCAACAGCCTGCCAGAGGTCATGGTATCTGGCATAGCCAGATACTAACTGTCCTTGCTGGAGCCCATTGCAAACAACAAATCTGTTCAGTAGACACAGTGGATCCACATACTCTGTGTAACACCTTTGTAAATATTCATGAAAATCTATGTGGTCATCTTCTGTGCAGGTAACTGCAGCACAGTAAAGTAAATGGACCCATACAACAGTCCACTAGGTATGTCAATACTTTCAAGAAAACGTGGTTTTAAATCACCATTTGTGCCAAGAATCAGAGTGGTTCAGAAAGTAAAACATAATTAACCATTTATGGCATATCCTAGTGAAATGCAATCACTTTGTTAGGAAAAGTGGGGGGTCATTTATTAAGACCAGTGTTTTAGATGCCGGTCTTAATAACTCTGCCAAAGTTATGTAGAGGCACCTACTTCTCCAACCCCAACTGCTCTCCTGCCCTACAAGAGGAAAAACCCTTCTTTTGCCATATGCCTTTCCTCCTTTTCCACATGATCTAATATTGATGATATGTCATCAATAACTCCTCTCTCTGCTTTGTGCCAACTTTCTAGGACATAAAGAATTTGTCGAATGATATAAAAGAAGTAAAGCCAGCAAAAGATGAGGATGGTCATCATTAAGACCTGGCCCCCCTAAGGGGTGGATAAAAAATATGATTTTCATATTCTACTACATGCTACTTCCATAGTCAACTACATGGAAAGAGAGGGACTATAATACCAGTAACTTGGCCAGGTGCACGTTCAGCTTCTGCACCCATACTGTTTTCTTTTTGCAATCACCTCGGTGATTGATTGCTGTTGAAATGAGTAATGAGGAGGGGGGAGAGCATCAGGAGCAATAGATGACATTAAAGTTGATGGAAAGGAATGACCTTCCCCCTACAAAGGGGTGCATATTAAAATAAAGGTTTCCATATTCCAAGGGTAAAATCTAAAACTGTACAACAACAGGGTGGCCCACGAAAAAGTAGCCTGACTACAATGATAGAATGACAAGATAAACGAGCAAATAAATTTAAAAATTTTTTATTACCCCACAAGTCACAAAAGATGCTGAAAGTGGTCCCCGTTCAGATCTATGCATCTTTTGGTACGTCGGATTATGTTGGCTGATACTGCCTGCAACTCTTCAACAGTGATGCTGCAGATAGTGTTTGTGATGTTTTGCTTGAGTTTATCCAGGGGATGTGCTTGTTAGCGTACACTTTCTGTTTAAAATTTCTGGGGAAGATGGGGGCCATAACTCCTTGCTCACAATTCGCTCCCCCGTAAACAGTTCATGAACCTGTCCATTGAGTTCCGTGAGGTGTGACATGTTGCCCCATCTTCTTGAAAAAAGTAGGACATTTTTTCTTCTGAAGCATCACTGTGGAAGAATTGCAAGCAGTATCAGCCAACATAATCCGACGTGCCCAAAGATGCATAGACGTGAACGGGGACCACTTTAAGCAACTTTTCCATTTCATCACCACGACGGCATAACATGGAGGTTGACCCCTGACCTCTGTAGGGGCAGGAATAGAAGAAAGGTTAAAAGCCCCCTCCCACCACCAGTACACCAGTGTTTCCTGTCCCTACAGAGGGCAGGTCGGAGAAAGGTCTCCTTGCTAGCCGAGGAGATGAAGCCTACAGACTTTATTGCGGTCACATACCTGCCGCGTTACCCCCCTGTTCGCCCGCGGTCTGGTACTAAAGCTGGACAGGGGGATGAAGGGAAGACTCGCTCCTATACTCTGGAGCCTGCTCCCAAGACAAACTTTCACCTCCCCCTCCTCACCGGCATCAGGGGAGTGTGAAAGCCAAGCGCCTCCATGCGCTATACAAATTTCACGTCACTTCCGGTTTTCCCGTATGACGTCACCGGAAATGACGGCGGCGGCGGTGCGAGTGGGAACCTGGCGCAAACCTAAAATCGCCACTTCCCCATACAGACCTGACTCTCTATGAACACTCCGCAGATACAGGATGTCGAGTCAGGAACAACCCGGTGATGGGTCGGTGCCGCCAACCGTAAGTCCCCTAAAGCGGGTAAAAATACTGCAATATTTCTCTTTTTGCAACAGCTGTTATCTCCTGGGAGCTTTGATATCTCCCTCTTTCTGCACTCACAGACTCCTAAGGAGCTTCAGAAGAGGGTCAAAAAATCCACCAAATGCGTCTCTTGTCTGTCAAGACTCCCAGAAGATTACCCAAAGAAACTATGTAAAAATTGTATAACTAATGTCATTAGGGAAGAACAGCCGTCCTTTATGGACGAATTCAGGAACATGATGAAAGAAGAGATTAGATCATCCATTTCACAAGTATCAGTGCATAAGGAGCTTCACTCTTCAACCGAACCTCCCCCTAAACATCAAAAACTCAGAGAGTCTCCTTCCTCAGATTCTGAGGACTTTGGAGATGACGCCTCCTCCTCCAAACCCTGGGATGAGGACGACTTATCTTCAGAAATTACTGAATCCGATTCAGCAAAGAGATTTTATTTTTCCTCTGAGGATATGCCTGAGCTTCTAAAAGCAGTAAGGGCAACGATAGGGGTAGAAGAAGTACAAAAACGTACAATGTTCAGGATGAAATGTTTGGGGGTCTTCGCCTTAAAAAATCTAGGGTTTTCCCCATCAATGAAAATATCAGGAATATGATACTTGACGAATGGACTGATCCGCAGAAACGGCTAGGGGTATCTAAATCATATATGAATCGACTCATATTTGACCCGGAAGAGGCAAAAATATTTAACACTATTCCCACAATTGATGCGCAGGTTGCAAAAGTAAACCGTAGAACATCCCTTCCTTTCGAGGATACTTCCCAATTAAAAGATCCCCTTGACAGGAAAGCAGATAGACTACTCCGTAAATCTTGGTAAGCGGCCATGTACAACCTCAAATCAAACATTGCGGCCACATCAGTCGCAAGATCGATGTTCAGATGGTTAGCAGAATTAGAAAATCGCCTGACTAGTAATACCTCTATGGAAGAGATACGAGAATCCCTTCCTTTACTGAAATCCGCTACCGCCTTCTTCGCGGATGCTTCTGCAGAATCAGTGCGTTTTGTGGCCAAGGATACTGGCTTCTCTACCTCCGCTCGCAGGGCTCTGTGGGTAAAGTGTTGGGGAGGAGATGAGATCTCCAAAACTAAGCTTTGTTCCATTCCCTTTTCTGGAGAAAACGTATTTGGCCCTGAACTAGATTAAAATTCTAGAGAAGGCGTCAGACAAAAAGAAAAACTTCTCTCTAGACAGGCCCTTTAAAAGGAAGTACCCCTTTCGTAACCCCTCAAACTAAGAAAAATCGTATAGAGGGAAAGGGAAGTCCGGACGGTGGAGCTACCCCAAAGGGCGCAGGGATAAAGGGTACCTCTCTACCACCCAGAAAACCGGGGACAGACAGTAACGCCAGAGTGGGGGGCCGACTGAATCTTTTTTTCCCAGCTTGGCAAAAAGTCTCTCAGAACCCATTGGCTCTGGGGATTATTCAGTCGGGATATCAGATTCAGTTCACCTCCCACCCTCCAAAAAGATTCCTTTCTTCAACCTTTCCCCAAGCAAATCAAACAAATTTAGTCTGGCAAGAAATCCTGGAACTTCGGGAAAAAAACGTGATAACGCAAGTTCCCTCTCAGGAGGAAGGAAAAGGTTTCTACTGGTCCTTTCAGAGTGATTATAAACTTAAAATCACTAAACAAACTTGTCACATACAAAAGATTTTGCATGGAAACTCTGAAGACCATAATTCCCCTCCTGCAGAGGAACGTTTCAATGTGTACAATCGACCTTTCCGACGCATACTACCACGTGCCTATCCATCCGTAGTCCCAGAGATTTCTTTGTTGTTTCGCTCTAAAAGACCCTTCGGGTCAAGCGCATCATTTCCAGTTCACATCCCTCCCGTTCGAGATTTCATCTGCCCCAAGGGTATTTACCAAAATAATAATAGAAATGATAAGTCACCTAAGACAACTAGGTTTAAAAATCTTCCCTTATCTGGACGATTTCCTAATTATCAACAACGATCACGCCTCCCTTCTGGAAGACATAAAAATATTCCTTGTAACACTAAAAGATCTAGGGTGGTTGATAAATCTAAAAAAGTCAGATCTCAGTCCATCAACCAGGATCAGATTCTGAGATCCAAAGAACTCTTCTTCCTCCAGACAAGATCAAAGTCCTACAGACCAAAATCCCAAATTTGATGCTCAAAAGATCCTGCTCCATAAGGGAAGCAATGAGCCTTTTGGGCACATTAACATCTTGTATCCCAGCTGTTCAGTGGACCCAGCTTCATGTCCGATCCTTTCAAGCATGGATCCTGAGAGTTTGGGACAGGCGCTAAATATCTCTGGACAGCAGAGTCCAAATCCCAATTACAGTAAAGTCCTCACTACATTGGTGGACATGCAAAAACAATCTAGTCAAAGGGCTACCCTGGGAAAGAACACCTCTGGTACAGGTAACGACAGATGCAATTCAATTCGGCTGGGGCGCCAAAGTTGGCGCTCATTTTTGGCAGGGGGAGTGGACCCCTCTAATAAAATCTCAGTCGTCAAATTACAGAGAACTATCAGCAGTTTGGGAAGCCTTGAAGGCAGCAGGATACAGAATTCGGAACTGCCACATACAAATACTGTCGGACAACACGACAACAGTTGCTTATCTGAACCACCAGGGGGGCACAAGATCCCAAAGCCTTCTATCCATAGCCAACAAAATCTTATCATGGGCAGAGAAGAACGTAAGTTCAATATCTGCCACTCACCTAAAAGGGACTCTAAATGTGGAAGCAGAGAAATGGGGATCTCCGATCCCCATAAATGTGGAAGCTAAAGAAATGGGGATCTCCGATAATGGACCTCTTTGCCTCAAGGGAAAATTCAAAGGTAGCAATATTCTGCTCCCTCAACCCCAGGGACAGACCCTGGGAAGTGGATGCCTTCACAATTCCTTGGAATCAGGGCCTCTATTACTCTTTTCTAGATCCTGAAACCCAGATCCTAAAAAGACAAGGGTTATCAGACAATGTAATCAACTCTCTTAAAGCTTCCAGGAAAAAAGTAACCTTTTCCATCTACTTAAAGGTTTGGAAGAAATACTGTTCATGGTTCGGGGTTCCCACTCCTAATATGTCCAGTCCAGATATTCCATCAATACTGGATTTTCTACAGCATGGTTTTGAATTGGGTTTGAGACCTTCTACATTGAAGGTGCAGGTGTCAGCACTAAGCTGCTTCTTCGACTCTGATCTGGCAAATCACAGATGGATTCGCAGATTTATAAAAGCAATCTCTCGCCTTAGATCGACCTTAACTCCCCAGACACCATCTTGGGACTTAAACACAGTTCTCACAGGTCTGACCTGCGCTCCATTCGAACCGCTAGAAGAGAATTCAATTAAATCAAAATCATTAAAGACGGCCTTTTTGATCGCTATCACTTCGGCCAGAAGAATTAGTGAGATACAAGCCCTTTTCATTAGGTAACCCTATCTAAAAATTCTGGATGACAAAATAATCCTTAAACTGGATCCGGCTTTCCTATCGAAAGTAGTCTCTGATTTCCACAGGAAACGAGAAATCATACTCCCTTCTTTCTGCAATCATCCATCCAATATCAAAGAAGCTACCTTCCATTTGCTGGACGTCAGACATTCTGTCTTGGACTACCTCAAATCCACAAAAGAGTTCAGAAAATCCGATAGTTTTTTCATCCAATTTGCAAGTCGAAATAAAGGACATAAGATATCCAAATCATTCATTGCCAGGTGGATAAGAGAATCCATCTCTCTGTGCTACAGTATCCAAAACCTTAGCTGTCCAAAAAACCTAAGAGCACACTCCACCAGAGCTGTCTCATCAACTCAAGCAGAAAGAGCAGGAGCTTCCTTAGAAGAAATCTGTAAAGCCGCTTCCTGGTCCAGTCCACATACATTTATAAGACATTACAGACTAAACCAACTCAAGGATTCGAGCATGGTTTTCGGACGTAGTGTACTACAAGCCGTTGTCCCCCCCTAAAAAATGCATATTTTGTATATCTCCATGTTATGCCATTGTCGTGATGAAATGGAAAGCCGGAATTAGACTTACCGGTAATTCGTTTTCCATGAGATCACCACGACGGCATGGAGTTTCCCCCCCCTTAACCTCTTAAGGACGCAGGGCGTACATGTACGCCCTAGCGTCCTGGTACTTAAGGACTCAGGGCGTACATGTACGCCCTGAGAAGTTCCGATCACCGCTGCGCACGTGGCGGTGATCGGAACAGGATGCCTGCTGAAATCATTCAGCAGGCATCCTGTGACAATGCCGAGGGGGGTCCTGTGACCCCCCCGTGTCGGCGATTGCAACAAACCGCAGGTCAATTCAGACCTGCGGTTTGTTGCGCTATGTGTAGTCTCTGATCAGAGACTAAAATCTGCCCCTGGGGATTTGCGGGCGGTGCTGCGGGTGGGCGGCACGGGAGGCGGGCGGTGCGGCAGGCGATCCCCCGCCCGCCTCCTTTCAATGCATTTCCCTGGTGTCTAGTGGGTATAGAAGGGGGTCAGCACATTGCACTCTGTGCTGCAGATGTCAGCAGTTTAACCCCTTCTATACCGCGGTCCGTACGGACCGCGGTATAGAAGGTGTTAACATGGAGGGAGCTCCCTCCCTCTCCCATCGGGGGGCTGCCGTACCTTTGCAGCCCCCCCGATGGGATAGGATAGTAGAGGGAGGGAGCTCACCTCTCTTCCCATCACCCGCTGCTCTGTAATGGCAGCGGGTGATGGTTACCATGGCAGCAGGACGCTTTCAGAAGCGTCCTGCTTGCCATGGTATAGTAGCTCTGGTCAGACTTCTGCTAAAGGCAGAAGTCTGACCAGACTGTGCAAAGTAAAAATACAGTGCAGTACACTATATAGTGTACTGTTCTGTATTCTATAGACACCAGATCCACTGGATCTACAAGAACCAAGTGGGTCTGGGTCAAAAATGTCAAAAAGTGAAAAAAAGTAAACATCAGAAAAATACATATCACTGAATAAAAAAATAAAAAAAATAAACTACACATATTAGGTATTGCCGCATCCGTAAAAATCTCCTCTATAAAAATATCACGTGACCTAACCCCTCACGCAAATACCGTAAAAAAATCACAAAAAAATGGTGTAAAAAGCCATTTTTGTCACCTTGCATCACAAAAAGTGTAATACCAAGTGATCAAAAAGGCGTATGCCTCCCAAAATAGTACCAATAAAACCGCCATCTCATCCCGCAAAAAATGAGTCCTTATATAGGACAATCGCCCAAAAAATAAAAAAATATGGCTCTCAGACTATGGAGACACTAAAACATAATTTTTTTCTAAAATGCTATTATTGTGTTAAAGTAAAATAAATAAATAAAAAGTATACATATTATGTATCGCCGTCCGTAAAAACCTGCTCTATAAAAATATCACATTATCTAACCCCTCAGGTAAATACTGTTAAAAAAATAAAATAAAAACAATGTAAAAAAACATTTGTCACCTCACATCTCAAAAACTGTAATAGCAAGCGATCAAAAAGTTATATGCACCCAAAAATAGTGCCAATCAAACCGTCATCTCATCCCGCAAAAAATGATACCCCACATAGGACAATCACCCCCCAAAAAAAAATAGGGCTCTCAGACTATGGAGACACTAAAACATGATTTGTTTTGTTTTAAAAATGATAATATTGTGTAAAACTTAAATAAATAAATAAAAAGTATACATATTTGGTATCGGGCGCGTCCGTCGCAACCTGCTCTATAAAAATAACACATCACCGAACCCCTCAGGTGAACACAAAAAAAAAAAATACGGTGTCAAGAGCCATTTTTGTCACCTTACATCACAAAAAGTGTAATAGCAGGCGACCAAAATGTCATATGCACCCCAAGATAGTTCCAATCAAACCGCCATCTCATCCCGCAAAAAATGAGCCCCTACATAAGACAGTCGCCCAAAAATAAAAAAAAATATATGGCTTTCAGAATGTGAAGACACTAAAAATCATTTTTTCAAAAATGCTGTATTATGTAAAACTGAAACAAAACCCCCAAAAAGTAGCCATATTTGGTATTGCCGCGTCCGTAGCAACCTGCTCTATAGAAATAGCACACAATCTAACCTGTCAGTTCAACGATGTAAATAACAAAAATAAAAACGGTCCGAAAATAGCTATTTTTTGCAAATTTTCCATTTTAATCAATTTTCCAGTAAAAAAGCAAGGGTTAACAGCCAAACAAAACTCAATATATATTGCCCCGATTCTCTAGTTTGCAGAAACACCCCATATGTGGTCGTAAACTGCTGTATGGCCAAACGGCAGGGCGTAGAAGGAAGGGAACGCCATATGGTTTTTGGAAGGCAGATTTTGCTGGACTGGTTATTTGACACCATGTCCCATTTGAAGCCCCCTGATGCACCCCTACAGTAGAAACTCCAAAAAAGTGACCCCATTTTGGAAAGTACGGGATAAGTTGGCAGTTTTGTTTGTATTATTTTAGGGTAAATATGATTTTTGGTTGCTCTATATTACACTTTTTTTGAGGCAAGGTAACAGAAAATAGAAATTCCGAAATTTCATCTCCATTTGCCAATAACTCTTGTGGAACACCTAAAGGGTTAACAAAGTTTGTAAAATCAGTTTTGAATACCTTGAGGGGTGTACTTTCTTAGATGGAGTCACTTTTTTGGAGATTCTACTCTAGGGGTGCATCTGGGGGCTTCAAATGGGACATGGTGTCAAAAATCCAGTCCAGCAAAATCTGCCTTCCAAAAACCATATGGCGTTCCCTTACTTCTGTGCCCTGCCGTTTGGCCATACAGCAGTTTACGACCACATTTTGGGTGTTTCTGAAAACTACAGAATCGGGGCAATAAAAATTGAGTTTTGTTTGGCTGTTAACCCTTGCTTTGTTACTGGAAAAAATGGATTCAAACGGAAAATTTTCCAAACAATCTAAATTCTGAAATTTTATCTCCATTTGCCATTAACTCTTGTGGAAAACCTAAAGGGTTAATGACATTTGTAAAATCAGTTTTGAATACCTTGAGGGGTGTAGTTTCTAGAATAGGGTCATTTTTGGATGGTTTCTATTATGTAAGCCTCACAAAGTGACTTCAGACCTGAACTGGTCCCTAAATAGTGGGTTTTTGAAAATTTCTGAAAAATTTCAAGATTTGCTTCTAAACTTCTAAGCCTTGTAACGTCCCCAAAAAATAAAATGGCATTCCCAAAATGATCGATACATGAAGTAGACATATGGGGAATATAAATCAATAACTTTTTTGGGCGGTATTACTATGTATTATAGAAGTAGAGAAATTGAAACTTGGAAAATTGCTAATTTTTCCAAATTTTTGGTAAATTTGATATTTTTTTATAAATAAAAATAAAATTTTTCGACTTAATTTTACCAGTGTCATGAAGTACAATATGTGACGAAAAAACAATCTCAAAATGGCCTGGATAAGTAAAAGCGTTTTAAAGTTATCACCACATAAAGTGACAGTGGTCAGATTTGCAAAAAATGGCCAAGTCCTTTTGGTGAAATAGGGCTGAGTCCTTAAGGGGTTAAGGATGGGTAAGATATGAAGTAATATCTTCTCTGAACTTACATTTAATACTTACTTATTTTAGTTATCCACCACCTTCCTCTTAAGTATTTTGGAATCACTGGTGTACTGGTGGTGGGAGGAGGCTTTTAACCTTTCTTCTGTTCCTGCCCCTACAGAGGTCAGGGGTCAACCTCCATGTTATGCCGTCGTGGTGATCTCATGGAAAAAGAATTACCTGTTAGTCTAATTCCGGCTTTTTGACTTGTGGGAAATTGACAGAAAACAATCTACTTGCTCATTTATCTTGTCATAATATCGCTGGAGGTGGGCTACTTTTTCGTGGGCCACCCTGTATACACTGTGAACCAGATGGTATTTTGCTTTAAACATGTATTATGGTTAATACCAGATTGGCCAAACATGGCGGATGGATCAAACATGGCCACAGGATTATTGCCATAATGGACAGGAGCCTAAAAACTAGTAGCTGCCATATAATATGTTGGCCAAACAGGGGATGTTGTTGCTATGGTGTTTGGCTGGTTAGGTGCATGGCACAATATGGCATGGCCAATTATTGCTGTTGTGGTCTGCAATCTCTTGAAAATGCCCCTTTTGCATGATAATTGCATAAAGGGACCACGTGGGGCCAATAGTTGACCACTATATACATGTCACCTAATAATTAAAGTTATACTTACCTTTAACCCTTGCATCCTGGAACAACATATGAAGAGTACCTCGTGGTTCAGCAGGTGACCGGCAGTTGGATGAAATTAACTGAAGAAGTAAAGCTAGCAAAAGTTGAGGATGGTCATCATTAAGACCTGGCCCCCCTAAGGGGTGGATAAAAAATAATGATTTCCATATTCTAATACATGCTACTTCCATAGCCAACTACATGGAAAGGGAGGGACTATAAATCCAATAACTTGGCCAGGTGCACGTTCAGCTTCAGCACCCATACTATTTTCTTTTTGCTATCACCTCGGTGATCGATTGCTGTTGAAATGAGTAATTAGGAGGAGGGAGAGCATCAGGAGCAATAGATGACATTAAAGTTGATGGAAAGGAATGACAGCTTCCTTCTGTTGGCGTTGACGAGCATGGACAGCTGGAGAGGGGGTGCCGGCGGTGGGAGATACAGCAGTTCCTTTGAAGAGCCCAGGTAACTGTCTGTTGGCCATAATGTACAGTAATTATATCAGTAATGTAACAGATTAACTATGAATGTCCCAACAGTATAAGATGCATGGGGCGATATATTAGACCGCACTTTAATACCAAGGCAGTAATTCTATATATAAATCAACAGATTAGTGGTGATTGTGTCAGCAGTTCAACAAGATGCTCACGCGATATATTAGACTGCCCTTTAACCCCTTAGTGACCAGCCTGTTTTGGGTCTTACTGACCAAGTGTTTTTCTTCCTTTCTTCCAAGAGAAAAACATTTTTTTGCATTGCCGCTTCCCAAGACTCATAACTTTTTTATTTTTCTTTCTATGGAGTTGTATGAGGGCTTGATTTTTGCAGGCTAGTGACTGTAAAAATGAGTATGGGTGGTCAGTAACGGGTTAATACTGAGGCACAGTATTTCTATGTATAAACTAACAGATTTACTGCGAATGTGCCAGCAGTTCAACAAGATGCAGATAGTGATATATTAGACTGCCCTTTAATACTGAGGCAAAGTAATTCTATATATAAACTAACAGATTAAATGAGGTTGTGGCAGCTTTTCAACAAGATGCACATGGCAATTACACTCAACCTGCACTGTCCCTACATTCTACCTATGCTCTCTCTACAGCATCTAAAAACTCTCCCTACAATCGTCCTACACTGTCCTGAACTCTCCCTATCCAATATTCTTTAATTAAAATCTTTCTGCAACACTGTCCCTAGAACATAAGTGCTTGTAACATGTTTCCATAAGCTCAGCAAATAGTGAAATTACTTTTTATTGGGCTGGTACATCACAGGAGATGGCCATCTGCTGATTGGATGACTAAACTGCATTTTGGTTATATTGCATTTCCAGGCTTCTTACTTTCACTTTGTAAAAAGTGCAACAGCCATTTTAGAAAAAAATCTGATTCGCTATCACGAACCACGAGGAAATTTGGCTTCGAGACAAATCAAATTTTCCTAAATTTCGGATGATTTATATTTAGGTAGCACAATCATTTTCATTTGCAAAAAGTTGACTTCTAATGCTAATTGCTAAATCATGGTTCAAAATTTTTATGCAACATTTTGGCTAAAGGTGTAAAAAGCCAGCACATGCTTATTACAAAGGAAAGACCCTGTTTATCAATGTATTAGTGACTTTATTCGGGTGCATCTGTTGAGGAACACATTTGTAAATTTTGGAACAAGAAATGATGCCATGCATATCACTTTGTAGGTGAGAAGAAATTTGCATTTGGCTTGCCATTTGGCCAGGATTTAGACACATTTTTTGAAATGTGACTTTTTAAAATGCACAACATTTTTGAGCAATTTCACTCCAGTAGGTGGATGGTGCAAAAATTTGCTAGAGATATTTACATATATGACAAATATATCATAATCTAGAGGCATTTTGATTAATTTGTCACATTTTAACAACATTTCCTCCAACGTTGATAAATTCTTCTCATAGGGGGACATATCATTTGCGGTTGTTTTTGGGTCACTTTTAAGTCTGTCTTTGCTTTGTGTGTCTGCACCAAATTTAGGGAATGGTGCTACAGAAAGACATTGTGGTGGGATTTATCAAGCTTTTACAGCTTTTTTCAGGTGGATGCAGGTATATTTTTAAAGTGATTACACCATTCTCTATGAAATACAGTGACATTGTGTGAAAATACAGTGACTCTTTAAAGATGTGCCAAATTTCATCAATCAACTGACTACATCAACAGAGACTCAAGGAAAACTGACCTCAAACATTACTCTCATGATAAATACCCACCCCCCACCTTCCTGGGCCTTTTTCTGTGCAGTAATACCAAATTGAAATGTTTTATTCACCAAGCACGGGGTGCTCTATACGGAGTAAAATATCATTTGAACCTTTCCTACCACCTGATATAAAGTTACCTTGGTTGTCGGGTATTTAAAAATGGCACCCGCTTGCTAGCACAGTGGATGCCAAAGCTGCCGGGTGCCTTCTGTTTTAAACAGCAGGCGGTCAGAAATAATGAGTGTGATCAATGATAATGCCAATTGAATACATTTAACTCTTCAGATGCCGAGGTCAAATGTGACCACAGCATTTGGGAGGTTAAAAATTGGGAGCGCACATTCCTGGCCATGCACCCATTCCCCCTGAATAATTCATTAGTTCAGGACTCCACAGGAACATAGGGAGTAATTTATTAAGACTGGCTTTTTAGACTCTGGTCTTAATTACCCCTTGTGTTGGTGGTGGATCAGATGAAGTTACGAAGAGGCGCGGGCCTCTACATAACTTCGACCCATCCACCACCAGTTTAAATGTAAGCCAGCTTCCTTGCTGGCTTAAATTTAGACCATTTTCTACGTCTAAAACAGGTGTAGAAAATTATAATCCCCGCTCACGCCATGCCCCCTTTTTTATACCTGGTGTTGTTGTGGAAATTTAATATGATGTGTTTTCTAATATTGTCATCATGTCTCTCAGTGTGTAAACCACTGGAAGTGGATATCTTGCTGCGGATATAGAGGCGCAGCAAGCAGTGTCTTCTTGGCGAATGGATGGATGCCGGCTGGGGCCCCCCGCCCAAAGAGCGGATTTATTGGCTTGGCGTGTATGCATTTGCTAAGAGAACGATATACGAAAGGAACGTGCAATCGTTATTTCCAATGTGTCTGATCAACCGCTGGAGATGGTGACGCTGTTCCTATAAGTAGGCCCACATAAGAATCCTGGTGAGTCTTGCTTGGCATTTGATCTGATCGTTGCTGAACAAGATTCCCCCCTAGTGGTGACTAAGAGACATGTTGTGGTATTCTTTCTGTGTGTGTCATCACTTCCTGTATGACTGTAATGTACCTGAAGGGAGTGGTCAGGTGTTGGGCCCGCCCACTTCCTATTTGTTATCCCTTTGGCTATGTAAATAAAGAAAGGGTCAGAGGAGAGGAGTTCTCACCTGGTCCACGATAGAGCAACATGTCTGACTGATTACTGGAATAGTGCGGCCTTTCCTTACACAAAAGAGCTGATACTCGTGCTTGGGAGCGCGGGGTAAGGAAATTACTATAACAGATGGCGAGCAAGGTAGGAGCCAACTGATTTTTCTACTCTGCACAGCAGATAAAAGGAGAGAGTAAGGTGTAAGTTTGTCTGCTGTGTCAGAGGAAATCTCTGCTTGGTAAAAGAACATTTTCGCTCTTTGTGTAAGGACAAGGTAAGTGCTTTTTCTTTCTGTAGTTTTTGGTGGATCTGAGTTGATTGTAAAGAGATTGTATAGTCAGATTGTGATGTGTGTGCTGACCAATTGTTTTGTTGTAACTTTTCTGTTTTGGTGTAACTTTTATGTTAGTGGGATTTTGTAAGAGGTGATTCTGGTTTGTAGAGGAAACGTTTTGTTTTAGATTTCTCTGCTGTTAGCCTGTAAATCACCCTCAGAGGGACAGTTTGCTCTGGTTTAATTAGATTTTTCTGTTGCTAGATTTTGGGAGACACCATCTTATCTTTCATTGTGTGTCCACGCATGTGGTTTGTCGGCCATCTTTGATTTCCTCTGTGTAAGACCATGCCATGCGGTTTGTCGGCCATCTTTGATTTGCTTTGTGGGAAAAGTATGTGCGTTTGGCAGACATCTTGGTTAGGTTAGTGCTGCAGGTTTTAACAAGGAATTCATTTTAGTTTGAGCCGGTTTACTTTTAGTTTTTTGTTTGGTGTCTATAAAAAGTGATTTGTTTGTTTTTGCCCAAAATCTCAGTGTTGTCCAGTATAGTTATTTTGTCTTTCTGTAACCTTTCTGTGCACAGTGTGATTTTGGTTTGGCAAGTTTTGTGCTAGTGACTTGTAGTCTTTTTATAGCAAGCATTGTGGTGTGTATCGCTGTACAATGGACAGTATTTTTAGGGAAGTTGGAAAGTTGAGGAACACGGCGGCCATTCTCCAAGCAATGAAGGGATCTACTGATCCATGGCTGGAGGCTCAGAATTCTGTAGGACACCTGATGGGTATTAGAAAATGGCGCAAACGTGAAGGCAAGTATGGTCTGATTTTTGCTGCAGAGTGGATAGGGGGCAAATATCAGGAGTCTTGTCGGCTGAAGTTGAGCTTGGAGGGAGAAGTGAAAGTTTTAAAGTCAGAAATTGCTAAATTGAGAGCTCTTGTCCAACAGGCAGCTGAAGCTCGCGCTGAGTATGAATGTACCGTGAGGTGTAATACTGAGCTACGTAGGGAGAATGAACAATTGTCTGAGAGCCTGGCGCATGCGCAGTGTGCTGTGAGGGAATTGTCTGCCCTCTGCAGGAGGACTGAAGCTGAACAGTCTCAGTGCTTAGTGCAGCCAGAGGTATTGAAGGAACCGTTAGAGAGTAATGGTTCTGGGGTTACAGAGAACATATTGGCGGTAAGTATGGAGAAGTCTGAGGAAGTTCAATCAGATTCTGAAGCCGACTCGGGATGGACACTTTATCTGACCCTGGAGTTGGAAGTATTGATCCAGAGGCAGACGATTCCTCAGATGAGTCTGTGGTAAGAGGATTTAGTTCAGATTGTAGTGTGGGACCTACCCAAGCTAGGATGGTAAATGTTGTGCAGCAAGGCAGGTCACCATGTGCCCAGAGAAGGTTTTGTGCAGGGAGACAAGCTATTCGTTGTTTTGCATGCAGAGAATTTGGGCACATTGCAAGGTACTGTGACGTTGCTAATAGTAACAGACAGAGGTATGTTAAGTACCCCAGAACCACTCCTAGGAGCAAAGTTGTTTATTCAGCAAGGTGGGGGATGGTCCCAGACATGGTCCTTCTCAAAGGCATAGGAGCTATGGACAGCCAAGGTCATGGATCCGGGAAGCAGATTTGAAATCCCAGTGTGAGCGGTTAAAGTGTGAAAATGTGAAGCTGAGAGAGGAAAGAGATCGGCTCCTGGAATTTAGCAGAGTTTCTCATTTCATGTAAGGAAAAAGGAAGAGATGTTATTAAGGTCTTTGTGAACCAGTTTACTATTGTATTAGGAAAAAATGGAGGAACTGTAAGCTTGTAATGTTAAATCCTGCTCAATTGTAAAGATGAATCTGAAGTTGGTTTGGGGCTGGGCAAATTAGCATTTCAATGGCTGGGTGGGGAGAAGTTCTCCTGCCAGTGTTTACGGTCTCAGGTGAACCCTCCAGGGCATTGATGTGTTAATTCAGTCCTACATTGTATGTGCTGGAAAGGGTTTGTTTTAAAGTTAAAATGTACTGTCTATAAGAGGGACCTCCAATGTGACCCTCTCTGTAGGAGATTTTGTCTGTGTTATTAATGTTTTACTAGTTTTGTCTTTCAGGGAAACCCAGAGATTTACAGAAGGACCTGGATGTGCAGTTTTAACTGTTTTTCCCTGCAGGCAATAACTAGATATTAGAGGATTCTCATTTGTCGTTGTCTATGTGTGTTTTTAAATGTCTGTCCCAATTTTTCTTTTTCTTTCCCTTTTCTAAGTGACAGTTCTACACTCCAGGACTCTTCTCTCTTTAACAACATCACCACCAGAGGTTAACCCCGAATTTCTTCTTATTTTATCAGCAGGAGATTGACTGGAGGAGCCATGTTGGGCTGGAGAAAAGCGGGTCTCATTTATTGGTAGCCTGAGCTGGCCAAACACAGGCGTAGCTCAGCTGTGTGTATAGCCTTCAGAAGGCATACTGGGAATCCAGCAAGAGGAGCTTAGGCCGAAAGGCCCTGTGGGAGTAGAAATAGCATTGAAAGTAGCACTAGGCCGCTCTCATTGCAAGAGATTTCTAGCTGTCCGACGTAGGCTTTGTAAGAAGTCGGAGTCGGAGAGACGCACCGCGAGAATCCGGGCGGTGCTCTCCATGTACGGTCTAATAGAGTGTCCCTGGACGCAGGCAACACTGGTAATCGCTTGGTTAATCAAGGATGGGTAGTGGTAAATCCATGTTCGGGGAAAAATAGTCCCCTCGATGCGGTCAGACGGCTGCTCAGTACCTGAGATCTAGTTATGGGGTGAAGGCCATAAAGCCCCTTAAAGAATGGTATAGATGGTCCAAGGGTACCCTTTGGGGTACCCCTCTGGAAAGATGTAGCCCAGCTATGGTTTCAAAAAGACAATAATGGCAGTAAACCTGCAGGGGATACAGAGGGCGGTTTCAGTCCGGAGTAACCGCATTATGTACACCTGGCATGGATGAGAAGGGGTAACCGCAATTGGTGATATAGTTCCTGAAGCAGAAGAGGCTCTTTCTGAGCTAACTCTGTTAAGACAGGCTGCATCCACCTAGACTGTTGTAGTTTTTTTTTCAGATGTCTCTGCTGTCACCAATGTAATTATCTATCTTTCTCTATCTCTCTCTCTCATCCCACCCTCATCTCTCCATCTAACCTTGAGACGATGCACCATGCTGAATCCAACTTCTCTTCGTCCTGGTTTTGAGGACGATGAGAAGGGGGAAAAGTGGTGTAGAAAACAGCAATTTTTAAACATCAAGTGTCAATAATCAGGTCAAGAACCATCAAGACTGCTTCTTTTTCTTTGACGGTACTTGGGTCAGATTTTTGCAAGGAGAAATCACGGCTGATCCATGGCCTGAATGTACCGATTTAGCCCTTTATTCTATCAGGGATGCCCCTAGGCAGCCCCACGGGTTACCACCCAATGTCCACCACCGGGTTCGGGAGATTCTCCCAGACCTGGACTCAATAACCAGTGTTCTTTCTAGTCAACCAGGTAATTGGGTCGTGCTAAAGAAACATCTGAAGACAGGACTAGAGCCGGGATATCTTGGGCCATTCCAGGTGCTGCCGATGACGACGAGCCACACCAGACACTGCAAGAAGCTGCTCAACTACGTCAAAGGATGAGGAGTATCACTTTTGCTTACTTGTTTACTTTCATTCTTAGGAAGGGAAGGCACCTCAAATTGGCAAGGGCCACAAGAAGACATTTGTTAGTAGCACATCCCAGAGGGTAATATCAGCTATAGGTTTAATAGTAGCTCCGGCTCCTTGTTTGTTAATCCTGTATGGTTGTCCGGCAGCTAGGCGGCCCGCAGATGAGGTAAAGGAGATAGGTTGGTGGGGTCCTCCAGTTGTGAGGCAGTTATTACTGGAGGCCCGTGACTGTCAGAAGTTCTTGGTTGGAGTTGACAGGTCTGTACTATTTCCTATGCGGGTTAGCCATTTATAAGGTAATTTCCCTAATGTCAGAGGGTCATGTGTCCTGGTAAAGCTTGTCCCTGAATCTTACGTTGCAGCTGATTAGGAGGTTTTAGGGCTCACTAGTTTTCCATTGGATCCGGGCATGTACTTATGTTTTTTGTTTCCATTCATTCTATATGCCTGATGTATAACCGACCGAGTTCCCGAATAGACGAGATGCCCTGAAGACCAAACCATGGACCAGATGCTGAGGATTAATCATCGAGGGACACTGAGCAGCATATGACAAAGAGGAGGGACTGTTGTGGAAATTTAATATGATGTGTTTTCTAATATTGTCATCATGTCTCTCAGTGTGTAAACCACTGGAAGTGGATATCTTGCTGCGGATATAGAGGCGCAGCAAGCAGTGTCTTCTTGGCGAATGGATGGATGCCGGCTGGGGCCCCCGCCCAAAGAGCGGATTTATTGGCTTGGCGTGTATGCATTTGTTAAGAGAACGATATACGAAAGGAACGTGCAATCGTTATTTCCAATGTGTCTGATCAACCGCTGGAGATGGTGACGCTGTTCCTATAAGTAGGCCCACATAAGAATCCTGGTGAGTCTTGCTTGGCATTTGATCTGATCGTTGCTGAACAAGATTCCCCCCTAGTGGTGACTAAGAGACATGTTGTGGTATTCTTTCTGTGTGTGTCATCACTTCCTGTATGACTGTAATGTACCTGAAGGGAGTGGTCAGGTGTTGGGCCCGCCCACTTCCTATTTGTTATCCCTTTGGCTATGTAAATAAAGAAAGGGTCAGAGGAGAGGAGTTCTCACCTGGTCCACGATAGAGCAACATGTCTGACTGATTACTGGAATAGTGCGGCCTTTCCTTACACAAAAGAGCTGATACACGTGCTTGGGAGCGCGGGGTACTGAAATTACTATAACAGTGTGAGCGGGAAAATGTCCAAGATTGCAGCACCAGAAAACTGCCGTACATCTGATAATAAATCTCCCCCATAGTGTATTTCTCATAGACTTTAATACTAATGCATTGGGGTCTATGAAAAAAGCAATCTAATAATTGCTTGTTATAGTTCCCTATGGGAACTAGGAAACAGTATTGACAAAATTGTTTTTTTAATTGACATTGTTTTTTGCATTAAAAATATAAACAGCAAATGGCAAAACGGAAAAAAAAGGAAAAACGGCTTGCCGTTTTTTGTTGCTTCACCTCCCACAATCAATTGAATAAAAAAGTCATACACACACCAAAATGGTATCAATGAAATGTAAGGATCGTCCCACAAAAAAGTGAGCCCGCATACAGCTCTGTACACATAAAATAAAAATAAAGTATGGGGGTCAGAATATGACGATGCAAAGAAAAAAATAATTTTTTCCAAAGTTTTTCTACCCTTTTTTCCAAAGTTTTTTCTCAATCTTCGTTATATTCTAGCAATACAAGCATTAGAAACTCAGCTCTAAGTTGTAATCGCAATGCGAATAACACTTACAATTATTAATCGCTTTGTGAATCCATTTGATGCCTCTATTTGATTGTATATGACGGTTGACTATGACTACCACCAACGTTCTGCTGCCTCCGAGGCAAGATGTCTGAACCCCCAGGGGCCATTTGGGCGTTTTTGATAGAAAGCGCATCAAAAACGCATATGTGTTTTTATCATTTTTTTATTTTTTATTTTATTTTTTTGTGTATTTTGCCACATTTGCTTGCATATTTACATTTGATATACGCAAATATGGTAGTCTAGAACAGTGTTTCCCAACCAGTGTGCCTCCAGCTGTTGCAAAACTACAACTCCCAGGCTGCCCGGAGGCATGCTGGGAGTTGTAGTTTCGCAACAGCTGGAGGCACACTGGTTGAGAAACACAGGTCTAGATCATTACTCTGCCCAAATCTATATTCAGCTATATGGCTTAGAAAATATGCTGTCAAACAATGATCCTAGGTTTTGGTATAGACACATGATCTAGACTACCATATTTGCATATACCAAATGTGACAAAATACACAAAAAAAATAAAATAAAAAAATTATAAAAACGCAGATGCGTTTTGAAGCGTTTTTGATGCGTTTTCTATTAAAAACGCCCAAATGGCCCCAGGTGGTTCAGATATCTTGCCTCGGAGGCAGCAGAACGTTGGTGGTAGTCATAGTCAACCGTCATATACAATCAAATAGAGACATCAAATGGATTCGCAAAGCGATTAATAATTGTAAGTATTATTCACATTGCGATTACAACTTAGAGCTGAGTTCCTAATGGTTGTATTGCTAGAATATATATATATATATATATTCTAGCAGTACAACAACCATTAGGAACTCAGCTCTAAGTTGAATTCGCAATGCGATTAATGCAGGTTATATTAATCGCATTGCGAATTAAACTTAGATCTGAGTTCCTAATAGTTGTTGTATTGCTAGAATATAACGAAGATTGAGAATATAGTGCTATATTCGTTATCTTCATTATATTCTAGCAATACAACCATTAGGAACTCAGATCTAAGTTGTAATCGCGATGCGAATAATACAGGTTATATTAATCGCATTGCGATTTACAATTGCTAACACTGCAGTTTCAAAATGAATCTAAGATGGATGCTGTCCATGCGTTTAGATAGGAGGTGGGAGGGTCTGGGAGGGAGAGTATGCTGATTGGCTGGAATGTGTCTGCTGACTATGAGGTACAGGGTCAAAGTTTGCTCAATGATAAAGTATATGGGCGAAAGCGAACATCGTATATGTTCGCCCGCCGCGGCGGACGCGAACAAGCTATGTTCGTCGGCGAATAGTTCGGGACATCTCTATGTATATGTAGCCACAGCCTTAAGGGGAACGGTTATTGCTGTTGATAACTACCAAGCCCTGTGCTTCACATGTATAAGTGTGTAACCGCCATGCTCTGTGATAGTAGGCTGGTAGTAACCAATACGTTTGTGTCCTCTCTAACAGACTTACTGTATGATTATTGCTTCAATCTGAGTAAACCTTGTTCAAGTTTAAACTTGCGAAGACGATGTGAGTTACAGCCCTATCCTCAAGGTCTGTACTGTGAAATGGGCATATACCCATACATTTCTGATCATCTTACAAGGCCTGTCAGTTAAGATGACAGTTATATGTAGTACTGCTTATGTATTACTGCGGGTACTGTAACAGTCCAAGATCGTAGACATATTACATTTACATTGTGATAATGTGTAAACATACAGTTGTAGCAGAGTTACCAGTCACAGTCCTAAAGTGCTAACTAGATGTGATAGCTCACCAAGTGTGATTGTTAACTCTGCTACATCTGTAAGCTTAAAGGGGTTGTCTGCTCCTTTACGATTAATAGCCTAAACTCCGGACAGTTTATCAACATCAGATTGGTGGGGTTTTGTGACTTTTTAGACTTTTTTTAATACACAAATTTGACTTTTTAGACTTTTTTTAATACACAAATTTGACTTTTTACATGTTTAAGCTTGGTTTTGTTACAGTTATCTATGAAGTAAATCTGGCTATATATGCTTGGGATTAAAGACCAGAAAATATATGTGCCATGCTACATGTAGGACACTCTATCTCCGCATTCCTATACTCTCAAGATCCACACTTACTTGGCTGTTCTCAGAACTCCACAAAAATGAATGGAGCATGCTGGTAGTTGTAGTTTTACCACAGCTTGTGTTCCGGAGAATTAGCCATCACTGCTATAGGGGGATAAACCTCTTGTTACAAAGTACTGCAGAATTACATATATTTTTAAGTTGGCCATCTTGCTCCATGCATCTAGGAATATGTCTAGCCAAGAGCAAAGATAAGGAAGGGAACACCTGTATGCTAAACGGAGGCTTATAACTTGAACACAACACAGTAATGAGATAAAGACATAATAAAGAAGCTTTAGTATAGATATATTAAGTGTGTTTTAATCCATTTTTATTCAATTTTGCTTAGCAATCTTGTACACAAAGATAACGATAATCATACATACAGTAGATAACCGAATTTCTACATAAGCGATTTTCTTAAAGTTGAAAGTGCTTAGATTAGCCTGAAAATTGTGTAGTCGTCTAGTACTGTACCCAACCCTTTTCCCTGTACCCAACCCTTATTGAAAAAGATACTGTATTTTACTACTTATTTAAACAAAGACCACAGATTATACCTTTTTGGTGGCAGATGCCTTCTTTGTATCTGACTTGTGAAATGGTTTCAGCCATTTAAAAGATTTTTCGGAATTGAATTGAAAAAGGTTTTGATTTTTGGGAAATTCAATTTGATTTGTTAAAAATTAATGCACTCACATCATCATTCTTATTGTTCCTTCTTCTAAGGGCCCATTCACACAGCCATTTCTGTTTCCAAGGATGCGCACGACATGGATATCGGCCGCTTGCGTTCCGTAATTTATGGATCGGAAAGTCCTTCTCTATGATACAAATGCTTATGTTTGTCCTCAAAAACAGACAAGAATAGGAAATTTTCTATCTTTTTTGTGTGGCCCTGGAATGGAAGAGCAGGTGCTGTCCGCATCATTTGTGGTCTCTATGAAATAAATGGGTCAGCATCCGTTCCACAAAGTTGAGGAACGGACTAAAAAATCTGGTTTGTGAATGGGCACTTTTTATTTTCTAGGATTTGTGTATCCATTCTATTCTCTTCTATTTTCTTCCATGTAGACTTTTTCTCCCTCAATGTGAACTCCATTTGTGTTATTTGATGTCTAAAAAAGAAAAAGAATGACCATAACGTGTTTGCAAGAACTCAGACATCTGCCAGGTACAGCAAATGCTGAGAACCAAGATTTAACCATCTATGAGCAGTTGTAGGCAGGCATCTCCTGTGCTTATGTGTGAATAACAAAACATTTAGTAATAGGAACAGTAACTGACTATAAAAGAACTTACAGAACCTGGGTATTAAAGGTGACGGAACAGTTTAAAACCATTAAAACCATCAACCCCTGTCCAGGAAATCGATTCTCATACTTTAATAGCAGGCAACAAATCGATCATTCGAGCACAATAAAACTCTGTAAGGTCATGCATGTGGTATTTACATTACTAAACCTTTTAGACCAGCACCATCTGTGTATCTTTTCTAACATGCAATAAATTTCCCAGCTCGGAATATGTAAGGTTGCACCCATCTCCTATTTAATATCTATGATGCTTAAAGTCGTCTGTCGAGCTTTGAGTACAGATGTCTGCCGCAACCGAAAATTCAAACAATGTAATCACCAACTATTATTAAAGATGACAAATGAACGCAATGTTTGAAGATTGTTGGAGCACGACTCTCTCGCTTACTCTCGATAACTCGGAGAAGCTGCCAGCCAGTGTGACTGCAGAGGAAACAAGCACAGTGCCAGGGTTTGATATGACATGTGTAAACATTTTTAAAAGCTACCCGAAAAAGCAGAGGGAAAGGGAGCTGGCAGGAGCCCAAGATGCAGGATGATGAAGTGGGCCAAGAATTCAGTTTTGGAACAGTTCCATGTGTGGTTTTGAGAGTAATTTGTATGGTTTGGAAAGGCAGTAATATAGCACTGTGTAGGGAGAGGTCATCTAAGGCAATGTCTGCAAGATGAGTAGTATTTTTTTGCTAGACTTTCAATGAAAGCTTCAATAGAGAGACAGCTCCATAAAAGGAAACTGCAGATGGATAGTAAATTGTGTTACATTATTCTCTCTTCCGCTGTAGAGTAGATTTTTAAAGTACAGTATTAGAAAGGCATTATGAATTTATACTTGTGATCTTTGAGCTCTCTGCTTTACTCATCCCTGTATGTAAATGTAGGATATACTTACCTCTGAGGGAAAATTATAAATGTCTGCACGCTGCTCGTTGAAATCATTAAAAAATATTTAAAATGCTCAAAGACACAATTGAAATGTGCAGGATTTATCTGTGGTGCCACCTGGTCCTTTAAATAACTGTGGTGCCAGAGAAGTTAAAACAGAGGTACCGGCTGTGGTCTTTCCTGTCTGCAGTGGGCAGCAATTTAAAGGATGTCAGACCTGCACTGAATATAACACCACAGCTAGCATCTCTATGAGCTGTTTCTAACCTTATCACAGTCAGTATGGTGTGGATTGTGGTGAGTAGTGTTGAGCGAACAGTTCGAGAATAGTTCGGGTTCGTACCGAATTTTGGGGTGTCCGGGACCCGGACCCGAACCCGGACATTTTCAAAAAAGTTCGGGTTCGGGTTCGGTGTTCGTCGATTACTTCCCGCTTTCTGAAGGGCTGCACAGCAGCCAATCAGCTAGCGTTTTACTAATGGCATGGCTGTGATTGGCCAAGTGCAGCATGTGACCCAGCCTCTATTTAAGCTGGAGTCACATAGCGCCGCACGTCACACTGCTCTGATTAGTGTAGGGAGAGGATGCAGCTTCTGTCAGGGCGAGATTAGGCAGGTTAAAGTCAGCAACAGCACCTAATGAACGGATCAATTTACAGCTGAGAATCATTGAACTTCTGCTAGTTACTTGCTCGCTGGTTTTTAGGCTGCACAGAGCGTTTTTCTGTCACTTATTTTCTGGGTTGATCGGCGGCCATTTTGTGACTTGTGGTGCGCCAGAAGAAGCTGCCACCAAGTCCATCAATCCATCAATACTAGTTTTTTTTTTGCTATATCCTACATCAGGGGCTTGGCTGTGCTAATTGTCACCCCTAGAAACTCAGGAAAGAAATTTCTATATTTTATTAAGGGGTTAAATACAATTGCCCAAATACCAATCCCCTAAATCTGGTGTTCCAGCTTTGGTTAGACAAGTATAATACTGTCTGCTGTCTGGCAAAGGATAGATTATTTTCTGGGGTTAAATTCAATTGCCAAAATAGCAATACCATAAATCAGTGGTTTCAGCTGTGGCTGGCAAAATAGAATAGTGTCCGAGGTAACGCACACACGTACAGACGTACGTACACGATTCTTGAATAGTTGTATTATCGCGATAATAAAACTAACAGTGTAAAGTTGACTGTATTGCTCTAAGTTATATTCGCGTACGAATGCAACTTCTATTACAGCACACCAATACTAAAACTGACTAAGAGACAGCTTTAAGTTCTATTCGAACGCGATTGCAACTTTGGAACTTAAAGTGGTGTACGATTTTAAAAGTTGAGTACTAAAAGTTGGAATCGCAATGCGATTCTTATGTATTTGCTTAATCGCATTGCGATTACAACTTTGAGCTACCGATCACCATGGGAACGCCTCCTCCAGTAGAATGTACTGTCGGATGTGAGAATTAAGTTGAAATCGCAATGGGATTATTATATATCTGCTTAATCGCATTGCCGTTTCAACTTAGCATTGCTAAATAATTCCATCCATATTCGTTAACTTACTGACTCAGTAAGTTAACGATATGGATGGAATTATTTAGCAATGCTAAGTTGAAATCGCAATGCGATTAAGCAAATATATAAGAATCGCATTGCGATTTCAACTTAATTCTCTGGGAATATTATTCTTGCATCCGTGATTGAAAGTTTTACTTCTCAATTGAAGAGGGAAGCGGTACCAAACGCATTTCGGGACTATCAATGGTCCCTTCTTCAGTGGTTACTTGTCCCCCATATTCACCCCTTATTTATAGGGGATTCGGTCATTTCCAAGATATGGCATGAATTCAACATATATCAATATCTTTGCAATTATATAATTAAATAAAAAAGCACCCAATCTTATCATTTTAAAACATAGTATCCAAAATTCTATCAAACGCAAAAATAGCCAACGTGCGGTTTTCATGTGTTTATATTGCGATTTTGATTCCGTTCCATATTTTTTGCTCTTTTAGCCTAAAATAATATTTATTAAATTTCTATATTACTTTTCATTACATATTCCTCTTGAATAGGGTAATTATTTGTATAATAATAAAAATAATGTAAATTGTCCTACTTCTTTTTCTACAGGTGTTGGATGGTGGAAGAAGAGAGATGGTGGTATAAAACAGAAGACACTATAAGTGGGGGCCTATTGTCAAGGGGGACCAGTCAGATACACAAAAATGACACGGTCCAACGTCGACAAATGGCGCCCACCTACTATCTACAAGAAACCGAACAGTTCAAATTCTGCATTAAATCCTATTGTATTGAATTCAAAAATTATTTTTGTTTCTAATCTTGACATCTTCCCTATATGATCCCCTCCTCTCCAGTCTTTATGTAACTTTTCAATTGCAGCAAATTTGAGACGTGATGGATCTTGGTTGTGCATCAATTTGAAATGGTTGGACAGGGAGTGGTTTTCAAAGCCCTTTCTTGTATTGGATAGGTGTTAAGAGATGCGTTTTTTTAAAAGACTTTTTGTTCTTCCAATATATTGTTGTTTACATGGACATTCGAGGATATACCATAAATAACATTGCTCGAATTATAGGTGAGAAAATCCTTTATAATCTGTTTATGTTTTACCTTTTTAGGAAAAGAAGTAACTTTACAGTTTTTGCATTCTCCACATTTAAAAAAAACTTTTATTTTCGCCCAGTCTTGTATAGTAGGTGGTTTAATTCGGTCATTCCTGATTGTTGCGGCTATTTTTATCCCTAAATTTGGTGCTTTTGTAAAAGTGATTTGTGGGTATCACTTTATCTTTTCTAACTTAATGCCAGTGCTTTCTAATAATATATTGTACCTTTTGTATTCCTCACTGTATGGTAGTATTATTCTTAAATTTTCATCCTTTGGTTTTTTTGTTTCGATGTCATCCACAAAAAAGGATTTTCTGTCCATTTCCCAAAACTTATTAATTGCTGTATCTAATATTTCTGCAGGATATTCTTTTTCTAAAAATTGTCTTTTAGGTGTCTCTGCCTCTATATCAAATTGCGAATCGATTGTGCAATTTCTTTTAATTCTCTGGAATTGACTTTGAGGGATGTTCAATAGCCATTTTGGGAGATGACAGCTACTATGAAGAATGTAGCTGTTACATGCTGTCGGTTTAATGTATGTATTGCAGTTATATTTGTTATTTTGAACAGTAATCTGTAGGTCCAAAAATTCTAATGTGGTCTGACTGATTGTGCCTGTTTTCTTCCACCATCCGACACCTGTAGAAACCTGTAGGACAATTTACATTATTTTTATTATTATACAAATAATGACCCTATTCAAGAGGAATATGTAATGAAAAGTAATATAAAAATTTAATAAATATTATTTTAGGCTAAAAGAGCAAAAAATATAGAATGAGATCAAAATCACAATATACCGCACCTTGGCTCTTTTTGCGTTTGATAGAATTTTGGATACTATGTTTTAAAATTATAAGATTGGATGCTTTTTTATTTAATTATATAATTGTATAAAAGTTTTATGACAAGATATTAATATATGTTGAATCCATGCCATATCTTGGAAATGACCGAATCTGCTATAAATAAGGGGTGAATATGGGGGACAAGTAACGACCGAAGAAGGAACCGTTGATAGTCCCGAAACGCATTTGGTACCGCTTTCCCATTCAATTTTGAAGTAAAACTTTCAATCATGGATGCAAGAATAATATTCCAAATTACAGCACAGTACTCTAAACATCTAATAAGAGATCACTCCAGGGGTCGTTACACGCCATAGGACACAGGACCGCCTGCCCGCACAAGAAACGGCATTGGTTACGAGGTGAACCAGCATCGGAACACAACCAAAGGTCAAGGTGTGATGCAAGCAAGCCAGCGTTGTACAGACATGCAGTGAGATCTACAACACGTAAGTGTAAAGAGAACTATTATATTCTCAGTGTCCCAGGATAGATGGCACATAACCATAACACCTAGGTAAGATCTCTGTTTGCTGTGCGATCTTTGGACTTATTGGATAATTAAGATTTGTGAAAGCGGAAAATACAGAGCTTGTGTAGCAGGACGCCGCTTACCTGGCATGGGACACTGCCCCTCAGCACGATATATATGAAGTTGGTACATAACCAGATTGGTTCAAGTGACTGTTTGGGAGCTCTATATTGGTCCTTGCATGGGAAACTTCTTCTATCGATTGGCCACTTATATATTTGATGACTGCATGCGATTTTTATGCGATCCTCTATAACATACATCATCTTTGGATCGCTACCAGCTCTGATTCAATTTTATACTATTTTATATTTGATGATTTGATGAACATATATTTCTTTTTTATGCTTTGTTGAACCATTTTTAGTTCTATACAGGCGTATCATGTATATTTATAGATATATTTTTTCACGATTTTACTATTAAATTTTGCTTTCTGGCGCCAAATAGTAGTAAGTGCCCAGCTCTTTGTTCAAAAAATAATTTCCCTTTTTGTAAATTGGGTGAATCTATACGGCTGTGAGCACCACCTCTCTGGTGTCTGACACTCTAGTGCAGCCTCGCTTATTTATATATTTTTACATCAGGATGAAACTCTTGCTTGTTGCCTCACTCTTTTCCTGCAGCCTTGGTCTGCTTCTCACAGGTTCCATGTAAGAAGCTTACCTGGCTATTGTATCAAGTCCATTGTACTGCAGCTGAGTCATGAAGAGAGAATGTGGGAGAGAGCTTTTTTTCAGTTGCACCCACTGCACGATCCTGAGATTAAAAAGCAGATATGACAATGAAACGCCCTACTAGTCCTGTACTGTGCCCACAGAAAGCTCCTTCACCTCCCCAGTCACTACTAATCTTAGACAGGAGAGGTATATGGGGTGACAGAGAAATGCAGCATGGCAAAAATCAAACATGGAAACTATGTGTATAAACAGTATATTTTCAAAAGCTGAAATTATAACAAATGATCTTAAAGCAAACTGTCACCATACTTTTGCACTAAAACTGACAGAAAACCAATGTTCCTTGTGGTCCCAATTCCAGAAGTATTTTTTTTCTATTCGCATCCCCCTTTACCCTTTTTCTGTCTAAATCACCAGTGTTAGTTTTGGAGCTTCATATTTTAGTGAATGACAACTGACTTTTTAATATATAAAAATCTGAAAAGTGGGTTGGGCATTTGTATTCCCCCTGTACTCTGACACCACTAAATAAAATCTATTGTGACCAACTGCCTTCAGTAGTCACCTAATTAGTAAATATAGTCCACCAGTGTGTAATTTATTCTCAGTACAACTACAGCTCTTCTGTGAAGGCTTCAGAGGTTTCATAGAGAACATTAGTGATCAAACAACATCATGACCAACCAAGGAACACATCAGACAGGTCAGGGATAAAGTTGTGGAGAAATGTACAGCAGTGTTAGTTCATAAAAAATTCCTAAGACTGGACACTGTTAAATTCATAATCCGAAATTGGAAGGAGTATGGCACAACTGCAAATCTACATGTCTGTCCACTTGAACTGACCAAGCAAGGAGAATCCTAATTAGAGAAGCATCCCAGAGGCCCATTTCACTTTGGAGTAGCTGCAGAGGTCCACAGCTCAGGTGGGAGAATCTGTTCACAGGACAACTATTAACTGTGTACTCCACAAATCTGGTCTTTATGGAAGAATGGCAAGAAGAAAGCCAATTTTGAAAGCAAGTCATAAAAAGTCCTGTTTGCAGTTTGCCACAAGCCATGATGTAGGGAATATAGCAAACACACGGAAGAAGGTGCTCTGGTCCAATGAACCCAACGTTGAACTTTTTATCCAAAATGCAAACCGCTATATGTGGTAGAAAACTAACACTGCACATCACCCTAAACACACCATCACATGGTAGTGGCAGCATCATGCTGCGGGGATGCTTTTCTTCAGCAGGGACCAAAGGATGTAGCTAAATACAGGGCAATCCTGGAAGAAAACCTGGTAGAGGCTACAAAGACTTGAAACAGGGGTGGAGGTTCACCATCCAGAAAGACAATGACCGCAAACATACAGCCAGATCTACAAAGGAATGATAGACTAAAGCATGTTAATGTGTTAGAATGTCTTAGTAAAAGATCAGATCTAAATCCTATTGAGAGTCTTTGGCAAGACTTGAAAATTGCGGTTCACACACAGACGTTCTCCATCCAATCTGTCTGACCTTGAGCTAATTTGTAAAAGACCCCCACTGACCCCCTGAGGAACCCAGTTTGGGGGAAACTCTTTGGGAAAAAGGGAAATTGGAACTCATTAGGGTTCACAAGGGTGCTTCAGGGTAGGCACGAGGATGTAGAGACATCTCCGGGCTGAGAGGTATTAAGAATCTTTATGTGGAAAGACATCCCTTTCGATAATTTTTCCCTCACCAACCTGGCCATCCCTACCGTTTTTTTTTTTTCTTTAAATATTTGCATATTTGTGAATTGACTTACTGACCATGATTTGCATATCTATACATCCTGACCTGTGTTTATAAGTCTTTAAATTGGATTTAATAAAGATTGAGAGTTTTTAAGGGTCTACGTTTAGTTTGATTAGTTTATCATAATTTGTGGGACCTAGGATAGACATTGATTGTATCATCCTATAAGCCTTACAGATTTGATTGTTTTAGCAGGCAAAAATTAGTCTATCGCTACTGATAGGGTAGCTGGCAGGTCTTCTTATGTGCTAAATCTTATTAGCAGTCCTGCACAATAGCAGAAATCATTCTGGCAGTGGCACTGAGCTATTGAGCATGACAATCATCACTAACAGGCCTGACACACTGACCGGTGACTGGGCTGCAGTTCCACTATATCGGTAACATGGCCATACACTGATAAGGCTGTTAAGTTTCTGATAGTCAATTAGATAGAAAAGGTCTGCAGACAAATAACTGCAGTTCCCATTTTTATCTGCAGTAATGCAGTCATGTTCTGTTGCATATATTCTTTGTTCCTGCTAGTTTACTACTGGCTCTGCTTCTGCTTCTGAGACCCCCAAATAAATGCAAGCTCCCATAACAGACCCCAGAGTTGATAACCACCCCAAGACCAGACCCCCAAATTTATACAGACCCCAGATCAGCCCATACATTTATACAGATGCCAGTGTATACCCCAAATCCACCCCAAGTTCATACAGACCCCAAATAAAACCCCAAATGTATACAAACCCCGGATTACACCCCAAATTAATATGAACCCAGATGAAACCCCAAATCAGCCCCAAAATGTATACAGACTTCAGATCAGACCCCAAATTTATATAGATCCCAAATCAGACTGGTGCTGCCAATAACCCCCATCCAATGTCTCTATTTATCCATTAGACCTTAGAGAAGCTAAAAAATTCTCACCTCTCCTCTCCACCCCTGAGCGCCGCCAGCACTCTGCTCTTCATGCAGCGCCGCAATGTGTCCTGGTGCCAGTGCTGTACTGCATCCTGACATAACACAGCATCAAGTCATAGTGCATACTTATTCATACTAGGTCCTGAAGTTTTACCCTGAGGTGCATATAATATAAGCCTAGGGGTATGTTATTAATGTAGATGTGTCCTTCCTTATCTTTCCTTAAAGCTCAACATATCTTTAGATGGTGCCAGATAAACAGCATTTTTTTTTAATTATAATTAATTTGTGATAATGCGTCACAAAATCATTATCCTATATGTTTCTATGTGTCTATGCCCATTGTTTGTGTTGTATACTCCAGCCTGTTCTGCTAGCATTTTACAATATTGTGAGTAGAGAGATTAGAGTCCCTAATTATGTTCAGACTTTCAGTATGGATGGACACATATGACTGGTTCATATCAATGATGTTTTGTGCAACTGGATCTTTTAACTTTCCCCTTAAAAAAAAAAAGAAGAGAAATGGGTTCTCATATCTTCTATTTAAAGTAAGTGTAGTGAAAACCAAGAGGTCAACTTTCACCATGTAAAACGTGTATTTTTCATGGTACTTTGAGGTTAGATTCAACCTAATTTATGTAGACTCTCAATGACTATTTATTATTTACTCCACCTAGGCTTTAGTCAGAACACTGTTTCCTTCATCTTACAAGTTTTAGAGTTGAAATGAGGTTAATTTGTGGGTTACACCAAAAAGTAAGTTTGGCCTTCTATGTGAGACGCTGGTCTTCTCGGCATGTAATACATTTACTGTTAGTAGAATAAAAATAATCGTCTATACATTTACCAGACAATGCAGATGAAGCACTGAATTTAGGCTATACTTACAATGGATCATGAACATGGTTCTGAATTATCCAGTTAAAGTGTACCTGTTGTTTTAGGCAATTTTTCAGAAAATACTGACATGTGGGTGGAATATCACGTTTCAAGTGAAAAAGTGCCACTTTCCCATGATCAAGTCATTTTAAATGATAAACAACGGGAAAAAAATTGTTAGTCTACATAGTCAGGTGAATGATGTAGAAAAAAACAAATTGTGCCAAAAAATCAATGGCTTTCAGAAAATGAATATTTTTCCAAATAAATTGTAAACCACACGGACAGGTGTGCCAGCCTTTTATATCCATTGTATCTCTGTGGACTGTTAGGGTGTTTCATTTTGGCTAGAGCACCCTTGAATCATTGTTACGAACGGGTGAGCTATTCACTTCTTTCTTGGCTTTCAGAAAATGGCAGCACAAAAAATATTTTTTTCTTTTCAAAAATGCTTTTATTGTGTAAAACTGAGTGAAAATTTTAAAACATACTGTGGTAAGGTGCAAGGTACCGTGGTCGATGGCAGGTACGTGTCACCGAGGTTCCTGGCCTCGGTGAGGTAAGAGCTGGGTTTTCCTGTGTCAGCAGCAGCTAGTGCTGCTTGACACCTTGAAATTTAGTTTGGCTGCAAAGCCAATCCGGGCCGGCTCTTACTGGGAGTAGGCAAAGAGTTGGGTGGGTGCCTACTCCCCACGGTCCAGGCCGGACTTTGCCGGGCCTTTATAAGACAGCCAGCACCAGCAGGTGGTGTGATTATCCTGGAGCTGCTGTTAGGCTGGGGAATCATTTGAGTTTGGAAGTTCTCTGGGCAGGTAGCAAGAGCCCAGCAAGGAGGACTGCAGACGGCCTGGAAACCTGACGTCGCTTGTCTTGCGGCTGGACTGACAGCCAGGTGTGAACCTGCAAATAAAACCTCCCAGGTGACTGGAGCCTGTATTGGACTGTCTTGTTTTTCTCATGATTTCTTATGTGTGTGAAGTAACACCAAGAGACTGTTTTTGTTTATCTTGTGCAAGTGTGAATAAAACACTGTTTATTGCACCTTCGAGACTCCTGTTTTGCCTCGGTACTGCACCCGCACCGCTATCTACCAGAGCGACTCCCCACAATACATATTAGGTATCAATGCGTCCATAACTTCCTACAATATAAAAACTATCTTATGATATTTGATGTTAGATGAAGACCGTAAAAACAACAAAATAAAAACAGTGCCAGAGCAACCATTTGGTCACCCCAAAAAAAGCTATATCAATCGATTAGAAAGGTACCAATGAAAACGTCACTTCATCCCACAAAAAATGAGCCCCCCACAAAAGACTATTACCAGAAAATTAAAAAACATATGACTTTCAGAAAATTGCTAAGCAAAAACAAGATTTTTTTTTCAAAAATGAAAAATAAATAAATTGCAAAAATAATAAATACAATTCTATATATATATATATATATATATAATATATCTAATACAAACTGACGCAGCACTCCTTAGATAAAGAGAACAAGAGATGTTTATTCACACATGTTTAACACAGCACTGTGTTAAACATGTGTGAATAAACACCTCTTTGTTCACTTTATCTAAGGAGTGCTGCGCCAGTTTATTGGATTTGTAAAGAGACCCCGCTACCAGGGGTGGACGCGTGCACCATTGGATTAACTACACTGGAGGAGTGCTGCCTCATTTTTGCTTTTATCTATATGTATATATATATATATATATATATATATATATATATAGTATCTCTGTGATTGTACTGACCAGGAGAACTGGTCATTTTTTTTTTCCACTTGGTGTACTTTACAAATCCCCAAACCCAAAAGGCTGAGACAGACTTGTTGCAATTTCTTAATCCTGCTTCTCAAAAATGATCAAAAAGCCGTATGTTCTCCAAAATGGAACCAATGGTGATGGCAACTCAACCCACAAAAGAAATAAGCCCTCATACAGCTCCATTAAGAGGAAAATAAACATATGGAGGGGTCATTTATTATAATGAAATACAGATGTAGTACAGTTAATGCACATGGTTTATGAGACATGTTATCTAAACTAAATGCGTTAAGCAAACACCTTCAATTGCTTTTCAATGGCTTTTGTTTCAAGATAACACAATGAGTTAAGAAATTTGAGTTAAGAGTTTGTTACCCCTTTTGTTAAAAAAAAAAAAAACGGGGGCATATCTTGTAAATAAAAAAAATGTCATTTTCCATTTTCACAGCCAAGGTTTTCTAAATTCTATGAAATATCTGTTGGGCCAATGTGCTCTCTCCACCTTTTTAAATATTTCTTAGGGCTGTGCCTTCTGAAATAGAGTCACATTTTGGGGGTTTCCACTGTAGGGGTACCTCAGAGTCTCTACAAATTTGACCCCACAGGCTTTTCTATAAAAAGCCTGTGGGGTCAAATCACTCACTACACCCCTCAAAAAATTATGTGAGGGGAGTAGTTTCCAAAATAGGGTTACAATTTCCACTTCCAAACATGACATGGTGCTCAAAAACCATTGTAGCACAATCAGCCCTCCAAAAACCATTTGGCACTCCTTCCCTTCTGAGCTCTGCCGTGGGCCCATACAACAGTCTATGACCACATATGGGGTGTTTCTATAAACCTCAGGGTAATAAATATTGATATTTGTTTGGCTGATAACTCTTTTGATGTGACAGGAAAAATTTATAAAAATTTGAAATCTGTTGAAATTTCAAAAATTAATTCTAAAATTCTAAGCCAACTACGAATAGTGCCAACATAAGATAGACATGTGGGGAAAGTTAAGTAATTACTATTTGATTGCAAATTTTGCCAAATGTTCGGTAGTTTTTGGATTTAAAAAAATAAATAAAGGTAAAACATCAACTTAAATTTACCACTATGATGAAGTGCAATGTGTCACGAGAATACAATCTCAGAATGGCTTAGATAAGTAAAAGAGTACGTAATACCACTTAAAGTGACATTTGTCAGATTAGGAAAAAAAGACCTGGTCCTTCAGGTGAAAAATGGCTTGGTCCTGAAGGGGTTAACAGAGTGTACAGTATTTGCAAAGTAACTGACGTTTCCATGTAGATCTACATGTAATCTGTAAAATGGTTTTCAAATGTAAATATCCTTTATAATTCAGATAACTGAGTTACTAGACTGGGCAATTTACAGTAGTCTGAACGGAGCCATAGTGTACATGCTCAATCGCCTCTCCAATTAATACGGGATATGTTCTCATGATTAGTGGGGATCCTAGTGGTTGGATCCTCAGCAATCACACACTTATCATCCATTCTGTGCATAGGGAATAACTGCTTTAACAGAACTCATGATTCTAGTGTAAACAAAGACTTAGCTCAATGTGGAAATGGAGTGATATTTTGGAAATTGTATTTGTTTATTTTATTTGCAAATTCTAATATGCCACAGTTAACGGAACAAAGCTACAAATATATAACAATTTCTATTTACTTTTTATTTTATCACTTTAGAGTACAGTGCTTCTTCCATCTATGAGCGTGAATAATGCTACATCAACCATTGAAGCTTGTCATGGAAATGCTGACCACATCAGTCTTCCGGCACCTAATGTACTCTGTTCTGCTTGGTTGACTGTTCTGTCTGATTAAATGATTTAAGTGTTTGGGATTTATGATCAGGTGCTGAACTACTGTCCTGTGAGCATCTTACATTAACCTATAAAATAAGGGTGGAGAGGCTTAATAAGTGGAACCTATCTATTTTTCTTCTTGTTGACAAATAGAGACTCATGGGATTACCAGGAACCATTAAAACTCTCCAGACAATCTGTGAGTTTGAACTTAAAAGGTGTAAGGGCTAAGGAAATAAATGGCTCCAAACCACCAATTATAGTAGACTCAGCCATTCCCAGAAGGGATAAGCCTGCTTTTCATTTTTTTCCGCCAACACCTTTTAAAAACTAATTTGTGTCCTTATCTAAGGTTAATTACAAAGTGGCATTAACCAACTCCAACCTCTTGGATTTAGGAAATCCATTCTTTAGGTCCAATGTTCTTAAAATGAGATTAGTACATATGAGATATTAATTTGTCCTTTTGACTTGACTTGTTCTTAGTGCATTACGTTTTTTTTCTGCAGGAGAGCGATACGACACTTAGAAAGCAAGACTGCCACATCAGTTGACTGCTCCCTGTGTAATGTCACCAGATAATGTTATACAGCTCATTGAGCAGATTGTAATCTTGCAAAGGCACAGAAATAAAACAGCCAATTAACCAAACCTTGTTCAGAAGGATTTATTTGTTGTACAGTCTCTAAATGTTTCACTTAATCCCTATTGACTTGTCTTTCCTTCTAACAAATGATTAGAGCTTTTCAATAAAAACTAAGCATTGCAGCATAAAAGATTACTGGATGGTTCACAAATAACACAATGTTACATGTTACAATGTTGCTTCATATGCACGGCATTATGCAGCTAATTGGATTTCAAATTAAATGTCAATTAACAGTAATATCAGAAAAATTCTTACAATGTATTAATCCACAATGAAAAATTCATGTTTTAGATGTATTGTGTGGAGAACAGTATTCGTCTAGCATGCTTTTATTATTTTTGGGTTGCATATTTCCTTCTATACAGCAGTCATGTGAACCTAAGCATTTTAATGTCTTTTCAGTCCTTCTACAATGGTTCCTTTGTGGTACAGTTCAAGGGATTATCCCATGATTAATGTAACAAATGAAAATCAGACATCATATAGTGCATGACAAATATTCAAAGCGTTTAAAGCGGAATTTGGTCCGAGGTTTAGGAAAACTTTGATTCGTAAATAATCTGAATTTTCTCAGGCTTCGGGGTAACAAATCAGGTTTTCCTAAAATGGTGGCTGCACATATTACAAAATGAAAGTAAGTGTAGAGGAGACAAGCCCGGGATGCAATATTACCCATAATGCCGTGCAGCCAGCCAATCCGCAGATGGCCAACCCCTGTCATGTCACAGCCCTATAAAACTCTCATCCCGAGTGGTCTCCACCATTGTCCTGTGAGATGAGCATAGGGAGAGATGTGGCAAGTGCTCATGCACTATGGACAGTGTTGCTGAAAATCATTAATCAGAGAATATTTGAGAGGGAGAGTGCAGGGAGACTTATTATGTATCAGTTTTATTTATTCCTACATTTACTTATTCTACATCAGCCATAAATATATGTGATTGAATACTAATAAGATGGAAGCCTTTATTATTCCAGTGCCAGTGTGCCCACAAATACCATCTAGTCTGCACTCTTTAGGGCGGCCAGGTCTTAATAATGACCATCCTTATCCTTTTCTGGATTTACTTCTTCCAAATTATTCATCAAAGTCTTCATGTACTGGAAAAGTCAGCAAGATACAGAGAAATAGGAGGATCTGGTTGTTCCTGATGACATATTCTCATCAATATTTAATGATGTGGAAAAGGAGAAAAAGCAGATGGCAGAAGAAGGGCTCCCACCTGTAGGGCACCAGAGAGGTGGGGTTGGAGAGACAGTTACAGCCCCTGTTTAAAAGTGCATTAAAGGTGATGCCCGGCCATTAACATTAAAGACCAACTATACAGTGCGGTCTTCATTATTAAATGAAAGGCAGCTGCGAGCTAATTGGCCGCCCAGTTCTTTACCGCATTATGGCTGCAACCCGCCTCAAGCATGGCCGTACAATGTGGCGATATCGTAAGGCCAAGTGGCCTAGGTTTACCTGATTTATAGTGATCGGTGACAAATTAATTCATAATGAATCAAAACTAGCAGCTCAAGGGGCATTTCTTTTCTCAAGTGGTGTGTCCTGCTGCAGCTCTCTCCATATCGGCTCAGGTGGGTGCCCTTTGTGCTGCAGTGCTGCATATCTCTCTCTCTCTCTCTCTCTCAATGTTACAGCATCTAACAGTAAATATAGGTGGTGGGAGTTGATGGATGGAACTGAGCATGTGCAACCACCTCAGCAATATGGACAGAGAAATAAGGAAAAGAACAAACAGCATGTGGTGTTATACATGTACATTTTATTGAATAACTATACTGAATTTACTGACATGCAGTTTCAAAAGTGCTGTTTTGAAAAATCTTAATAATTAATAATACAAGAAATGTAATGTAAAAATGTATGTAAAGGCAGGGAATGTTAAGGTATAATAAAATAAGCCTTACTCATCTGTCTAAATCCCTGTTGTTCCAATACCACTGCTCTGGTGCTTCCTGACACTCTTTGGGGCAGATTTATCATGAGGGGAAAATTTGAAGTCAGTTTTGCTTGAGTCCTCGTTGCAGTACTTTATGCCACATTTATTGAATGTCTCATGTTACTTGATAAATTTGTCTTATTCTTAGACCTAACACTATTGTCTAGAGAAGCTACTCCAGATTTCCTACTCCACCCTCCTTCTGGAGTGAGATTGCAACTTTTTTGTGACTTTTTAAAAAAAGTCTGAATGATAAATCTGGAGTGAAACTCATTAACATAGTCTCACCCATGTTTACACCCACATTACAAAACTGGTGTGAGTGGTGTAAAAATGCAAAACATTTTGAACAAGCAAGTGTAAAAAGTCGCAAAAGCCGTATTTTTTTTTTTTTTTTTTTTTACGCCAGAATTCTGGAGTGAAGGTAAGATAAATCAGAGCCATTGTTTCCAGCCAATAAATGATCTCAGCAGTCATATAGGATAGTGAATATGTGCTACACCTTCCTTGCCTGTCTTTAACTTTGACACTGCTTTGATTATCTTCAGTGTTTGATTACCCCTAATATGACACCATCCACATATTTCACGTACTATGTGTAACACTTACTCAAGTGAGGATAGAGATGAGCAAATCAATTCTAAACTACAATAAAATTCATCTTAAATTTGCCAACAATTTTGATTCCACATTTATCCAAACCTATACTGAGTGGGTGGACGCACTGTATCACTAGTACACCAGTGAGGTGCTCTCAGTCTAGCAGTACCACCTCTCTGCTTAATTAAGTATAGTATAAAAAGGAAAATAATAGACTGGGCACTCTACTGGAAAACTGTGGCTATTAATTTATTTGAGTTAATTGAAATAAAAATAAGATACATAAAAAATCATTCCATTTGGCACATCAATAAATAACTCCTTGCAGGCTAGCCCATGCACATTGCAGTCTAGTGACACGGGAAATTGGTAGGTATATAGTGTATAAAAATATATAAATGTATAAATGGACAAACGTAGTCCAAATCACACTGGTGGTGATTGATAAGATGACCTGCAAGACGTATTATGTCCAATTGGGACTGTCTCTGCAGTACATCTAACTCAATCCCGCTTATACGTACCAACAATAGTGTCCTTCAACCTAGTAGAATTGATAATGGGTATAAAAGTATAAAAAATACAGGGTTGGTAGCAAAAGGTATAGACTGGAATATGTGAATCTAATCCACTTGGAATAGTTGCGCAATCAAACTGTTATAACGGCATCCACAATCCTCAGTCCATGATGTAAAATGGTGCACTAGAAAAACAATGGACTAGAAAAACAATCGCAGGGTTGTCTCAGGGCCGTACCAAAGATAGTAGGTACAGCTAATGGTGTCTAATGCACTCTGTTCTAACTCAAGTCTCTCAAGATAGTCGCAACTGAAATCGCAAGTGTAGTTGTATGCACTTCTCGGTTAGTCAGGGCAGTGGTATGGTTTTCAGCATGCCAGATCGCAGGTGCACCTGATCAATACAGAGTTCGCTGGGTTGAATCAACACTAAAAATGATAAAAATGAGTAGATGAGAGGCTTTCATCCAATTCTAAAATACACCACTGATTATTTTCAGAATTCTCCCATATCACTAAAATCTCCCATATCACTGATATGGGAGATTTTAGTGATATGGGAGAATTCTGAAAATAATCAGTGGTGTATTTTAGAATTGGATGAAAGCCTCTCATCTACTCATTTTTTATCATTTTTTATGTTCTTATTTCTACTTTTATTGCCTTATGATTATTGCTTACTATATGTAGCATAAAATTGTTAATTTTTTTTTCCTAATAACGAAAATACCGCATTGAAAACGCAACCAAATCGCATCTTGAATTTTAATAGGAAGTGATTGAATGGAAGAGTTTAGAAAATAACAAGTTGGTATTTTATAGAATTGGGTGAAAGCCTTTCATTGATCCCGTATGATTTTCACGTTCTCATTCTTATTCTTATTTTTATTCTTATTTTTATATCTCTATGTATTATGATTATTTTATTTTTTATGTATTTTAACCCTATGTATCAAAAAAATTATTAATCAAAATGCTTTCTGAGTTGCAAAAATATCGCATCAAAAACGCAACTAAATCGCATCTTGAGTTATAATGAGAAACTGATCGCAAAACAATAAATCTGGATATCCATCAATTAATGGAGTATTTTTAATACAAGTATATGAAGTGGTTAAAGATAATGGAGAATTTTGGATACAAAAAATCTGGGAATTTGAATTACAAGGAGCCAGATTTGATAATCCAGTCCGGATTTATGAAATGATCGGTTCGTTACAAGGGCATGTATTTAAAGCGTCCGTACCTGGGGGTCGGATTGCCACTGAGGAAGGGGTATTGTGCACCCCGAAATGCGTATGGTCGGACCCCCAGAACAAGTGAGGATCACACTATCTACTATCCCCTCCACAGCCCCTACAACTAACCCAGGACGCCGCGTGAAAGGTGATTGCTAAGTTGTAGTGCGCACCAGAAACCCTGGAGGCGCGCCTAATCAACCACACGGACAACACCAGCGTGGGTGATATTGGGAGTCATACCGAAGGAGAGCGTGGAATAAAGGGGTAAGACTGTTTCATCATTATTAGTGCCGGCACTAGTGTTATAGAGAGCGGTATCTTTGTCCAGCGGGACGCCGCTGTGGATACCGTTTGTGACGGAGTGGACCGTTCAATCTCACCTCAGGTGAGGGTATTATATTTTTGTACAGTTGGACTATTTTTACTATTTGTTGATTCAACCCAGCGAACTCTGTATTGATCAGGTGCACCTGCGATCTGGCATGCTGAAAACCATACCACTGCCCTGACTAACCGAGAAGTGCATACAACTACACTTGCGATTTCAGTTGCGACTATCTTGAGAGACTTGAGTTAGAACAGAGTGCATTAGACACCATTAGCTGTACCTACTATCTTTGGTACGGCCCTGAGACAACCCTGCGATTGTTTTTCTAGTCCATTGTTTTTCTAGTGCACCATTTTACATCATGGACTGAGGATTGTGGATGCCGTTATAACAGTTTGATTGCGCAACTATTCCAAGTGGATTAGATTCACATATTCCACTGCGATTTAGTTGCGTTTTTGATGCGATATTTTTGCAACTCAGAAAGCATTTTGATTAATAATTTTTTTGATACATAGGGTTAAAATACATAAAAAATAAAATAATCATAATACATAGAGATATAAAAATAAGAATAAAAATAAGAATAAGAATGAGAACGTGAAAATCATACGGGATCAATGAAAGGCTTTCACCCAATTCTATAAAATACCAACTTGTTATTTTCTAAACTCTTCCATTCAATCACTTCCTATTAAAATTCAAGATGCGATTTGGTTGCGTTTTCAATGCGGTATTTTCGTTATTAGGAAAAAAAAATTAACAATTTTATGCTACATATAGTAAGCAATAATCATAAGGCAATAAAAGTAGAAATAAGAACATAAAAAATGATAAAAATGAGTAGATGAGAGGTTTCATCCACTCTAAAATACACCACTGATTATTTTCAGAATTCTCCCATATCACTAAAATCTCCCATATCAGTGATATGGGAGATTTTAGTGATATGGGAGAATTCTGAAAATAATCAGTGGTGTATTTTAGAATTGGATGAAAGCCTCTCATCTACTCATTTTTTATCATTTTTTAGTGTTGATTCAACCCAGCGAACTCTGTATTGATCAGGTGCACCTGCGATCTGGCATGCTGAAAACCATACCACTGCCCTGACTAACCGAGAAGTGCATACAACTACACTTGCGATTTCAGTTGCGACTATCTTGAGAGACTTGAGTTAGAACAGAGTGCAATAGACACGATTAGCTGTACCTACTACCTTTGGTACGGCCCTGAGACAACCCTGCGATTGTTTTTTTAGTCCATTGTTTTTCCAGTGTACCATTTTATATCATGGACTGAGGATTGTGGATGCCGTTATTACAGTTTGATTGCGCAACTATTCCAAGTGGATTAGATTCACATATTCCAGTCTATACCTTTTGCTACCAACCCTGTATTTTTTATACTTTTATACCCATTATCAATTCTACTAGGTTGAAGGACACTATTGGTGGGACATACAGGCGGGATTGAGTTAGATGTACTGCAGAGACAGTCCCAATTGGACATAACACGTCTTGCAGGTCATCTTATCAATCACCACCAGTGTGATTTGGACTACGTTTGTCCATATATACATTTCTATATTTTTATACACTATATACCTACCCGTGTCACTAGACTGCAATGTGCATGGGCTAGCCTGCAAGGAGTTATTTATTGATGTGCCAAATGGAATGATTTTTTATGTATCTTATTTTTATTTCAATTAACTCAAATAAATTAATAGCCACAGTTTTCCAGTAGAGTGCCCAGTCTATTATTTTCCTATTTATCCAAACCTTTTGCAATTTGATTAAGAAGAATGTCTTAAATGGCAATCACAATTTTACAGGTCAGAGGTCAAAGAAGGCATCTGCTACAGTGCAGGCTGTATATTACCACTAACTACCATCCATTTACTGTTACTTTGTCATTACTAATGCTATCTTGGTGTTAAAAAAAAAAACTTGAAAAGAATTGGATTCAGTCCTAAGAGACCCAAAGTGTCATACATAACTTTTCAGGGCAATCGGCGCACTTTTGATTTGGGTGAAATTTATTTGTACCCAAATCGACTATACTGACTGATTTGTTAGAATCAGATCTGAAACAATTTTCAAGAATTTCGCTCATCTCTAGTTGAAGGGCTTTCTAAATCATTTTTCAGGTAATAAGCTTGGAAGGTACCACCTTGCAATGGAAACCTGGGGCAAGAAGATTATGAGTGACTCCCACTAATCTATTTTACTTGCCATGAAATTGGTGGACAGGTGGAAACGCCAGTCTTAATTAACTCAGCCTTATGTTTGGAGATTAACTAACACAGTCGGTAAAGAGAAGCACACCATCCCTACTGTAAAGTATGGAGCTAGATCTTTGCTGATTTAAGTGGGGTGGAAGGGGGGAGCTACATAGCGACATAGGAAATTCATTAATATTTGATGGCAGGATGAATGCAGCATCTTATCAGAAAATACTGTAGTAGACTTTGCATTCATCAGTCAGAAAGGTTCACATGGGACGCACTAGGACTTTCCAGGATATATATACACATGAAAAGTAGGGCAGCACTCTTTTGCCAACTGTAGAGCGGGTGCTAGTGGTAACCCCTCGATTCTGGGTAGTAAACAAATCACGAAAAACCACGGCGCTCCTTAAAAGTGAAAAATGTGCTTTTTATTCACAAATGTAATGCAGTAATGTTTCGGTTCTCTCTCAAAGGAGAAAGGTTCTGAGAGAGAACCGAACCGTTGCTGTATCACATGTGTGAATAAAAAGCACATTTTTCACTTTTAAGGAGCGCCGTGGATTTTAGTGACTATATATATACAGTATATATATATAAAGTCACTGAATATTTCAAAAAGTCAGATTCAGTTTCAAATCAATTTGTCACAAATCAAAGCTTTTCTGTTTGTCCTGAAAATTGGTACACAACAACACTCTCTAGTCTCCTAGAACTCCGATTTTCTATATATATTTTTTTTTTTGCTGTTTGTTAATGCTTTTTGTTATATTTTATTTTACCAATTTTTTATCCCCCCCCCAACACCACACACACACACACACACACACACACCTTTTAAGCTCTTGAGTGCAATGACAGTTAATGAAATTTATCTCAGAGTTACATTGACATATATAGCTATGAGTAGATGATGCATAGTTGACTGTGTTAAACAATGTATTTAAAAACACACTGTGCCATCACATATATTAACCTTCCTAAAATTGTACATTATCGGGGGCAGATAGTGTTTAAACATATACAGTGTTATTAGGAAAAATAAACAGTGGCTTCTTGGGACCAAGCGTCTAAATATGCATCAACAGGGGCAGTTTCCAACACCTGTTTATACATACAGATGTTAATTTTAGAAGAAAAAGTGACTTGTTCTGCACAAGTCTGAAAATTATGCATTAAAGGGAACCTTTCATCACCTTCATGCTGCCCATACTAACAGCAGAATAAAGTAGAGACAGGTGACTTGATTTCAGCGGTCTGTCATTTATAAGTTAAAAGCAAGTGGCTGCTGAGAACCAACATCACAAACATTGCAGACTAGGCCTGGAAAGGAGTCACGGCCACCTGAGAAGAGTCATGGTTATTCATGAATTCCTGCTCTCCTTGCCCACCTGCTGATGATTGACAATCTTCTACATAGTTTTCTCCCTTTCTCTCTAGGAGAGAACTGCCAATCATCAGCAGATGGGTGGGAGTGCAGGAGATTATGTATAACCATGACTCTTCTCAGGTAGATTTGACTCTTTTCAAGGCCTGGGCTGCAATGATTATGATCCTAGATCTTGGCAACCGCTTACTTTTAATTGATGCGTGACACACCACTGAAATCAGAATTTCTGTCACTACTTTATACTGCCCTCAGTAAGGTCAGTATAAAGTTGACAACAGGTTCTCTTTAATGGGGGAAGAATGCCTGCCGGTAGAGTGGCTTGTTCTAAATGAGCCTGAAAAAATCATCTCTTTTATATGGGATCAGCAGCAGAAGTACATTGTGGATGTGGGAAGGGTAGGGTAATAGTGGCAAGTGACCAAAATAGTAGCTACAGTAATAGCAGCATAGCATGGTACAGACAAGACAGTAGATGTGTGTGTGGCTGTTTCGCACTAGTACTAGTAGCGGCAGGTGTGTAGTGGTAATTATTGTGGAAGTAGGGGTATCATAAGCAGAGACCAGCAGCTGTGGCGGCATAAGCAGCTATACGATATGGAACATGATGGGGAAGGCAGGCAGTGGCATCATAGTGGCAGCGGCATAGGCTGCAGGCAGACAATGGCAATTGCATGATGGCGGCAGCAGCTATACAATATGGACCATGATGGTAGGCAGGCAGACAGAGGCATTATGGTAGAGGCAAGGGAATATCTATCCATCAGCCTCAGCTGGAGGAGTGTGAAAAATCTTACAAATCCATGCCCATTTTAACAAAAGTGGTGTTTCATACACTGGTGGAGGACAACTTTGTCCATTTGGGTTGCACAATGCTCTATGCTGTGCTGAAAACTCTTCCCGAAATGACACTGGAGACTGGTAAAGAGAACAGAAAGCACATACTGGGCCACTTTTCCATTCTACCTGCCCAGAAGTCCATGGGGTCAGGTATGTGGTAATCACAGTATGCACTGGATAGAGGCATGGCAAATTAAAAAATTGTTCCATCATGTTAATGGTACTAGACTTGCCGCTGAAGCTTCTGTGTCTTCTGGTAGTGGAGATGATGGAAGATGGGTGACTCTTTGGCAAGCTGAGTACACATTTTGCATTGATATCGAAGGTCTAAAAACATGGATATCCAGTAATCATCAGACTGCTTGATGGTAATGATATCGCTGTCATTAGTAAGCATGCAAGCACACAGCTTGCAAACTGGCCAGTGTGCCCAAGTGTTCAGTTCTTTTCGGCTTAGTCCTGAGAAGACTGGTCATCGTGGCTGGTGCCATCATCATTATTATTCTGCTCTTCCACAACTGACTCCTCCTCCTCCAGTTATGGGTCATCATTCTCATTCTCTTTCACCTCAATGGGACCTTCTCTGTGTGGGTTCCCAACATCTACAGGGCAGCCAACAAAATGTGTAAGCTATTCTTCTTCCAGCGTCCGTTGTCGCATTTTCGTGAGCATCTGCTCTGAGATAAATAGCGAAGCCGGACCCGAACTTTGCTGCAAAAGTTCGGGTTCGAGTTCGGTGTTTGGGCATTTAATAAAGCTTGTTGAAAGGCTGAAGGGCAGACAATCAACAAACTTTTAAGCTGTGGGCACTTAGAAGCCATCACAGCCATGCCTAGTAATGGCTGGTGCATCATGTGACTCAGCCTCTATACAAGCTGAATCAGGTGTAGCACTACCCATCAGCTCTGAGTAGTGCAGGGACAGGAAGCAGGCAACTGAAGTGAGGGACAGTGTAAGGAATCTCATCTGGCTATTTATTCTGTGGGTCACCTATAGTGATTTTTTTGTAGGTGCAATGCACCATCTTTGCACCATTGACACAGTAAATATAATAATTAATCTGGCTGTAAATTCTGTGGGTAACGTATAGAGATTTTTTGTGGGTGCAATGCACCATCTTTGTACCCCTGAAACAAAAATATAACCCTTAATCTGTCTGTTAGTTCGGTGGATGACATATACCCATATTTGGTGTGAGGTACACCTGCACTGCATCCGTGACATTGAAATTAATATGGTTAATCCGTCTGTTAGAACGGTGAGTGACATATACCCATTTTTGGTGTGAGGTACTGCCACAGACGTTCCACCGACAGGATGCAGGAGATCAGTGAGACTGGCAACATGTGATTTAATCTGACAGGTTTCCTTGTGGATCAATAAGCCTCTGTGTTGTTTCTGGTAATGGCAACACCACTTGCCTCAGGTGTTGCTTATGTGGTCATTTAACCTTCCTTATTTAAAGTTGCTTCTCCCACTATGCTGTGCAGTTTATAGCTTCAGTTTTAGTTGTGGATTACTGTTGTGTGGATCTCAGTGAAGTTCCTGGTGCTTCCATTGCTCCTTTGAAGTTAAGTCTTTCCTTTCCCTCTTTGTATTTTGTTTGAGTTCTGTTTGTTGTATTTCCCTGTCATTTGTATTAAGGCCTTAGGGAGACTCCTGTCCGCCTTCCTATTGGAGGAACAGGTTGTCTTAGTCGTGACCAGGGTCCTATAGGGTGAGTTAGGACATTAGGTATTCTTGTGTATGAATTCACCTACCTCTAGGGTCTGTCAAAGTCATGCAGCAGTCTCTTATGCTTTTTGATAACTCTGCTGGCAGGGTTTCCATGGGCCATCATCCTAGCCCTGCCCCAGAAGTGAAAGAGATTGAGTGCACTGATGCCCAAACAATGTTTCAGGATGTGGACATGGGAGGACCACCGTAGCATGTCTCTGATGATGATGAAACACAGGTGCCAACTGCTGCGGCTTTCTGCAGTGTGCAGACCGACAAGGAGGGCAGGGGTGAGTAATGGGTGGAAGATGAGGAGGAGGATGATGAGGTCCTAGACCCCACATGAAATCAAGGTCATTCGAGAGATATGTGGAGTTCGGAGGAAGAGGTGGTTGTCACACAGCACCAGCCACACAGTAAAAGAGAGAGCAGGGTGCAAAAGCCGAGTGGCCGTCTCCTAGCCAGTATGCCTGCTACTGCCCACCAAAACCAGGGACGGAGCACACCAAAGCCAGCTCCAAGGAGTTCCCTGGTGTGGCAGTTCTCCAGACAATGTGCTGACGACAAGACGCGAGTGGTTTGCACACTATGCAATCGGAGCCTGAAGCGAGGCATAAATGTTCTAAACCTGCATGTCCAGGCATTTAAATGCAAAGCACGAGCTGCAGTGGAGTACACACCTCAAAAACCACGAAAGATCTCAGGCTCCTCCTGCTCCCTCTTCTGCTGCAGTCTTGGCCTCTTCCTCCCCCTCTGGAGTGACAGTGGCACCTGCCACCCCGCAAACAGAAGATGTGGCAGCAACACACCTCCTCCACCACCGTCACCGTCACCAAGCATCTCCACACTGTCTGATGGAAGCGTTCAGCTGTCCATCCCCCAAACACTGGAGAAAAAGAGTATGTACCCCCCTACCCACCAGCTATCCCTGGCCCTGAATGCCAGCATTATAAAATTCCTGGCCTTTGAAATGCTGTCATTCCGTCTGTTAGAGATGGACACTTTTAAAAACCTTATGGCGGTGGCTGTCCAACAGTATGTGGTTCCCAACCGCCCCTACTTTTCCAGACGAGCCATCCCTGCCCTGCACAACTAAATGGCGGACAAAATCATGTGTACACTGCACAACGCCATCTGTGGCAAGGTCTACATAACCACCAATACGTGGACCAGTAAGCACGGGCAGGGACGTTATATCTCCCTAACTGCACATTGGGCAAATGCAGTGGCTTCTGGGCCTGAGGAAGAGGAGGAGGAAGAGGAATCATTTTTATGGTTATCAGGCTAGTCATTCACAAGTGGCTCAGAGGGTGGGTTCCTGCACCAACAGAGTCCAGGTACACAACTGTCCAGCCAGGACACAGTTCTGGAGGATGAGAAAGAAGAACCATGTTTACAGCAGAGTGGCACCCGAACCAGTTCATGAGCATGACTGGAGCGTGGCTGGGGGGATACAGAGGACACAGATGATACACCTCCCACAGAGGAACTTGGCATTGCCTCTGGGCAGCCTGGCACACATGAGCGACTATATGCTGCAGTGCCTGCGCAACGACCGCCAAGTTGCCCACATTCTATTCAGTGCTGATTACTGGGTGGCCACCCTGCTGAATCCCCGCTACCAGGACAAGGTGCAGTCATTAATTCCGTCACTGGAGCGTGATCGGAAGATGCGCAAGTACAAGCGCACACTGGTAGACATGCTGTTGATGGCATTCCCACCTGACAGGGTCTGGGCTGAGTTGAAGCACAATGCGAAGGCAGAGGAGGTGGAAGAAGTCGCCAACGCAGCTGGGGCACCGCCAGCACCCCAGAAGGGAGGGTTAGCATGGCCGAAATGTGGAAAAGCTTTGTCAGCACACCACAACAACCTGCACCACCAGCTTATACGGAACGTCTTAGCAGGAGGCAGCATTTCAGCAACATGGTGGAATAGTACGGGTGCACACGTCTACACGTACTGACTGATGGGTCTGCCACATTTAACTTCTGGGTCTCCAAATTGGGCACATGGCCTGTGCTTGCCTGCCCTGCGGCCAGTGTATTGTCCGAATGTGTGTTTAGCACAGCGGGTTGATCACAGACAAAAGCAATAGGGAAATAAGTATACCAGCTGCACCGAGCCATTATTATACTCCAGCGCACTTTCTCTTTGTGTTCTCTTTTCCATTTCTCAAAGTTTTGGGGCCTTCCCAAATTTATAAAAAATAAATAAATAAATGGGGAAAAAAAACAGTCTTGGCTATTTTCTCCTTTTCCACCGCCGCTTCCACCTACACCATCAAATCTACCGCCTCCTCAACCTCCTACTCCACTTTGACCTCCGCCTCCTAGTTCAAGATTATTATTTTTAATTTTTTAATATTCTATGTTATTTTAAGTCATTTCCCTATCCACATTTGTTTGCAGGGAAATTGTCCTGCTCTTACCCCCATTTGCTTCCTTTTTCAGACCTCTAGCCCTTAGTATGACTATTTTACAGCTATTTTAGTGCACCAAAGTTCGGGTCCCCATTGACTTCAATGGGGTTCGGGTCAAGTTCGGGTCCCGAACCCGAAGTTTGGCCGAACCGGCGAACCCCAACATCCACGGGTCCGCTCATCCCTAATCAGGGAGATAACTATGTTTATGCTGCAGTTCAAGGGCCTGAGAACACAAAAGGTGTATTTGATGAGCTGCCAATCCCTGACCTCAAAACAACACATGCTCCCTGCTGAGGTGGTCTGGTGTAGGACAAAATCATTCACCTCTTTATGCTGCTCGTACAGATGCTCTAACATATGCAAGCTGGAATTCCAGCGAGATGAATCTTCATGGATAAAGTGGTGCAATATCAGACTATTTTGTCACTGCAAGTCCAGGAGGTTGTTCCTTACAATATAAGAATGGCAGAAATGAGAGGACAGTCCTCGCGACTTGTCCAGAACCCTCTAAAAACCAGTGTATTTTTTCAAAATGCATTGCAAAACGTCAACTACATTGATCACATGCACCATGCAGGGACCATGTGTCATTTCTCCCAAATGCAGCATGGCCATGATGTTCTGCCATTGTCGATAACCACCTTTCCCAGTTGGAGTTAGCGGAAAAACAACCAGCGGGATATTTGCTATTTGAGGCACATTAGCAAGTGATCTGCTATATGGCTACTCTCTAGATTCACTCTCTTGTATTATATATGACTACTCTCTCCCAGGCCGATCAGCTCTAACACTGCATGACAACACTTCACTTTACACATATGTGAGGAGGGAGGGTTAGTGGTAGCGACGCTTTGACCTACTTCTGTTGGGGATGGGTGGATGTCCATGGAGGAGGATATGAAGGAGGTAGATAAGCACCTGTTGTGGGAACCACAGCAACAGAAATGTGGAGGCATCAATAGACTTGACTTACTTGCTGTGGTGCCGCCTTGCCGCTGCCATGAAAATCAGTGACCCAGTGGGCAATGAAACACATGTACTATCCCTGTCCATCACGGGTACTATAGGTGTCCAACATTGTATGAACCTTGCCACACAGCAGGAAAGGAGGAGTGGTCCAAGTTCTCTAACACTTGACAGTACAAGGCAGGTATGGATTTTTTGTTGAAATAATGCCAGCTAGGTATTTTCCAGCAAAGCTGAGCGCAAGCCATTGGCTGCCTAAAGGCAGCAGAATACACTAAGTGGTATGGCAGAAACTGCAGTACCAGCAACCTGGCCAGGTGGGAATTAAGCTTGGGCACTAGTGGATTGCTGGACATGTAGAGTTGTTTCCTAGCCACACATTCTGTTAGGCTGACAGCCAAACAGAATAGAAAGAGGAGAATTAGCCTGAGTGGAGAAGCAGTAAATGATTATGATGAGAAGAAGAACGCACTGCACGAGGATGTGGCCTGGCTACCGCAAAAGAGACTGGAAGAAGGAGGAGACTATTGCTATGCTAGCTAACGGCCCCTTCTTTTTTTCCCACATTAACTGACGATGCCACTTTAAGTGGTTCAATAGAGCCGTAGTTTCTGAACACTCAAAACTTATTTTAATCCTGCAAATCTTTCACTGACAATGAGTTTGTTTGCTAGCACTGTGGAGAAAAACTGCCAGACAAAAGATACTTGCAAAGAGCTAGCAGCAGACAAGGTTGGCTTAGGCCTGGCATGTTTTTAGCCTGCGCCCACAGTATCGGTGGCATCACTAGTTCTCAATCTGGCCATAATAGAAGCATAACCTGGCCCTGGCGGTTTTTAGGGAGGTTCTGGCAGCATGTTGCCTCTGTTCTTTATTGCTGTCAGACTCAGAGGTAACCTACACATCATTTTGCTTTCAATGAGAGTAAGAGTGAGCCCAGTCCACAATCTCATCCTCTTTGTCCTCAATAATAATGTTGCGCCTTTTAGAAGCTAGGGAGAACTATGGCATACTACTACTACTGGCTGGATGGCTGGTGCTACTGTTGTTACTACCCACATTCCAACTCCGGGAGGGATGGATCTTTTGTTATTAACTCTTCTGTTCCCGACATTTTGTTATGAGGTCTATACATGAAAAGTCACAAGTTTAGTAAACAGATTATTAAAACAGTACTAGCCAAATTACAAGTAATTTTTCTGTAATTTATAGACAAAGGTGCAATTACATGTTCTACCCCCCCACTCCACAAACACATTGTACACTGGTAATGAAAATTAACTGTGGTAATAATGCCGTTTTTGTAGTGTAATGTGTTTGAACTACATGATCTGATGCAGTAATACCAGTCCTTCACTAAAACATATATGTGGCAAAGCAATTTTTTTGCAGTGAAATATCTTTAAACTAGACAGCCTGATGGAGTAATGAGTTAATTAAAACACAAGTGTGACAATATAATTTTTTTTTTGCAGTAAATCGTCTTTGTACTACACAATTTGATGCAGTAATGCTTCAGTAACACAGTTATAATTTACTCTACTGATATAAAATATGTTTTTTGTTTGTGATAAGTACCCATCTTACAGTATATCATATATTGTATGTTATGTGATTTTATGAGTTATCTCATATGTCCCATTGTACTTCTAATGATAATATTGCTTAGAAGTGATCCTCTATTGTGCTGAGCTTGTCATATGTATATTGTAGAGGTCCCTAGGCTTCACTATGTCTGGTATACTTTGTGGTTCTATAAACATTTTCCAGATTCTTTATAATCCAATTAGCATCTGCCTATCAGATACCAACAACACTGGTAGTAGAACTGGACTCATTTTTGAACTGTTCTATTAGGAGGTGCCCCTCCGCAGTACAAAGCGCCTGGATAGGTGTCCATTGACCCGGACCCTGCCTGTCGGACGCGCATAAAGCACATACAGCCATCTGAGGAAGGATTGGGGGATCCCTAACCTCTCCAGCACCGCCCACATAAACCCCCACTACACCGAATCAAATGCCTTCTCGTTATCTAGAGAGGCAATTGCTCTACCGCCTGCATTGTCATGCGTTACTTGAAGGTTAGTGAAAAGATGTCTCAAATTTATATCTGTAGCCTTCACGGGCATAAAACCCGATTGATCCATCCCCATCATCGTCAAGATAACCAAATGACAATCAATTGGCCAAGACTTTAGCCAAAATGTTGGCATCTGAATTAATCATTGAAATGGGCCTATACGAGCACACTGATCCGCCAGCTTCCCAGCTTTGTGTATAACCACTATGGTGGCTTTCGAAAATGAGTCTGGTAGAGATCCACACTCCAGAGCCTGCTTATAGAGGTTGCTGAGTCTTTTGCTCAGCTTCTCAACTTGAAATGTATACCACTTCACCGGGAAGCCATCCGGGCCAGGAGTCTTACCCTTTGCCATTGACATAATGGCAGTTTGAATTTCTAGCGGGGTAATGGGGTCATCTAACATCTGCCTATCAGCATACGTGAGCCTTACCATAGGAATGGTCTCTAGAAACTGTGAGATTTCTCCTGCAGTTCTATTACTTTTGGAGGTGTAAAGCACTGAATAGTAAACAGCAAATTGATTGCAAACCTCTTCTGGCATGGTAAAGAACTGTTTGTGGGGTCTCAACCCTTGCTAAATACGTCAGCGCCTTACCACTCTTATCGCCATCTGAGAAAATGGCTTGCTTTTGATCTAGTAGTATCTTCTTAGTGAATTCAGTTAAATATAGCTCATATTGCCTTTGAGCCGAAAGCCAGAGTGCATAGTGCTCCGGAGTGTGGTCAACGTGGTACGATTGTTCAGCCTGGGTCATTGTTCCTTCCAATTTTATGCGTGTGGAGAGCAATTCTACCCTGTGTGCAGCTATCAAAGTCCCCCTCAGGACCACCTTACTGGTATCCCACTCCACAAGGAGAGTGGAGGAAACCTTATTGATTTCCCAATAGGCTGAAATTGCTTCCAGGCATGCTATTCAAACTGGGAGAACCTCCAGCCACGCCGGGTTTAGTCGCCAAACAGATCGAGTGACACCAACCGGTAGAGAAAGTGTAATCTGAAGAGGCGCGTGGTCAGAAATTCCTCTCGGCAGGTATTCAGCCGCATTCACCCACGACCGCCTGAGCTGATTAGTAAAAGCCAAATCAATCCGGGACAGCGAGTGAGCCGAAGTCGAGTGACAGGAGTATTGTCTCCCATCTGGATATAAACTTCTTCATATTTCTCCAAGACCATGAGCCTGCGCCCATCGCGACATGCCTAAGAGCTGGCCTAAACCTGTCTAGCTGACTATTTATTGAGTGTTGCATTAAAATCTCCCAAAATGAACATAGGGGCAACAGGGAGCATCGCCACCTTAACCATAATTTGGTCAAGTAACCCTCTCTCAAGTGGCAGCGGAGCATAAACCCCCACAAGTAGCACCTCACAGCCTCTAATAGTAGCATGTAACAATACATATTTCCCCGCCGGATCTATGTGCACAGAGATCAGCTGAAACGACAGAGCTCTACTAACCAATACAGACACCCCCCTAGCGCGGTTGGAGTATGTGGCATGATATCCGTATCCTACCCATGGTCATTTCACTGCTAGGACTTTCGAGCCCGGGGTTATATTTTTTAACATAGTAAAACACCAATGCTCTCTTAACCTTGTCATTCAAACCCCAGACGTTCCAGGAAATCAGCTTACATACCGCCTTGGTTTCATATTCCACAAGTGCCTTTGCCCTCCCGGTACCCCAGTGTCACTGCCCCATTCACACACGCACGCATACTGCACATCAAACCTAATGAAACTTCCCGACCCATACCCACCCAGCCCAGACATCCCAAACCTGTCTAAGCTTCAATACCCTAACTAGAACTGCTCTATAGACTAATAAAATACAGTCTATTTAGCTAGAACATGACCCCGCATAGAACTTGAGTCCATCAGTAGTATTCAATACGAAAATGACCTATCTAACTCTAAGTAAAGCTTAACCCTTGTCAGTAGGGATACTGGATATCACATTAATAAAAACAGTCCTGCCATTTACGCTAACAGGTGCAACTACAAAACTAATGAGGAGACCTCCTCAACTAGGCCGGGCTGTTTAGTCAGTTGCCCACCGAGGGCGTCGGTTAGGTGCGAGAGTTCCCTGCGGTTTCTTCTGCCACATATCATCGCGGATGCTGTCGATCGATCCATTCAGCTGCCTCCTCTGGAGTTTGGAAAAACCTGGATCTGTCTCCCTCTTGGATCCTCAGCTTGCCCGGATATATCATGGCATATTTTATCCCGAGGTTCCGGAGACGTGCTCTGACGGAGGTAAACTGTCGACGTTGCTTCTGTACTTCCGTTGTAAGATCCGGATAAAAGGACAGCTTTGCATTTTCCACCTGAACTTCTTTCCTGCGTCTGGCGGCCACCAGAATAGCGTCACTGTCCCTGTAGTTTAATATCCGCATTATGAAAGGTCTCGGAGCAGCACCCGGTGGTAGAGGCCTCGTAGGAATTCTGTGGGCCCTTTCAACCACAAAACTAGATGACAGTTCAATGCGGGCCAAAGCAGTACGAATCAGCTGTTCAGCATACTCCTCCGGGTTAGACTCTTCCACCCATTCAGGCAGACCCAAAATCCTGACATTATTCCTCCTATTGCGGTTCTCTGCATCCTCCACATGTGCCAATAGGGTCTTAACTTGTTGTTGCAAGGTTCTATTGGCTGCAGAAGTGACATTCGCAGAATCCTCCACATCCCAGGCGACGTTCTACTTCTTTTGTACAATCTCTCATTTTGTCCATGTCACTCTGCAAATGATCAATCTTTGTAGTCAGGACTGCCTGACACGCTGCGATCCCCGACATTATCTTATCAGTATGTGACTCAGGGCCTGCAGACGTACATTGCTCTGTCTCCATGTCAGTCTGGCTCATGTTATCTACTAACTCCTTCACTGGAGTAAGGCCTGCTGATGACGCAGTTTTGCGGCCCATAAGTATTTATAGGAGTCAAATCTGTTCTTGTTTAAAACTGCCGGGCAAAAGATATTGCCGCCACTGAGGCCACTAGATAGCACCACAGACACAGTCCTTAGCTAGGAGGAAGATCTGGGAAGAGTCCTCACACACTAAACACGTGGATAGGGCCAATAAGCGCAGGGAGCCCTTTAAGCCAAGGCCTTTTGGTGGGTGAGTGGCAGACCTGTAACACTGATGTTAAGTGTAGCTGCACAGCCTCTCAGGCAATTATAAAGGTCCACCTTTGTAGCTTTCCCTGCTGCTCTGCAGGGTGCCCGCCACTTCCCCTGTATAGCAGAGCTCACTGCCTTTCTCTCACCTATGCTAGCCGCCAGGAGCCCCGTTCCTGCGCACTTGCCACGCTTACCAGGGGAGCGAGATAATCCCACTGCCAGTCTCTGCCCCTTCTGAGTATGGCACTGGCCATTCACTGATTCAGCCCTGTGCTCCCTACGGCTGCAGACTGGGATCCTCTGGAGGTCACTGACTGCGCCTGTCGGCGCGCTTCATCTGCCACCAAGATGGCCGCTCAGCGTCTCACACGGGCCTCTCACCGACCGCCACAAAGCTGCTAGTGCCGCAAGTCCTCACCAGACACCTCCTGCTCCTCACCAGAGGTTCCCATTCCCATTGCACCAAACAAAGGTGCAATGGCACACTGCAGCTAGAGCTCCGTCCTGCCACTATGCTGGATGCTGGAAGCATAGTGGCAGGACGGAGCTCTAGCTACAGTGTGCCATTGCACCTTGTTTTTACGCTGTATATGTATTTCACCATAGCACTGCACTGCGTATGGGTTGCTGACTGCAACTTCCATTTTCTTTCCTTTGTAGCATATATGGGAGGCGTGATGATCTCCATGCAGTCATGCACATGATAGTGAATCGCATGCGATTCAACTGTCAAATTTGGAGGATGTGATCTCCATCCTATGTACATTTGATGGAGTCCGCCCATAGGCGGTTTTAAAGTCAGTATAAAACTGAGTCTGCTTTATTGGAACTTACCAGGAAGCCATTTGGTTCCAGGAGAAGTACTAGTGGGCTCAGCATGCATGTTGGTATTTGCATCCCTTGATCTGATGAACGCTGTATGGCACCAGACGGGGTTACAAGCAGAGTGTATCTGGCATGCATGCTGCACCTGCACTCCCTGGGTTTTGTGTGGCTGATATGGCCCATAAAAGGTAAGAATTAATGTTAGGGACCACTCGAGAGGCAACCGTGAAGTGGTGGGTGGCTTACATAATTTGGCCAAAATATAAACTAATGCCTCATCTAACATCCAGCATAGTGGCAGGACGGAGCTCTAGCTGCAGTGTGCCATTGCACCTTTGTTTTTACGTTTGTATGTGTATTTCACCATAGCAACGTGCACCTGCGTATTGGGTTGTGCTGACTGCAACCTCCATTTTCTTTTCCTTTGTAGCATATATGCGAGGCGTGGTGACCTCCATGCAGTCATGCACACCTGACTAGTGAATCCGCCCTGTAGGCTGGTTTTAAAGTCAGTATAAAACTGAGTCTGCTTTATTGAACTTACCAGAAGCCATTTGGTTCCAGGAGAAGTACTAGTGGGCTCAGCATGCATGTTGGTATTTGCATCCCTTGATCTGATGAACGCTGTATGGCACCAGACGGGGTTACAAGCAGAGTGTATCTGGCATGCATGCTGCACCTGCACTCCCTGGGTTTTGTGTGGCTGATATGGCCCATAAAGGTAAGAATTAATGTTAGGGACCACTCGAGAGGCAACCGTGAAGTGGTGGGTGGCTTACATAATTTGGCCAAAATATAAACTAATGCCTCATCTAACATCCAGCATAGTGGCAGGACGGAGCTCTAGCTGCAGTGTGCCATTGCATCTTTGTTTTTACGTTTGTATGTGTATTTCACCATAGCAACGTGCACCTGCGTATTGGGTTGTGCTGACTGCAACCTCCATTTTCTTTTCCTTTGTAGCATATATGCTAGGCGTGGTGACCTCCATGCAGTCATGCACACCTGACTAGTGAATCCACCCTGTAGGCTGGTTTTAAAGTCAGTATAAAACTGAGTCTGCTTTATTGAACTTACCAGAAGCAATTTGGTTCCAGGAGAAGTACTAGTGGGCTCAGCATGCATGTTGGTATTTGCATACCTTGATCTGATGAACGCTGTATGGCACCAGACGGGGTTACAAGCAGAGTGTATCTGCCATGCATGCTGCACCTGCACTCCCTGGGTTTTGTGTGGCTGATATGGCCCATAAAAGGTAAGAATTAATGTTAGGGACCACTCGAGAGGCAACCGTGAAGTGGTGGGTGGCTTACATAATTTGGCCAAAATATAAACTAATGCCTCATCTAACATCCAGCATAGTGGCAGGACGGAGCTCAAGCTGCAGTGTGCCATTGCACCTTTGTTTTTACGTTTGTATGTGTATTTCACCATAGCAACGTGCACCTGCGTATTGGGTTGTGCTGACTGCAACCTCCATTTTCTTTTCCTTGTGTACATGCTTGGGGTCATGTTTTTGTTCATATTTTAATTTTTTTTGGAACTGGCCTACCAGAGAGAGGGTGAATTCTCGGTAGGCCTCTGAGCTATTAAGTCTGATTGACAGCCTTTTTCTGCATCCAAAAATGCTGCCGATACATTATCCTGTACCACTAGAGATGAGCGAATTTTTCAAAAATTTGATTCACTGTTTTGCTGAATTTTTTGGAAACAATTCTGTTCGATCCGAATTTATTTGCTGCGAATCGCATAAAAAAAACAGCTATTTCCTGGCTTCAGAAAGCCTTTATAGTGGTGTAGAACACTGTGCCTTGCAGTAACAAGCATAGAGAGTCTGCTGTGGTAGTGAAATAATACTGTGAGTCAGTATGACATGCAGATGAAATGCGCCGCTCTTAGAATCAATGCACACTTCACTTATTTGGGCAGACATGGGGCCAAAACTAACCAAATAACTCAAGTATGAACTCAGCCTTACAGGTCGATGTTGGTGCCAAGAAGAAGCACACTCCTTTTACACAGTCGTCAGCTGATTCCACATAGATGTCTACAGAACCTGTTCTATTAAACGGTTATACAAATAGAGCCCCCTGACAGAGCGGAGTGGGTGTCAGCAGTACGTTTGTGTAGACGTCACTGATTATTTTGCCCTTCCTCTGATCTGTCAACAATAGCTCCCAAAAAACGGATCCTGTCTTTTAACATCTGCCTTCACTCGGTCAGCATTTTGGCAGTAATCCATCAGTATTGCTAAAGCCCCCCCAAAAAAATAGGAGTGGATCCAAAACAGAGATGACAAGAGAATGGAATATTTGCATGTCTTCTGTGTTTTGTACCCGCTCCTGCTTTTGGCTACCAAATAATAAGCCAATTCTGATGCAAAATAGGGACCATGTCATGCAGGCCTTACAGCTGTTACATAGACAGGATCTGTTGTGCGTCTCATTTTTCCTTCCTTTTGATGGATCATGAGAAGGGTCAAATAAATAATGATGTCAGCCAGGCCGAAAGGCAACATAGTGGCCCAGTCATGAAGTGAGGAGGGTGGGAACAGCATGAGAAGTCCACAGAGTAACCCTATGACATAGTTGTGAGGTGAAAGAAGCATGAAGGTGGCGGCAGCATCAGGAGGAGGCCACAGAGTGGCACAATGACAGAGTGTGGAGGTGGCAGCAGCATCAGGAGGAGGCCACAGAGTGGCACAATGACAGTGTGGAGATGGTGGCAGCATCAGGAGGCCACAGAGTGGCACAATGACAGTGTGGAGATGGCGGCAGCATCAGGAGGCCACAGAGTGGCACAATGACAGAGTTTGGAGGTTGGAGCAGCAGCATCTGGAGGAGGCCACAGGGAGGCACAATGATAGTGTGGAGGTGGCAGCAGCAAATTCAAGAGACCACAGAGTGGCAAGGTGACATAATGTGGAGGTGACAGCAGCATCAGGAGACCACAGAGTGGCAAGGTGACAGAGTGGGGAGGTGGGTGGCAATACCAGTACCAGCTAAGAGATGATGGGTAAAAGAAGAAGCACTTGGCATCAGATGTGTGGCATCAGGCAGGTTACAGCATCAGAATAGTAGTGGAGGCAGGTAGCCAGAAAAAAACGGTTTCTATTGTCAAAGTGTTGATGTGGCACCATGAATGATCTAGTCTGATGCATCAGGCCTTGGTGGGTGGATATCCTGGCTGATCCACATCTGATTCATCTTGACAAATGTCAGTCTCTCCCCATTTTGGGTGGACAGGCGAGTTCTTCTTGGGGTAACTATGGCCCCCACCGCACTAAACACCCACTCTGATGCTACACTACTGGCTGGGCAGGACCACTTTTCCAGGGCAAACTCTGCTAGTTGCTAATACACTAATACACACCAAAAAGGGCTGTAATTTTCTCACTTCAACACACAACGGCTAATAAGCCCTTTTTCTTTTCCCCCACTTAACGCCAAAAAGGGCTATAGAACATATCAACTAAAAGGCAAATATATATATTTTTTTGCCACTAATACACACCAAAAAGGGGTTTACAACATATAACTGCTCGGCTGAACGTCAAATCGGCCCTTATTTTTGTCCACTTATAAATGACACAAAAGGCTTTAGAATGTATAACTGCACCGCTGAACGGCAAATATATTTGTCTTTTTTCCACGCTGAACGGCAAATGTATTTTTCTTTTTTCCACTTATACACGACACAAAAGTCATGTCGAATTTCGTCGAATCGCAAGGAAATTCGGATTTGGATTTTCTTGAAATCCACTTCGTCAACTTCGATTCACTCATCTCTACTCACCACTAGCACCCAAATAGCAATGGGCCATCTTAGTTTACTGTGTGGGGTAGCAAGTAGCAAGATGATATAACATCTTGCCACTTGCCTCCTGTATTTGCCCAGCAGTGGGCCGTGCTTCAACCTCCATTGGCTCCACCTCCTAACATCAATGTGCCACCGGTCTGTTCTCATTGTGTTCCCCTCAATGCTGTGGCACACTAACTAGCAGTTACTGATGTTTACCTGCTGAAGGCTGCATAGTGCTGTGATGTGGAGGAGGGTTGGAGCTGATCCCCTGCATCTTCCAATCTTGTGGCATGACTCCTGTTGTCTGGCCTCTCAACTCTGCAGCAGTCTAGCTATTACCCTGTTTCCAGAACTCTAGAAGGGCCCCCATATAGATTACCTGCATCACATTATTTGACAGCACATGGATAAATTGAGAGCAGGTGAGGATGACAACCAGACCCCTATATGATGAAGGCAAGCAGTATATGTGTTTGTGTTTGGCTCCATTCACACGTCCGCAATTCTGTTCCACATTTTGCAGAATGGAATTGCGGACCCATTCATTTCTATGGGGACACACTATGTCCCGCCCGGATCCAGAATTGCAGATCCGCACTTCCGTTCTGCAAAAAATAGAACATGCGGACAAGAAAAGACATTTTCTATGAGGGTTCTGGCGATGTGCGGAATGCACATTGCATGTGTCCGTGTTTTGCGGATCCGTAGATCCGCAAAACACACACAGATGTGTGAATGGACCCTAAAAGTGTGCCTGTGCTTGTAAGTATGTAGAAGTGAGTGTATTTGTAAAAGCTTAACTACTCATATAGAAGTATGAATAAAAGTATGTGCCTGTGTAAGAGCGCATGTGTAAACTAAAACTATGCATGTGTTTTCTTAAGTGTGTGAAAACATGCAAATGAATGCATGTGCAAATTACTTTTCAGGGAATGGATTATAATTCTTATTCTGGAATGTGGTTTAAAGGGAAGGAAACGTACCCTAATATGCATGTGATGGTGGAATGTGGTTTAAAGGGAAGGAAACGTACCCTAATATGCATGTGATGTAAAAGAGTCCTAAATTGGAAGCTGCACACGGGTTGCATGGGAGTTGCTAGTTGCTTTCTGTACGCGATTTTCCTATAGGAATACATGTGTCCTTACAGCACATCCCTGACCTTAGATCAGGCTTACAATTCAGAATTCTGTCAGGATTTAAGAGGGGATTCCACACTTAAGGCTAAATTCACACAATTTTTTTTTTTTTCCGGATTGGATGAGGACCTTTTCATTTCAATGGGTCTGCAAAAAATGCGAACAGACACCGAGTGCTGTCCGCATCCGTATGTCCATTCTGTAGCCCAGCAAAAAATATAGAGCATGTCCTATACTTGTCCGTTTTGCGGACAAGTATAGGCATTGTTACAATGGTTCTGCAAAAAAACGGATGCAACACAGATGTCACATGGACGTTATGCCCATGTTTTGCGGATCCGAATTTTGAGGACCACAAAATACATAGGGTGGTGTGATTGTGACCTAAGCCTCATGTACACGACCGTATGTGTTTTGCGGTCTGCAAACCGCGGATCCGCAAAACACGAAAGCTGCTCCGCAAATTGTGGAACGGAATGTGGCCCATTGTAGAAATGCCGATTCTTGACCGCAAAATACGGATCCGCAAAAAAATGGATGACATCCGTGTGACGTCAGTGTTGCATCAGTTTTTTTTGCACATCCATTGAAACAATGCCTTTTCTTGTCCACAAAACGGACAAGAATAGGACAGTTCAAATTTTTTTGCGGACATACAGACACAAAATGCACACAGAGTAATTTCCTTTCTTTTCAAGCCCTATTGAAATGAATGGTTCTGCATATGGACCTGGACTGTGTGCATGAACCCTAAGTCTTATTGAATTAGAAAGGGAATAATCAATTTGTGGATCCAATGGCCAATCTGCAGCACCAATCTAAGCTGTAGTAAACATAGTTTTGTTACTGTATTTATCCATTAACCCCTTCCTGACACATGACGTAAAAGTACGTCATGGCGGGAGGTGACGGGGACCCGATGGGTGAGAAGGCATCAGGACCTGCCTTCTACCCGGAGGCCGAGGAGATCCAGCCCCAAGCCAGGTCTCCTAGGCAACCTGTTAGGCCCCTTTCACACGCGAGCGAGTTTTCCGCGTGGGTGCAATGCGTTACGTGAACGCATAGCACCTGCACTGAATCCTGATCGATTCATTACAATGGGTCTAAGTACATGAACGTTTTTTTTTCATGCATCAGTTCTGCGTTGCGTGAACAATGCAGCATGTTCAATATTCAGTGTTTTTCAGGAAGCCCTGGCCCCATAGAAGTGAATGGGGCTTCAGTGAAAAACGCATCGCATTGTTACGACTTGCTCTATAAAACTATCACATGACCTAACCCCTCAGGTAAACGCTGTAAAAATAAATAAATAAAAACTGTACTAAAACAACCAATTTTTTGTCCACATTCCCCCGTAAAGTGTAATAATGAACGATCAAGAAATCAAGTTTGTAAAATCAGTTTTGAGTAGCTTGAGGGGTGTAGTTTCTACAATGGGGTCATTTATGGGGGGTTTCCACTATGTAAGCCTCACAAAGTGACTTCAGACCTGAACTGCTCCTTATGTGGGTTTTGGAAATTTTCTTAAAAATTTTAAGAATTGCTTCTAAAATTCTAAGCCTACTAACATCCTAAAAAAATAAAATGACATTTTCAAAATGATGCCAACATAAAGTAGACATATGGGGAATGTTAAGTAATAAAAATGTTATGAGGTATCACTTTCTGTTTTAAAAGCAGAGAAATGAAAATTTTGAAATTTGGGATTTTTTCATAAATATAGGTGAAATATATTGACTCAAATGTATGACTATCGTGAAGTACAATGTGTCACGAGAAAACAATCTCAGAATCGCTTGGATAAATAAAAGTCTTCCAAAGGTATTACCACATAAAGTGACACATGTCGGATTTGCAAAAAATGGCCTGGGCAGGAAGGGGAAAACTGGCCCGGGGTTGAAAGGGTTAACTGCAAATATGTGAGCAGTTCAACAAGATGCAGACAGCAATATATTAGACAGTCCTTTAATATTGAGGCACAGTAATTCTATATAAACTAAAAGATTAAAAGGGGATTTTTTTCAGCAGTTCAAGAAGATGCAGACTGTGATATATTAAACTGCCCTTTAATACTGAGGCATAGTAATTCTGTGTATAAACAGATTAACAGGGATTGTGTCAGCAGTTCAACAAGATGCAAACTGCCATATATTAGACTGCCTTTTAAAACTGAGCTACAGTAATTCTATATATAAACTAACAGATTAACAGGGATTATGTCAGCAGTTCAACAATATGCAGACGGTATTATATTAGACCGTCTTTTAATACTGAGGCACAGTGATTCTATGTATATAATGCACACAGCGATTACAACAGAAACAGAATTAGGGGTAAATTAGTTATCACTCACAGATACTTTTCTGTGCTGCCTTTTGTATTGGTGTAGTAGTCACGTATATGCTGGTTTTAATACATTCAACAATCCCAAAAAATAAATTGGAAACACGTGGAGACAGAAATAGACGGAAACGGATTTAGGTCTAAATTCGTTCAAAATGATATGTATAAGTACATATAATTTTGGGCGCTACCCTGTATATTGGTGTACTGATCATGTACAGTGCCTTGCAAATGTATTCACCACCCTTGACTTTTTTCGTTTTTTGGTGCCTCACAACCTGGAATTAACATGGATTGTTTGAGGATTTGCATCATTAAATTTACAGAACATGACCAAAACTTTGAAGATGTTTTTTTTTTATTGTGAAGCAAACAAATAGGACAAAATAACAGAAAAAGTCAATGGGCATAACTATTCACCCTGCTAAAGTCAATACTTTGTTGAGCCACCTTTTTCAGCAATGACAGCTCCAAGTCACTTTGGATAAGTCTCTATGAGCTTGCCACATCTTACCACTGGGATTTTTGCCCATTCCTGCTTGCAAAACTGCTCCAGCTCCTTCAAGTTGGATGGTTTGTGCTTGTAAACAGCAATCTTTAAGTCTGACCACAAAATTTCTATTGGATTGAGATCTGGGCTTTGACTAGGCCATTCCAACACATTTACATGTTTCCCCTTAAACCACTCAAGTGTTGCTTTAGCAGTGGGTTTAGGGTCATTGTCCTGCTGGAAGGTGAGCCTCCATCCTAGCCTCAAATCACGCACAGAGTTAGACAGCTGGTTTTGCTCAAGAATATCCCTGTATTTAGCACCATCCAGCTTTCCCTCAACTCTGACCATTTTCCCAGTCCCGGCTGCTGAAAAACATCCCCACAGCATGATGCTGCCACCACCATGTTTCACTGTGGAGATAGTGTTCTTTGGGTGATGTGATGTGTTGGGTTTGCGCCAGACATAGCGTTTTCTTTGATGGACGAAAAGTTCAATTTTAATCTCATCAGACCAGAGCAGCTTCCTCCATACATTTTGGGAGACTCCCACATGCCTTTTTTCGCATACTCACAACGTGCCTTTTTGTTTTTTGCTGAAAGTAATGGCTTTCCTCTGGCCAATCTGCCATAAAGCCCAACTCTATGGAGTGTACGGCTTATTGTCATCCTATGTACAGATACTCCAGTGTCAGCTGTGGAACTGTACAGCTCCTCCAGGGTTACCTTAGGTCTCTGTGCTGCCTCTCAGATTAATGCCCTCCTTGCCTGAGTTTTTTTGGGCAGCTGTCTCTTGGCAGGTTTGCTGTTGTGCCATGTTCTTTCCATTTGGTTATGATAGATTTGATGGTGATCCTGGGGATCACAACGATTTTGATATTTTTTTATAACCTAACCCTGACTTATACTTATCAAAAACATTGTCCCTTACATGTTTGGAGAGTTCCTTGGTCTTCATGGCAGTGTTTGGTTAGTGATGCCGCTTGCTTAGGTGTTGCAGCCTCTGGGGCCTTTCAAAAAAGGTGTGTATATGTAATGCTAGATCATGTGACACTTAGATTGCACACAGGTGGACATAATTTCACTAATTATTTGACTTCTGAAGCTAATTGGTTGCACCAGAGCTTTTTATGGGCTTCCTAACAAAGGGGGTGAATACATAATTATGCACATGCAATTTTCTGTTTTCTATTTCTAAACAATAGTTTTATTTATATATGTTTCTCATTTCACTTCACCAACGTAGACTATTGTGTTCTGATCCATCACCTACAATTCAGATTAACAAAACATTGAACTTAAGGCTGTAATGTAACAAAACATGAAAAAAGTCAAGGGGGTGAATACTTTTGCAAGGCACTCTATATGCTGTTTTGTTAAATTCAACAACCCCCCCAAAAAAATGTGGAACCATCTGGAGAAGGAATAAACGGAAATGGATGATTGAAGCCTGATGCCTAATATCACGTTATCACTCTGTGTATTAGTGTACTGATGAAGTATATGCTGATGTTATTAAATTGAACAACCCCCCAAAACAAGTTTGGAACCATGTAATGATAGAGATAAATGATTTAGGGTTTGCTAATATCACATTAACACTCACATATAATTTTTCACGCTACCCTGTGTATTGATCCAATGATCACATGTATGCTGGTAATGGTTTTATTAAATTAAACATCCCGCCACCCCCCACCCCCCAAAAAAAAGTGTTTTATATGGTGTTTAAAACTTAAACAAAATTTCGGAGGGGTACTATCTCTCCTTGGGGAGATCGCCTTAATAGGAGTGAAGATAGTCTACATGCTCCTCTGGAATTCTGGGAAGAAAGGGAATGCAAATTAGGTCTTAACAAGATCTGCCTCTAATGCCACCAGATGTAAGACATCCTATAAGTCAATGTTTGATCCTTTAACTAGGCCTTAAGACATGTCTTGGGTAAAATAAGCCAGCACTTCATCTGCAGACAGCTGTTATGGGGTAATTGCACCTTACCAGTGCAGAGCAGAGCAGTACTGGCTTAACCAAGAGGCCCAATTCAGGATTTGGAGCAGGGGCGTAACTATAAGTGACTGGGCCCCACAGCAAATTTTTGTATGGGGCCCCCCGCGGTTCGCAGCCAGTGGGGGAACAGATAAGGGCCAGGGCCCAGGGTGCAGACAGGAGCCAGGGAGGTGCAGACAGGGGCCAGGGGGGCACAGAAAGGGCCAGGGTGGCGCACACTGGGGCCAAGGGGGCAGAGACAAGGGCCAGGGAGGCACAAACAGGCGCCAGGGTGAGCCCAGAAAAGGGCCAGGGCCCAGAGGTGCAGACAGGGGCAGGGGAGAAGCAGACAGAGGCCAGAGGGGCACAGAAAAAGCCATGTTGGTGCACACAAGGACCAAGGGGGCAGAGACAAGGACCAGGGAGGCACAGCCAGGGGTGGGCACAGATAAGGGCCAGAGGGGCACACGCAGGGGCCAAGGGGCAGAGACAAGGGCCAGGGAGGCTCAGCCAGGGGTGGGCACAGATAAGGGGCAGGGGGCACACGCAGGGCCAAGGGGAGCAGAGACAAGGGCCAGGGAGGCGCAGCCAGGGGTGGGCACAGATAAGGGCCAGGGGGCACACGCAGGGGCCAAGGGGAGCAGAGACAAGGGCCAGGGAGGCGCAGCCAGGGGTGGGCACAGATAAGGGCCAGGGGGCACACGCAGGGGCCAAGGGGAGCAGAGACAAAGGCCAGGGAGGCGCAGCCAGGGGCACAGACAAAGGCTGGGGGCACAGATAAGGGCCAGAGGGGTGCAGACAGGGGCACAGACAAATGCTGGGGGTGGGGGCACAGAAAAGGACCAGGGAGTGCAGACAGGGGCCACAGAGGCACAGATAAGGGCCACGGGGAGCACAGATAAGGGCCAGGGGGTGCAGATAGGGGCCATGAGCAGAGCTAGCTGGTGGGTGGGTCCATGGGGGGCGTTTCTGGCCAGGCAAACTTTGCTAGAAAATCAAATCATCTCTGAACTCTCAAATGACTGTGTGAGAGTCAGGAGAGGTGAATAGAGCAGCGGCAGCACGAGCTGACAGGGGGCACACAGGCAGCGCAGAGAGCACACACACATCATCACATTCTTTACATACCTGAAGCTCGGCACAGTGAGTGATGTGCGGGTGCTGCTCTGCTGCTCATCTCTTGCCTGTGTCTCAGGTCAGCAGTTGGACTGACTCGGGGGGCGGGGCTAAGTAAGGCTCCGATGATGGACAGGTCGGCACTGCAAGGGGCCCGGGCTGGCCTGAGAAACTTTATTCATTATTAACTCCTTGGTGCTATGCTGCCAGGCGCCGGGCCCCTTGTCAGCCCGGGCCCCGAAGCAGCCGCTTCCCCTGCTTCCCCTGTAGTTACGCCACTGATTTGGAGGTACTATCTCTCCTTAGGGAAAGTGCCTTAATTGGCCTGAATCAATTTACATATCTTTCTCATCATGCAGATTAAGGTGCTCTTCCAAAGGAGAGATAGTACCCCCCCCAAATCCTGACTTAGGCCTCTCACCTAGTGCATCCCTTTCAAACTTAAAAAAACATAACATTACATTAACTACCATATGTGAGATGTCCTGATATGAAGTTCGGACTACTATTTCAGGAGAGTTCAAATGCTACATCAACTGTAAAATATGTTTTCTACAGTTTTGTACTTATTCCAGCCCCACCCCCCAAAAATGGATTCCTATTAAAATAGAAAAAAATGAAAGAAATGTCCTTGCAGGTAGATGCTTTTGAGGTTTGTAGCAGCTGCAGTTGTGCTAGGAGGCACAGCTTTCCCTCCCTGTCCCTATTCTACACGAACAGTTCTTCTTTGTAATTCCAACCTTTCTCTTCACTTTCCCTGGCAATGGAATACAAGCTTGATTGTACTTTTTGACTGTTCCTGACTCCCTAAGATAATTTTTATGGCTGACACTGTAAGACCCATCCACCCTCATTCGCAGCCCAGCACAGAATTATCTTCTGCGCATTCTACATGGGCACTTCTCTGCCTGCTGCAGCACTGATTAGCCCATTTAGGCTGCCTGTTGGCCTGTGAGTAGTGTTGAGCGAACAGTTCGAGCATAGTTCGGGTCCGTACCGAATTTTGGGGTGTTCGTGACACGGACCCGAACCCAAACTTTTTCGTAAAAGTTCGGGTTCGGGTTCGTCGTTCGGCATGTATTTTGGCGCATTTTGAAAGGCTGCAAAGCAGCCAATCAACATGCATCATACTACTTGCCCTAAAATGCCATCGCAGCCATGCCTACTATTGGCAAGGCTGTGATTGGCCAAGTGCAGCATGTGACTCAGCCTCTTTATAAGCTTGTGCGCACGTCGGGACGTGCTCACTCCCGATGTGAATAGAACAGGGATAGACGCAGCTGATGCTAGGGCGAGAATAGGCAGGGATAATTGAATAACTGGAAGCAAATTTCTCTCCTCCACCTGTGATTCATCTGAACAACTGCAGCTGAGCTGCTTTTTTGATAGGGATTGGCTATTTTTAGAGTGGCCAGAGTGATTTTTCCATCCACATGTACCTAGGCTGACCGCCGGCCGCCATTTTGCGACTTGTAGTGCTGCAGCAGAAGCTGCCACAGTGTGCATTCCAAAGCTCCAAACAAGTCAGACATCTACACCTGGGATTCAGACCAATAGCGATTTAGCAGCACAGTCCAAGGCTATTTTTTTAAAGGTTGTGCAGACCATTTTGTGGCACATGTTACTGGGCTGATAGGCGGCGGCCATCTTGGGACTAGTGCTGCAGCACAATCTCTCCCAACGTCCATTAATCACTTGTAATAGTGGTCTGTGCCATAGAAATCCTACATCAGGGACTTGGGTGTGCTTGTGTCACCCCTACTAATACCAGTCCACCTGTAATCCATACAGTGAAAAGCCATAAAGTATTCCAGTGAGGGAATTTTTTTTTATTTAAAAAAGGCCAAGTTAGTTTATCTGGCGTTCAATATACTAGATACAGTTAGGCTCATGCGTTTCATACATCTGGAATTAGCAAACTAATGTGCTGGGGTTGGGAAAACATATATGTACCCATACTAGAATCTGTCAAAGAAAGCGGTACTCACATATAACAGTCATTCCATCTGTAATCCATACAGTCAAAAGACTGAAAGTATTCCAGTGAGGGAATTTTTTTATTTAAAAAGGCCAAGTTAGTTTATCTGGCGTTCAATATACTAGATACAGTTAGGCCTGCGTTTCATACATCTGGAATTAGCAAACTAATGTGCTGGGGTTGGGAAAACATATATGTACCCATACTAGAATCTGTCAAAGAAAGCGGTACTCACATATAACAGTCATTCCATCTGTAATCCATACAGTCAAAAGACTGAAAGTATTCCAGTGAGGGAATTTTTTTATTTAAAAAAGGCCAAGTTAGTTTATCTGGCGTTCAATATACTAGATACAGTTAGGCCTGCGTTTCATACATCTGGAATTAGCAAACTAATGTGCTGGGGTTGGGAAAACATATATGTACCCATACTAGAATCTGTCAAAGAAAGCGGTACTCACATATAACAGTCATTCCATCTGTAATCCATACAGTCAAAAGACTGAAAGTATTCCAGTGAGGGAATTTTTTTATTTAAAAAGGCCAAGTTAGTTTATCTGGCGTTCAATATACTAGATACAGTTAGGCCTGCGTTTCATACATCTGGAATTAGCAAACTAATGTGCTGGGGTTGGGAAAACATATATGTACCCATACTAGAATCTGTCAAAGAAAGCGGTACTCACATATAACAGTCATTCCATCTGTAATCCATACAGTCAAAAGACTGAAAGTATTCCAGTGAGGGAATTTTTTTATTTAAAAAGGCCAAGTTAGTTTATCTGGCGTTCAATATACTAGATACAGTTAGGCCTGCGTTTCATACATCTGGAATTAGCAAACTAATGTGCTGGGGTTGGGAAAACATATATGTACCCATACTAGAATCTGTCAAAGAAAGCGGTACTCACATATAACAGTCATTCCATCTGTAATCCATACAGTCAAAAGACTGAAAGTATTCCAGTGAGGGAATTTTTTTATTTAAAAAGGCCAAGTTAGTTTATCTGGCGTTCAATATACTAGATACAGTTAGGCCTGCGTTTCATACATCTGGAATTAGCAAACTAATGTGCTGGGGTTGGGAAAACATATATGTACCCATACTAGAATCTGTCAAAGAAAGCGGTACTCACATATAACAGTCATTCCATCTGTAATCCATACAGTCAAAAGACTGAAAGTATTCCAGTGAGGGAATTTTTTTATTTAAAAAAGGCCAAGTTAGTTTATCTGGCGTTCAATATACTAGATACAGTTAGGCCTGCGTTTCATACATCTGGAATTAGCAAACTAATGTGCTGGGGTTGGGAAAACATATATGTACCCATACTAGAATCTGTCAAAGAAAGCGGTACTCACATATAACAGTCATTCCATCTGTAATCCATACAGTCAAAAGACTGAAAGTATTCCAGTGAGGGAATTTTTTTATTTAAAAAGGCCAAGTTAGTTTATCTGGCGTTCAATATACTAGATACAGTTAGGCTCATGCTTTCATACATCTGGAATTAGCAAACTAATGTGCTGGGGTTGGGAAAACATATATGTACCCATACTAGAATCTGTCAAAGAAAGCGGTACTCACATATAACAGTCATTCCATCTGTAATCCATACAGTCAAAAGACTGAAAGTATTCCAGTGAGGGAATTTTTTTATTTAAAAAGGCCAAGTTAGTTTATCTGGCGTTCAATATACTAGATACAGTTAGGCCTGCGTTTCATACATCTGGAATTAGCAAACTAATGTGCTGGGGTTGGGAAAACATATATGTACCCATACTAGAATCTGTCAAAGAAAGCGGTACTCACATATAACAGTCATTCCATCTGTAATCCATACAGTCAAAAGACTGAAAGTATTCCAGTGAGGGAATTTTTTTATTTAAAAAGGCCAAGTTAGTTTATCTGGCGTTCAATATACTAGATACAGTTAGGCCTGCGTTTCATACATCTGGAATTAGCAAACTAATGTGCTGGGGTTGGGAAAACATATATGTACCCATACTAGAATCTGTCAAAGAAAGCGGTACTCACATATAACAGTCATTCCATCTGTAATCCATACAGTCAAAAGACTGAAAGTATTCCAGTGAGGGAATTTTTTTATTTAAAAAAGGCCAAGTTAGTTTATCTGGCGTTCAATATACTAGATACAGTTAGGCCTGCGTTTCATACATCTGGAATTAGCAAACTAATGTGCTGGGGTTGGGAAAACATATATGTACCCATACTAGAATCTGTCAAAGAAAGCGGTACTCACATATAACAGTCATTCCATCTGTAATCCATACAGTCAAAAGACTGAAAGTATTCCAGTGAGGGGATTTTGCTTATAAAAATAATATATTTCATTGTGGTGCGAGTTGAATCGCAACAATGAAGAAAAATACTATTAAGGGACGAGGACGCGGTCGTGGTGGTGTCCGTGGAGCCTCTGTTGCTGGTAGAGGACGTGGCCGTTCGGCCCCAGGCGCACACAGTAGGGAACGAACTCCTCAACTAGCCGGCAGAATGTACCGCAATATCTCGTGGGGCCCAATGCCGCTCTTAGGATGGTAAGGCCTGAGCAGGTACAGGCATTAATCGATTGGGTGGCCGACAGTGCTTCCAGCACGTTCACCACATGGTCTTCCACCCAGTCTTCTGCGGAAAGCGCACAGGTGGCACCTGAAAACCAAGCCCATCAGTCTGTCACATCACCCCCAAGCATATCAGGGAAACGGTCTGAGCCACAAGTTATGCAGCAGTCTCTTCTTCTGTTTGAAGACTCTGCTTCCAGGGTTTCCCAGGGGCGTCCACCTAGCCCTTCCCCAGTGGAGGAAGACATACCATGCACTGACGCACAACCACTTATGTCTCCAGATGAAGAGGACATGGGAATACCACCACAGCAGAGTCACCGACTCTCTGATGATGACGAAACACAGGTGCCCACTGCCGCGTCTTTTGCAGTGTGCAGACTGAACAGGAGGAGGTCAGGGAGGGAGACTGGGTGGAAGACGATGCAGAGGACGATGAGGTCTTAGACCCCACATGGACTGAAGGTCGTGGCGATGACTTTCACAGTTCAGAGGAAGAGGTAGTGGTGAGACCGAGACAACAGCGAAGCCAAAGAGGGAGCAGGGGGCCAAAGCAGACGAGCCGCCGCCCCAGAGTTCGCCTGCTACTGGACATCGCCAACAGGGACCCAGCCCCACAAAGGCAGCTTCAAAGAGTTCCCTGGCATGGCACTTCTTTAAACAATGTCCTACCGACAAGACCCGAGTGACTTGCACGCTCTGCCATCAGAGCCTGAGGCGAGGCATTAACGTTCTGAACCTCAGCACAACCTGCATGACCAGGCATCTACATGCAAAGCATGAACTGCAGTGGGGTACACACCTTAAAACCAGGCACTCGCTGAGGCTCCCCTGCTCCCTCTACCGCTGCTGCCTCGGCTTCCGCCTCGAGAGGAATGTTGCCACCTGCCGAGCAGCAAACAGAGGATGTGCCACCGACACCACCACCACCGCCACAGTCAACTAGCGTCTCCACTATATCACACAGCAGCGTTCAGCTCTCAATATCTCAAACCTTAGAGAGGAAGCGCAAATTCCCCGAGTCACCCTCGAGCCCTTGGCCTGAACGCCAGCATTTCTAAACTGCTGGCCTTTGAAATGCTGTCATTCCGGCTGGTGGACACAGACAGCTTCAAACAGCTGATGGCCATGGCTGTCCCGCAGTATGTGGTTCCCAGCCGCCACTACTTCTCCAAGACAGCCGTGCCTTCCCTGCACATGCAAGTGTCCGATAAAATCAAGTGTGCACTGTGCAACGCCATTTGTGGCAAGGTCCACCTAACCACAGATACGTGGACCAGTAAGCACGGCCAGGGACGCTATATCTCACTAACTGCACACTGGATGAATGTAGTGGCGGCTGGGCCCCGGCGGACAGTTCCTTGGCGCACGTCCTTCCGCCCCCTAGGATCGCAGGGCATCATTCTCTGCCTCCTGTAGCCTCCTCCTCCTACTCGGCTTCCTCCTCCACTGCTTCCACCAGCTCATCCGGTCAGTCACACACCTTCACCACCAACTTCAGCACAGCCCGGGGTAAACGTCAGCAGGCCATTCTGAAACTCATATGTTTGGGGGACAGGCCCCACAGCGCAAAGGAGTTGTGGCGGGGTATTGAACAACAGACCGACGAGTGGTTTCTGCCGGTGGGCCTCAAGCCAGGCCTGGTGGTATGCGATAATGGGCGAAATCTCGTGGCAGCTCTGGGACTAGCCGGTTTGACGCACATCCCTTGCCTGGCGCATGTGTTGAACTTGGTGGTGCAGAGGTTCATTCACCACTACCCCAACATGTCAGAGCTGCTGCATAAAGTGCGGGCCGTCTGTGCGCGCTCCGCCGTTCACATCCTGCCGCTGCTCGCCTGTCTGCGCTACAGCGGAACTTCGGCCTTCCCGCTCACCGCCTCATATGCGACGTGCCCACCCGGTGGAACTCCACCTTGCACATGCTGGAGAGACTGTGCGAGCAGCAGCAGGCCATAGTGGAGTTTCAGCTGCAGCACGCTCGCGTCAGTCGTACTGCCGAACAGCACCACTTCACCACCAATGATTGGGCCTCCATGCGAGACCTGTGTGCCCTGCTGCGCTGTTTCGAGTACTCCACCAACATGGCCAGTGGCGATGACACTGTTATCAGCGTTACAATACCACTTCTATGTCTCCTTGAGAAAACACTTAGGGCAATGATGTTAGAGGAGGTGGCCCAGGTGGAGGAGGAGGAGGAGGATGAGGGCTCATTTCTAACACTTTCGGGCCAGTCTGTTCGAAGTGGCTCAGAGGGAGGTTTGTTTAAGCAGCAGAGGACAGGTTCACAAGTCGCCAGCCAAGGCACTGTACTGGAGGACGAGGAGGATGAGGAGGAGGAGGTGGAGGGGACGAGGATGACGCAAGTTCACAGCGGGGTGGCAGCCCAGGCCCATCACTGGTGCGTGGCTGGGGGATACGGTGGACGATGACGATACGCCTCCCACAGAGGACAGCTTGTCCTTACCCATGGGTAGCCTGGCCCACATGAGCGAATATATGCTCCAATGCCTGCGCAACGACAGCAGAGTTGCCCACGTTTTAACGTGTGCAGACTACTGGGTGGCCACCCTGCTGGATCCCCGGTATAAAGACAATGTGCCCACTTTAATTCCTGAACTGGAGCGCGACCGTAAGATGCGCGAGTACAAGCGCTACGCTGATAGAGGCGCTCTTGAGAGCATTCCCACATGTCACAGGGGAACAGGTGGAAGGTGAAGGCAGAGGAGTGGCAAGAGGTCGCCAACGCAGCTGTGTCACGGCCAGCTCATCTGAGGGCAGGGTTAGCATGGCAGAAATGTGGAAAGGTTTTGTCTCCACGCCACAGCTATCTGCACCGACACCTGATACGGAACGTGTTAGCAGGAGGCAGCATTTCACTAACATGGTTGAACAGTATGTCTGCACACTCCTCCACATCCTGACGGATGGTTCGGCCCCATTCAACTACTGGGTTTCGAAATTGTCCACGTGGCCAGAGTTAGCATGTTATGCCTTGGAGGTGCTTTCCTGCCCGGCGGCCAGCGCTTTATCTGAACGCGTATTCAGCACGGCAGGGGCGTCATTACTGACAAGCGCAGCCGCCTGTCCACAGCCAACGTGGACAAGCTGACCTTCATAAAGATGAACCAGGCATGGATCCCACAGGACCTGTCCCTCCCTTGTGCAGAGTAGTCCTTATTAACTGCCTAAAACATGTCTTGTTGTGCTACGGGCCACTTCTTTATTTGATACAAATTTTATGAAACCCACAGTTGAATGAAACTCTTCTCTGTCTGGGCGCCGGGGCCTAACCAGATGAAAGTGGCCGGTTAAACTAACGGGTGACATGAAGCCATAACCTCTGCCATGCTACCTCTGTCTTCTGTCTGGGTGCTGAGGCCTAAGTCAAATAAAGCGGTCTTCTGCTGTGCTGGGGGATATGAAGCTAATCTCTGACCTCTCTCCTCTGTCTGGGTCCAAAGGCCTAAATCACTGAAAGAGGCCTTCTCCTGTGGTGTGTGATATGATGCCAGAATATGTGCTGTGGGGCCTCTCTCCTCTTCCTGGGTGCAGGGGTCAAATAAACTAAATTGTGGCCTACTCCTGTGGTGGTTGATATGATGCCTGATTCTCTGATGTGGAACCTCTCTCCTCTGTTTGGGTGAAGGGGTCAAAGTAACTAAATGGTGGCTTCTCCTGTGGTGGCTGATATGATGCCAGAATATGTGCTGTGGGGCCTCTCTCCTCTTCCTGGGTGCAGGGGTCAAAGTAACTCAATGGTGGCTTCTCCTGTGGTGGCTGATATGATGCCAGAATATGTGCTGTGGTGCCTCTCTCCTCTTCCTGGGTGCAGGGGTCAAAGTAACTCAATGGTGGCTTCTCCTGTGGTGGCTGATATGATGCCAGAATATGTGCTGTGGTGCCTCTCTCCTCTTCCTGGGTGCGGGGGTCAAAGTAACTCAATGGTGGCTTCTCCTGTGGTGGCTGATATGATGCCAGAATATGTGCTGTGGTGCCTCTCTCCTCTTCCTGGGTGCAGGGGTCAAAGTAACTCAATGGTGGCTTCTCCTGTGGTGGCTGATATGATGCCAGAATATGTGCTGTGGGGCCTCTCTCCTCTTCCTGGGTGCAGGGGTCAAAGTAACTCAATGGTGGCTTCTCCTGTGGTGGTTAGTATGATGCCAGAATATGTGCTGTGGGGCCTCTCTCCTCTTCCTGGGTGCAGGGGTCAAAGTAACTCAATGGTGGCTTCTCCTGTGGTGGCTGATATGATGCCAGAATATGTGCTGTGTTGCCTCTCTCCTCTTCCTGGGTGCGGGGTCAAAGTAACTCAATGGTGGCTTCTCCTGTGGTGGCTGATATGATGCCAGAATATGTGCTGTGGTGCCTCTCTCCTCTTCCTGGGTGCGGGGTCAAAGTAACTCAATGGTGGCTTCTCCTGTGGTGGCTGATATGATGCCAGAATATGTGCTGTGGGGCCTCTCTCCTCTTCCTGGGTGCAGGGGTCAAAGTAACTCAATGGTGGCTTCTCCTGTGGTGGCTGAGTATGATGCCAGAATATGTGCTGTGGGGCCTCTCTCCTCTTCCTGGGTGCAGGGGTCAAAGTAACTCAATGGTGGCTTCTCCTGTGGTGGCTGATATGATGCCAGAATATGTGCTGTGGTGCCTCTCTCCTCTTCCTGGGTGCGGGGTCAAAGTAACTCAATGGTGGCTTCTCCTGTGGTGGCTGATATGATGCCAGAATATGTGCTGTGGGGCCTCTCTCCTCTTCCTGGGTGCAGGGGTCAAAGTAACTCAATGGTGGCTTCTCCTGTGGTGGTTAGTATGATGCCAGAATATGTGCTGTGGGGCCTCTCTCCTCTTCCTGGGTGCAGGGGTCAAAGTAACTCAATGGTGGCTTCTCCTGTGGTGGCTGATATGATGCCAGAATATGTGCTGTGGTGCCTCTCTCCTCTTCCTGGGTGCAGGGGTCAAAGTAACTAAATGGTGGCTTCTCCTGTGGTGGTTGATATGATGCCTGATTCTCTGCTGTGAAACCTCTCTCCTCCATCTGGGTGTAGGGGTCAAAGTCTTTCAAAGTCGCCTTCTCCTGTGCTGATTGATATAAAGCTGATGGTTGTGCCATCTGACATGGTTGCCAGGGTCTGATTCAATGGGGGCCTACTCCTGTGGTGGGTGATCTAAATGCCTGATTCTCTGCTGTGAAACCTCTCTCCTCCGTCTGGGTGTAGGGGTCAAAGTCTTTCAAAGTCGCCTTCTCCTGTGCTGATTGATATGAAGCTGATGGTTGTGCCATCTGACATGGTTGCCGGGGTCCCATTAAATTGGGGCCTACTCCTGTGGTGGGTGATCTAAATGCCTGATTCTCTGCTTTGAAACCTCTCTCCTCCGTCCGGGTGTAGGGGTCAAAGTCTGTCAAAGTCGCCTTCTCCTGTGCTGATTGATATAAAGCTTATGCTTGTGCCATCTGACATGGTTGCCGGGGTCTGATTCAATGGTGGCCTACTCCTGTGGTGGGTGATCTAAATGCCTGATTCTCTGCTGTGTAACCTCTCTCCTCCGTCTGGGTGTAGGGGTCAAAGTAACTAAATGGTGGCCTACTCCTGTGGTGGGTGATATGATGCCTGGTTCTCTGCTGTGGGACCTCTCTCCTTTGTCTGGGTGCTGTGGTCAAAATAATAGTAAGTGACCTTCTCCATTGGTGGGTGACTTGAAGCCTGATTCTGTGCTATGGGACCTCACTCCAATTGATATTGTTTAATTTTTATTTATTTTATGTTAACTCATCATTTCCCTATCTACATTTGTTTGCAGGGGATTTAACTACATTTTGCTGCCTTTTGCAGCCCTCTAGCCCTTTCCGGGTGTGTTTTACAGCCTTTTTAGTGCCCAAAAGTTCGGGTCCCCATTGACTTCTATGGGGTTCGGGTTCGGGATGAAGTTCGGGTCGAGTTCGGATCCCGAACCAGAACATTTTTCGAAAGTTCGGCCGAACTCGTCGAACCCGAACATCCAGGTGTTCGCTCAACTCTACCTGTGAGCCCTCTCACTTCCTCTCAGAGTCATGTGAGCATCCTTCTTCCTCCCTAGTATTTTTTCCCGCCAACACATGCAATAGGGATATGTGCAGATTTATTAGATTCATCTGAAACTAACCTGAAAAGGTTTAGGTTCATCCAGCATTGGAAAAAAAAAATGAAAAATCTGTTACGAACTGGTTCACTCAACTTTAATTTATAGTGTATTCTTTTCTGAACTTCTTTTTTTTTAATAAAGTTCTTTAAAGAAAGTCAAGAAAAATAAAAAATATGTTTTGACGGCATGTATTGTACTGTACAAGGACACTCACCCAACTATCAAAATCTAAAACATAAAAAATATATATAAAAGAGAAAATGTTGCTTCCTCATATGGTTATACTTATATTAAAAGCTGTTTTTTAGAAAGCATTTGGGTGTGAACATCACATTATTGTGCTTAATATATGTTGATTTACAATGGGGTCAGCCTCTCTCTTGCTCCCTAGCTGCCCTCTACGTACAGTACGTTGAATATGCTGTAGTCAATTGGGTAAAATGCTATACATTAGAAAATTCTTACAACACTGTGCACTGTATGACTGAATGAACTCAGTTCTTTTATTAACTGCTACACATTCTACCTTGAAAGAATGCTGCTAAAAGAAAGAGGCCAAACGCTCACCTCAAATAAAGTTTAAACCCTAGAGCCTTTTGCTTTTGTTGTCAAAACTCATTAGTGTAGCTGCGTACTTCCCGCTGGTTTACCTGAACAATGACACCCATTCTAAACAGAGCAATGACAGATCGATCTAGTCAGGTAACACTGGAACAGGTGTAGCTTCCAGCACTTGCCAAATGTTGATTGACAAAAGCAAAATAAGTTGACTTGCACACGTCGACAGGCTAATTAAAGCAAATTTTATGTCATTTTGTATCCCACAATCTGGCCTTGAAATGGAACGTCCGTATGTTTTGATTTATCTATTTATTATGATTTCATGAATTTTAATTTCGACTTCCTTCACGTTTTTCTAAACATCCTAAAAAACATTATTTTCACATTTTTTTCAAGGTGGTTATTAAAAGTTTTGGGTGCTTTCTTATCTTGTAACATTTAAAATAATTATATCTAGAACTCCAATTAGGATGATTAAAAAGTGAATTTCTATAAGGCCTCTTTCAAATGCCTGTGTCACTGATGACGTCTGTGACAAGATAGTAACTGTTTTATTCATGAAAATGTACGTAAAAGGTCTGTTGTTTGACTGTCTGTTGTTTGTCCTCTGCATGTCATCCATATTCAACACACAGCTAGGCTGAAAAAGGAATTTCCAGAATATCTGCTACCAATGGTCATTGAAAATGATCCCACATGAATGTGGGGGAGATTTATCAAAACTGGTGCAAAGGAAAATTGATGTTATTGGCCATAGCAACCAATCAGGTTGATCCTTTCATTTTCCAAAGGAGCTCTGAAGAATGAAAGGTGGAATCTGATTGGTTGCTATGGGCAACTACGCCCCTTTTCTTTTGCAACAATCTACCCCATAGACTTCACTGGACATGTTTGGTCTGTATAATGGACTAAAGTAGTGTATGCTCCCATTGTTGTTCCACTGACCCACAGTCAAGGATGTGTGAATAAGCACATTAAAGTCAAAGGATCCGTGTGCTATCTGTGGAAAAACATGGGCAGCGCATGTCTCTGATTTAGGGATCATTCAGATGTCCGTATGTTGTCCACAAAAATGCAGATCAATGGGGCCATGTCCTGATTTTCACTGACAAGTATAGGACATGTTTCATTTGTTTTGCTGAGCCGTGCAATGGAAGAAAAGGGCCCATAGAAGTGAATGGGACAGCATCTAATCCAAAAAAAACGATCTGCATTTTTGCGGATACCATACGGCCGTCTGAGTGAGCCATTACCATTGTGTGGAAAAAGTCCTGAAGCTGGTGTCACACTTTTTTTTTTTTTTTGGGGGGGGAGGGGTGCTTTTGAAGGGCTTTGCAGTTTTTGGTGCTTTTTTGCTTACTTTTTGAGCTTTATTAGGGCAAATACGCTAATTCCAGGTGTTGCATAGTAGTCTATAGGAAAAAATGTAATAAAGGACAAACAGGTGCTCTTTTGTAGGGATGTTTTTTCACCCATGAGGGTTGTTTTTTCAGTCATAGCAACCACTGAGTTCTACATACTTTCCTCTAGGAAAAGGTCAGACATGCAAAAACATCATTAATAATAATGATTCAAGTGAAAATGTTTGCTTTCATTTTTGGAGTGTCTGTCAGTAGGTTGCATTTGTTTTTTTTACAAAATGTTGCACATCATTTGTTTCTAGGAATATCTATGGATATGGATTTTTCCGTCTAAAGTCTAACCTCATTTATTATAGACTGGTTTCTAACAGTATTTACTCCAACAGGAGGCAGGAGTACACTTGCAACATTTTGGTAAAAAAGGCTCAGGTATAAATCTGGCTACAAAATGTATCTCTGCCCACAAAACATCACATAGTAAATGCAATGCAATTTGCCCCCACCCCAAATGGGGCAAATACAATAAATTTGGGGAAAATCCCACCAAAAAAAAAATCACTCCACTTTTCTGGCAAAGTGCATTACAGACAACAATAGGACAGTTCTATTATGGGCCGGATTTTCCGTTCTGCAAAATATAGAACTCACATGGCCGGTATCCGTTTTTTGCGGATTAGCAATTTGCCTGCCGCAAAGCAGGCTACGATCGTGTGGATGAGCCCTTAGCCTGAGACAGAATTTTATGCCAAAAAATTAGGCCAGTTCCCTTTTCTGCACCCATGTCAAACTAGGTGCAGAGGATTTCTCAAGAACTAGATCTGCTAAATTTGACCAAAAATGTGCCACATTGCAGCAACTTGAACCAAATTTTGGCACACTTTGCGACAGTGGGAGTAATTTATTAATGGAATTTCAACTATTTTAGTCGTAAAATAGTGGCAAGTCCTACTTTTAACCTGTTCTCTTCACCCTGTCCCACCCAACTGCCAAACACAGCAAAAAGCAGCCATGTTACTAAATATTACCGCACGGCTGGGGGCCATGCCCTCGGAAAATTATTGGCGTAGTTAACAAGTATCTAAACTTTTGAATACATTTTTGTTAAAATGTTCCTAATAACACATAATAACACTTTTTGAAATATGTGCGCTAAAAATTGAAATAATAGCGGGAAATAATAGCATTCTTAATAAATAATGCATAGTAAAATGAAGTGGAAGGGGTTAAAAATAATAAAAGTTAACTTACCTTAGCCACTTGATCGCATAGTTGCGATCTGTCCTCTCTTTCCCAGCATCAGCTAAGATGTAAAGGACCTGTGATGACGTCACATCACATGGTCCAATCACATGGTCCATCACCATGGTAAGATGGACCATGTGATTGGACCATGTGATGTGACGTCATCACAGGTCACTTAGTTCTTAGCTGATGCTGGAAAGAGAGGACAGATCGCAACTACGTAATCAAGTGGCTAAGGCTGAGTTAACTTTGATTATTTTTAACCCCTTTCTCTTCATTTTACTATGCATTCTTTATTAAGAATGCTATTATTTTCCCTTATAACCATGTTATAAGGGAAAATAATAAAGATCGGGTCCCGTTGCTAAGCAACCATGCGGGAAAATCGCAACGCATCTGCACTTGCTTGCGGATGCTTGCGATTTTCCCGCAGCCCCATTCACTTCTATGGGGCCTGCGTTGCGTGAAAAACGCACAATAAAGAGCATGCTGCGATTTTCACGCAACGCAGAAGTGATGTGTGAAAATCACCGCTCATGTGCACAGCCCCATAGAAATGAATGGGTCCGGATTCAGTGCGGGTGCAATGCGTCCTCCTCACGGAAAACTCGCCCGTGGCCTTAGAGTCCATGTTGGTTTTCATATTGTTATTAAAGGAAACCTTTCACCATGAAAATGCAGTGCAATCTGCATCGGCAACGTGTTTTAGAGCAGGAGACGCTGAGAAGATTTTATAGACTTTTGTGGGAAAATATTCTGTAAAACTTGTAATTTATTAATTTAAACCTCTGATCTTTCTATGATTATTAGTCATGTGTGCAGTTCTATTCACCGACTGACAGTTATCTCTATATATTTAATCATGCAGAATTAGATGTCAGTCACTGATTGGATTATGACTCTTTTAAAAAAAAAGTTGCAGTGATAAGAGGGGAAGTAATCAACATTAGCCAACCATGCTCACTTTTCAAAACTGAAGTTAGCAGTGTAGAAATGCAAAAAGTCGCAAATCGTTAAGCAAATAACCCCAACAAGTCACAAAGTTCTATTTTGCATTCAATATTCTGGAGGTATCATAAATTGATGATACAGGTCATACAGGTCGTACAGGTATCATAAATTCTCCTCAATGTAAATCTAATTTACTGTCCCATACAGCATCATTTGATTACAGGAGACTAGACCTGCAGTTGGGCTGTAGCTTACATCATCATACATCACTATGATGCAGTGAGTTCTCTTCATACAAGCCACGGTTGATACAGGAAAAGTGGCCAGAACACAGACCTCACACGCCATTGCGAATACAGCTATAACAAGGTTAAAAGCAGAAGACCCAGTGCATTACTGGCAGTGATGCCACCATGAAGGCCAACCGATATGGGCGAAAAAAAATCTGCAACAAACAGTCTACATACAAAGAATTAATTTACTGCAGCATTCACCTCCAGTTTTTTAAAAGAGGCATGGACTATACTGGCCAGACGTGGCCAGGTGAACAATCCAGATGTAGCAAAAAACGTCCAGCTCCTTTTCCTTAGAAACCTATGCTTTATTTTTTCACATTTTTATTTAAAACCCATGTGTACAAACGGAGAAACTGTAGTGGAATGTGACGCGTTTCGGGGGCCACTTACATATGGGCCCTTCATCCAGTCTGGATGAAGGTCCATATGTAAGTGGCCTGAAACGCTTCACATTCTACTACAGTTTCTCTGTTTGTACACATGGATTTTAAATGAAAATGTGAAAGAATAAAGAATTTGTTTTTAAGGAAAAGGAGCTGGACGTTTTTTGCTACCTCTGAAACATTCTACATAATATCCTCATACAACTGCTTTTCCCATCTCCAGCACTTGCCATCTAGTAACAACATCCTACCTAGGTATACTGGTAAGCTTATAATCTCTTATAATGTGTTTTTTTTCTATTTTCTGAACATGATTATGGGGCGGCCATCGTGCCTGAGCCAGTTTCAATAGCATTTAGAAAATTGCTTTATGGCAGCCCCATGGTCCATAGACACAAAGATCAGGAGGGCACCTCATTGACTTCTAGGTATGCTCTGTGACCTTTGCAAAAGTCATTGTACAAGGAAAGAACAGATAAGCTTTGACAATCACCTATTGGAAATGGTGGATCCTGTCTTATCTGTCATTGTAATCCTGCCTATAATGATATCACCTCTGTGTACAGATAAGCGGGTAACTGCTGTAAAGTGTAAAGTGTAAATCCGTAGTAAACAGTAAAGTTTAAATCTGTACAGATCAAGAAGTGGCGTCCATTATTAGGCTTAGTGACCAGTGTGAAAACTGTAGGATTTTACGTTTTTTGTTTAAATATAGATATTGACATGGAAAATTAAAAATAACATCGCCAAAAATTATTTAAAAATATGTTAAACATAAAAACATGATTTAAACAATAGGTCATTTTCTGATGACACATTTCCTTTAAACCCCAGTCACCCCTATATCCTTTTTGAAGTTTTGAATTAACTATTTCTTTACATAGTGAAATGACATAGTAGGATATACTTCCCCACCACACCCCCACAGAGAAAATGTCAGTGCGTCTTATGGGGTGAATGCCGTCATGTAAGCGCTCCTTAGTACAGGTGGACCAGGGACGAGTGAATGCAACACTTTTTTTCTTATTTTCCTCCTCTAAAACCTAGGTGCATCTTATGAACAGGTGCATCTTATAGGGCGAAAAATATGGTATTCAAGAACACAAACAATATAAGGCAATAAATTGAGTTATCCCTATAGATACATGATAAAAGTTTATGTTGATTGCATTTGGATGTAACCCGCATATTTAACATTCTTTAACCCATATAATTTGTTATGTAAGACCTAAAGGGATGTTCTGATAAAAAATGTCTCATAGATCATCTGACTGCCACTTCAGGCTAAGGCGTTTACCGTCTGCTTAACGCATGATATTTTATAGTCTTTGTGTAATGCATAATTCTCAGAAAGGCATAACCATTTACTAAAACATTCAAGATAGTGTACATTTCAAAATGACGTTCACTGCAACATTTCTCAGTGACTCCGTCTAAATTCCACCCCTAGAACAAAGATTTTTCGGAAAATAGCCCCCAAGGGTCAAAGACACACAAAAGCACAATCTAATGTGCATAGAGACGAAGCAGATATGGGACAAAAGAAGGATTTAATCATGTCTAGGGTTGCGCAGACCTGAACTGCAAAGTTCGGGTTCGTACAGAACTTTGCGAGTTTGGGTACCCGGACCCGAACCCATACTTTTTCACTGAAGTTCGGGTTCGGGTGATTATTTTATTTTCCATTATAACATGGTTATAATGGAAAATAATAGCATTCTTAAGAAGGAATGCTAAATAAAATGGCCATTGAGGGGTTAAAAATAATGTTTTAAAAATCACCTCATCCACTTGATCGCGCAGCCGGTATCCTCTTCTTTCTTCTTTCTGCAGGACCTGCAAAAGGACCTGCAATGACGTCACCACAGGTCCTGCTGAATAAAGATAGAAGGACCACAAGGTGAGTGCGGTGATGTCATCGCAGGTCCTTTTGCAGGTCCTGCAGAAAGAAGAAAGAAGAGGATACAAGCTGCACGATCAAGTGGATGAGGTGAGTCTTTTTTAAATTATTTTAACCCCTCAATGGCCATTTTATTTAGCATTCCTTCTTAAGAATGCTATTATTTTATATAAAAAAAATAATAAAGTGAAGTTTGAGTCCCCATTGACTTTAATAGGGTCTGGGTTCGGGGTGAAGTTCGGGTCCCGAACCCGAACTTTGAACTGAAGTTCGGCCGAACCTGGCAAACCCGAATTTCCACGGGTTTGCTCATCCCTAATCTTGTCCAATGCTTAGTTCTCATGGGATTATGTGTAAATTCAACCTAATGGTCATGTAAGCTATGACTATTGAAGCATTCAGTAGAAAATGTACTATTCTTCAGGATGGCAAAGGTATTATACAGTCACGACAGCATTAACTGAGCTAATGGGGATATTTTCAGTGCATTCAAAATTTATACTCTACAACTACAACTGACAGAAACCATTTTCGATTTCACGGCATCTTACATGAGGGAGAGATAATTGCAACGTAACAGTTAGTTCTTGACTGAAATTTATTTACCGTATCACAGTAACATACTTTAATAAAGTTATTTATAATGTTGCATCATATTACCAAATATGTGTCATGTCACATTATGTAACCTGTCTGAAATTTGTAATTTTACAGTGTTTTACCCCACACTGTGATGTTACAGTGGTTTAACTCATGATTGCAGAGTCATGGAAGTTGACAATTATTTACCTAACTAAAACCCACTTGTGATGTCATAACATATCTCTAAGCCCACTTACCGGTGACAAAGTGGTCTCAGTTCAGGCAGGTTCCTATGCTAACCTATTTGTGCTGTGGCGCATTTTTCAGGAGCACAGTCCCCGCACATATGCTGTGCTGCCCCTTGTAACCTCCTTGTCGCCGGTAGATGGGCTTAGATGTATTTTGATCAAAATGTATTGACCAAGTGTCTCAGTTTTTATCAAGAGTGAGGGCCTAGTCCATATGTTATGCTTGCATCTAATTTCATAGTGTATTATTTTCGGTTATTTTGTAAATGCGGCCATATATATCCGCACATTTAATACCATATCGTGCAGGATGGTTTATATATAGTTTTTTTTGTGATTTGTTTGATTTGTCTTGAAGAAGTTGCACCTTTATGTGTGAATACGCTCCTACACTGGGAGTTATATTCAAGTGCACTTTTGCCCCATCTATCTAATAGGTGACCTTGATTAAGGTGGTACATATAGGTGTGTGTGTCTCTCCTCCCACCGGTTGCTGATGCACATGGAGGTTACAAGGGGCTGCACACCATATGTGCGGGGACTGTGCTCCTGAAAAATGTGCCACAGCACGAATAGGTTAGCATAGGAACCTGCCTGAACTGAGACCACCTTGTCACCGGTAGGTGGGCTTAGATGTATTTTGATCAAAATGTATTGACCAAGTGTCTCAGTTTTTATCAAGAGTGAGGGCCTAGTCCATATGTTATGCTTGCATCTAATTTTATAGTGCATTATTTTCTGTTAGTTTGTAAATGCGCCAATTATACATCCGCACATTTAATACCATATCGTGCAGGATGGTTTATATATAGTTTTTTCTGTGATTTGTCATAACATATCTGACTAAAATAAACTTGTGATGTCACACTTAGTGTTGAGAGAATCAAAGTCCACGACAGGCCAGCTGCCGCCATCTTGCTTGAAGATATTGGCTGAAATCCCGTGAGCTGTGACATATGACATCACCACATCGGCCAGCGTGATGACGTCACCTCGGGCCACGCGAGATTTCGCGCTAAATCTTCAAGCTAGATGGAGGCAGCCAGCCTGCTGTGAGCAAATGGAGCAGGTAAGTATATTTTTTTATTATTATTATAATTTTTTATTTTATACCATGTTATGTATATCAGATGCTGTGATCATGTATGGCTGCCCCCTGTCATTGCATCCACTACTTACAAAGAAATGTTCTTTGTGACAAACTAATTGTCACAAAGCAGATTTATTTTGTAAAATAAATTTTCTAGTACAGTAGTTCGCTCATCTCTAGTCACAGTAGCTTACCTGATATAAGAGCAGTTACCTGTTACCTGACTAAAGCCCACTTGTGATGTCGTAATAAATTACCCAACTGAAACAGTTGTTGTGATGTCATAACAACTTATCTGACTGAAATAAATAAATTTGTGATATCACAGTAGCTTTCCTGATAGAAACATATCTGAGATGTCAGAGCAGTTGTTACCACCCATTTGTGATGTCATAGTAATATACGTGACTGAAACCAACATGTCGTCAGAGTAGCTAACCTACCCAAAACCCATTTATGTTACAGCACCCTGCTTTAGTGAAACCAGTTTGTGATGTGATAAACATTACTGATGTCATAGCATGCTCCCTGTCTAATCGCAAATTTTTATCGCGAATATTGGCACTTCGGGAATTCGCGAATATCTCGAATATAGTGCTATATCTGCGTAATCGTGAATATTCTAGATTTTTTTTCATAAGTAGTGTACCCATGATCCCTCACTGCTTCTTGCTTGTGGGCCAATGAAAAGGCTGCAATATCTTTGACTTTAGGAGTAGTGTTGATCGCGAATTTTCCGTTTGCCCTTTTTCGCAATCAAGAAATTAATGACAGGAGATCACGAATTATTGAATTCGCGAATATATGATGAATATTCGCCCAAATATTTGAGAAATATTGCAAATTTGAATATTGCCCCTGCCGCTCATCACTGTCCCTGTCTAAAACTTGTCATTTCACACTGGTGCACTTCTCACTAACATGCTCCTGATGTAATGGAAGCTAAAAGGCCTTTACCTAAGGGAAACAGTTGTGATATAAAAGTAGTTAACCTGACAGGAAAACACTTGTGATATCACAGTAGCTAACCTGTTTAAGGGATTGCTCTCTCTCTCTCAGGTGGTTGCAATCACAGGCGTTTCATCAGACAACGGGTTTAAAGTCCAAATGAGCCTTTATTTTGGCACCAGCACAAACATAAACAGAATGTAATCAACTCCTGGCCATCTGGGCTCAAACTAACAGAAAGTTCTTTTCCCCGACTTACCTCTAAGCACAGCTTATACACAGGATCTCGGGCTCCCACCTTTAGCAGGTTTGCTCACCCAAACACAAGTCCAGACAGGGAAGACGATCCGGCTTCACACAGTCTAACAGTCTAGCAACCTCCAGGCTGTGACCATGCCAGTACCTTTGGGGAGATTATGGTCCAGTAGTCCTCCAGACTATGATCCTCTTTCTGCAGGCGTCGCTGGGCCCGCCCAAACTTTAGGCTTTTACATAGCCTCATGGCCCCTCAGCCCTCCTGGCTGAGACAACCCAGAGCCTCTCAGGCTTCTGTTTCCAAATCCTCTCTTCCCAGACTGACACACAGAGGGTTGTTTTTATCCCTCCTTGATTACAACAGGCCTCACCTTCGATCATCTCAGCTTAGGGGAAAAACATGCTCTGGAATGGGGTGGACTGGGAAGATCCCACTTCCAAACCTTCTTTCCCAGTCCAAATAAAATCCAGCCCTTGTATTAACAAACAAAAATAGCTCCAGCAACTATGTTTGCTGAAACCAGCTCCATCTTCCTGGATGTTACTTATCTCACCAAGTTGAGGAACCTGGGTGAGATATACACCCCTTCCAGGACTTTTACTGTACACATCACCACACCTGACTGAAACCTGCTTGCGATTTCACAACACTGTCATACCTACCGACATTGGAGTTGATAAGTTTAGAACATGTAAGCCTCAACCCAAGACTGTCCACTTATGGGTAGGGCTTATATAAGTCAAGCCTATTTTCAGCCTGGGACTGCCTGAATTTGCCAGCACTGTCACTGAAAATTAGGGACAGTCCCTACAAATTCGGGATGGTTGGCAACTATGCACTGTGTCAGCTGAAACGCATTAGCAAAGTCAAAACAGTTTACGTCACATTTGTGGTGTCGGATGTTACACAATGCTAGATGTATAAGCCTTTTTAGCCCTTCCTATAATTTTTAGCAGGTTAGGCTAATTTCACACTAGCATTGTGAGATCCTGCAGGCTGTTCTGGCAGGGAACAGCCTGCTGTGTCTCCTTAAATCGGGCACAGCCGGACGCACAGCATTGACATCCGGCCCCCTTAAAGTATAATGGGGACTGGCGGAGATCCGACTGCAACCCGGCAAATATGCAAATATTCTCTGCATATTTGCTGGGTTGCCGTCGGACCTCAGCCGGTCCACATTATACTTTAATGGGGCCAGACGGCAACCCTGTGGCATCCGACAATTCCAGAACAGCCTGCCAGATCTGACAATACTAGAGCAAAACAAACCTTACCTGACAGAAACCCATTTGTAATGTAACAGTAACTAAAATGACTGAAATTTATATAACTAGAAATCACGTAGCACATTACAAAATCATTCACTGTACAGTATTTTATTGATTCTAATTTCTTACCTACATTTGTGCATCCTATTTACAATTACTATCTTCTATCTATCTATCTATCTATCTATCCATGTGACCACTGCAGCCTTCTCTGTGCTCACCAAGCACAGCGCTGTACATAGTACATGGTATTGCAGCTCAGCCCCATAGAAGTAGCCTAGGTCACGTGAGTGATGAACGTGCCTAGGGAAAGCTGAAAGAAAGCCATGGAACTCACCGAAGTGTCGGTGCCTTCTCAAACCCAGGTGTCGGACCCCCACCGATCTGATACTGATGACCTATCCAGAGTATAGGTCATTAAGTTTCAGAAAAACCCTTTAAATGACCTTTATAATCTTTACCTTCTTTCAATATGGAAACTTTTTTGGAATCAGATGTGGAGTTTTTATATAAAGATTATAGGATTAAAAATCTACATTGTCAATTAATAGGTCTACGTATGTAACAGAGTGAGAGGCTTTTGAGCACCATTGCCTAGATGTGCATACAAACTTTTCTCCACTATGGGAAACCTCAAAGTGATTACCCAATGGCACAAATCAATTTAGATGTGATCTATCTTCAGCTCTGACAGCCTGTCTTCAGTAGGAGCAGTCAGCTCGGTCACAGTGGTACTCAGACTACCACTTACTTAGAGAAGCATTATAAACATTAGTTTGTGCTGATTACATGTCAGCAGTTCATATGCATAGAGCAGGCAGGCACAGTTGATGACATTACTCTCCATTGTCTGCTCACCCACTCCATTTTGAAGCAGGAAGAAACATTTAACATTATACGGGGACCAATAATAGCAGTCCAATTGTTATCATTTGTGAATGTTTAATTAATGCCATTGAAACAAAAAATTAAATACATGGTATGGACAAAAGTATTGTGACACAGAGAGCATCTATCAGCATGATCAACCCTATTAAACCAGGCATACAGATTGGTAGGGTTGACATGCTGATAAAAACAATACCTTAAATATGACTATCCATGGGACCATTACTGAGGAAAATGCATTTTTATTTCTATACAAATAATGTAACTGGAGCACCAAGGGGCTAGCCAGAGACCTCAGAGCACTAGTTTGTTACACACCCTTCAGTTTCCGTCCCTCCCCTCTTTATCTTGATTGACAGGGCTAGTCTTCTAGTGCCTGCTGTGTTCCATGTACCAAGACCAGTGTTCTCCGATCTGGGCTATATCTTCTGGTCTCCGTGCTTGTTCAGTGTTTCTCCTGCTGTGATATAACCTTCATGATACAGTGCCTTGTGAAAGTATTTGGCCCCCTTGAACTTTTCGACCTTTTACCACATTTCAGGCATCAAACAGAAAGATATAAAACTGCATTTTTTTGTGAAGAATCAACAACAAGTGGGACACAATCATGAAGTGGAACGCAATTTATTGGATATTTCTAACTTTTTTAACACATAAAAAACTGAAAAATTGGGCGTGCAAAATTATTCAGCCCCCTAAAGTGAATACTTTGTAGCGCCACCTTTTGCTGCAATTACAGCTGTAAGTCGCATGGGGTATGTCTATCAGTTTTGCACATCGAGAGACTAAAATTTTTGCCCATTCCTCCATGCAAAACAGCTCGAGCTCAGTGAGGTTGGATGGAGAGCGTTTGTGAACAGCAGTTTTCAGTTCTTTCCACAGATTCTCGATAGGATTCAGGTCTGGACTTTGAATTGGCCATTCTAACACCTGGATATGTTTATTTGTGAACCATTCCATTGTAGATTTTGCTTTATGTTTTGGATTATTGTCTTGTTGGAAGACAAATCTCCGTCCCAGTCTCAGGTCTTTTGCAGACTCCATCAGGTTTTCTTCCAGAATGGTCCTGTATTTGGCTCCATCCATCTTCCCATCAATTTTAACCATCTTCCCTGTCCCTGCTGAAGAAAAGCAGGCCCAAACCATGATGCTGCCACCACCATGTTTGACAGTGGGGATGGTGTGTTCAGGGTGATGGGCTGTGTTGCTTTTACGCCAAACATAACGTTTTGCATTGTTGCCAAAAAGTTTGATTTTGGTTTCATCTGACGGGAGCACCTTTTTCCACATGTTTGGTGTGTCTCCCAGGTGGCTTGTGGCAAACTTTAAATGACACTTTTTATGGATATCTTTAAGAAATGGCTTTATTCTTGTCACTCTTCCATTAAGGCCAGATTTGTGCAGTATACGACTGATTGTTGTCCTATGGACAGAGTGTCCCACCTCAGCAGTAGATCTCTGCAGTTCATCCAGAGTGATCATGGGCCTCTTGGCTGCATCTCTGATCAGTCTTCTCCTTGTATGAGCTGAAGGTTTAGAGGGACGGCCAGGTCTTGATAGATTTGCAATGGTCTGATACTCCTTCCATTTCAATATTATCGCTTGCACAGTGCTCCTGGGATGTTTAAAGCTTGGGAAATCTTTTTGTATCCAAATCCAGCTCTAAACTTCTCCACAACAGTATCTCGGACCTGCCTGGTGTGTTCCTTGGTCTTCATGATGCTCTCTGCGCTTTAAACTGACCTCTGAGACCATCACAGTGCAGGTGCATTTATACGGAGACTTGATTACACACAGGTGGATTCTATTTATCATTATTAGTCATTTAGGTCAACATTGGATCATTCAGAGATCCTCACTGAACTTCTGGAGAGAGTTTGCTGCACTGAAAGTAAAGGGGCTGAATAATGTTGCACCCCCAATTTTTCAGTTTTTTATTTGTTAACAAAGTTTGAAATATCCAATAAATTTTGTTCCACTTCATAATTGTGTCCCACTTGTTGATTCTTCACAAAAAATTTCAGTTTTATATCTTTATGTTTGAAGCCTGAAATGTGGCAAAAGGTCGAAAAGTTCAAGGGGGCCAAATACTTTTACAAGGCACTGTATTTGTTTCTTTGACTGAGCATGCTGCATGCAAGCCTTACATTGCTAAGCTTAATGCCAAAATGGAGTGGTGGAGATGTTCTGTGAAGTGAAGACCATGCTCGTCTATCTGGCCGGATGAACTAGAACTGACATTGTTAGCCAGGCGCTATTGCCCAACATCAGTGTCTGACCTCACAAATGCTCTTCTTGCTACATCTTGTAGAAAATCTTGTAGAAAGCCTTCCCAGAAGAGTGGAAGCTTTTTTAACTACAAAAGGGGGACCAACGTCATATTAATGCCTATGGATTTAGAATAAGTTGTCATAAAAGCTCCTGTTGATATAATGAACTGAATTATGCCAGTCAATATTCTACAGTGTTAAAATATTGTATGATTGGAATATTAAATGTGCAGCTTGTTACTTATTTACTTTTATAAGATATTAATGTCTCGGTGTCAAAGTTGGAAGTATGGCTTATGGACCTCACAGTCCTGATTTTTCTATGTTTAACCCCTTCATGACCACCACCATACATGTATATGCAGCAGGACGTGACTTTCTGCCCAGCGCCGTACATGTACAGCACTCTCATCAGGTGAGTGTAGGAGCCAAGTCGCTTGATCAGCAGCAGGAACCCAGCTGAAGACACTGATTCTGGTGATTTAACCCCTTGTATGCCACTGTCAAAAACTGACCGCTGCATTTACGGGATTTGTGGAGGTAAGGGGCTCCCTCTCTGACCGTAAGTTGAAGTCCCATAGTGGAAAAAAAAGTAAACAAAACAATAGAATCCATAATGACTGGCTCTATAAAAATGTAAAAAGTGGTAAAACAAAAAAACACATATACAAACTTGGTATATCTGTAATCATACTCACCAACTGAATAAATACATATAATGTTTCATTTTTCCTGTGCAGTGTATGCCGCAATAACAAAAGCCAAAAAACAATAGCAGAAATGCTGCGATTCTTTATTCTGTTTCCCAAAAAGCAAAATAAAAACTGACCAAAAAGTTGTATGTACTCCAAAATAGAACCAATGGTGATGGCAACTCATCATGCAAAAAATTAGTCTTCACACAGAGAAAAACATATAGTTGACAGAGAAGAGCTGTACTGGTACCCCAGAGACCCCAATCCATCAAAATGTGCACTGCAAAAGCCATATGGTGCTCCTTCCCTTTTGACTCTTACGGTGTGCCTCTATGACAGCTTATGAGCACATATGAGGTGTTGTCATAGTCCAGAAAAAATGGTTAACAAATTATAAGGTGTTTTTTCTCCTAATTCTCCTTCTGAAAATGAAAAATTTGGGGCTAAAGCAACATTTTACTGGAAGAAATTCAATTTTTCATTTTCACAGCCAAGTGTTTCTAAATTCTGTAAAATGTCTGTGGGGTAAGTGCTCAGTACACCACTTACTATTTTCCTTAAGGGGTGTAGTTTCCAAAACGGGGTTATTTTCGGGGGGTCTCCAATATAAGGGTACCTCAGGCACACTGTCAGTGTATTACACTGACTGGCAATGCCTTACGATACAGGATGCACTGTAATGCATTGTAGAGGGGATCAGACCCCCAAAAGTTGAAGTCCCATAGTGGGACAAAAATAAAAAGCAAAAAAAAAAGTGAAAAAAAGTTTTTTACATAATAAAAAAAGTTTCAAGTAAACAAAAAAATTATATATATCCAAATTTACCACTAACATGAAGTACAATGTGTCACAAGAAAACATTCTCAGACTTGGTTAGATGAATAAAGCCATTCCAAATTTATTACCACTTAAGGTGATGCATGTCAGATTAGCAAAAATAGGCCTGGGCAGGAAGGTGAAAACTGGCCTGGGGTAGAAGGGGTTAAACAATACTTCTTCACAATGTTATTTACTGTATATGCTATTTGGTTAGATACATTCATATACAGTATGTGTCATATTGCCTTTTATTTTCCGCTTAGACACAATTTTTTTTTACCACAAATGTTGATTAAGTTGACTGATACTGCCCTACTTAACTTTAACCTAGATTTCTAGAACCATTCTATTTTTACACATGGAATCCTGTAAATTGGAATTTCTATTTGCATCCCTATTTCCAGACATTTGCACTGCCAACCAGTATTACTTGGATGAGGTTTTCATGATGGTGTTTCTCTATTTAACTGAATATTTAACAAGTATGTGATGCCGTTTGAAGACTCAACCAGCTTCAAATGGCCTGGCAGATTTCATAAATAGGTGTCCATTCCAGTCTGCCCATTCATAAATCAGCTGGTTCCCTTCTGTGCCATACATTGACTAAGTTATGGCCTTTATCTTTCTGGTGATATTAAATCAAAGCAAGACGTTCAGATGACTTACTCTAAAATCTTGACAGCTAGCAAGTCCTTAAGAAAATTGTTGACTTGTTACTGTTTGATGTAAGTATTGCACCAATATGTAGAGTCAAGACCTGCATTTAGTTTAGGTCCTATAAATGGCAAATGTAGAGGTCATAGAATTTGAACAATCGTGAATACTATTGAATTCAGGAGAATAATAAATTATATCAACTTAAGTCTAAAAGTTCATTCCCATCTATGTGTTCACTCTGCGGCACAATACAAATGTGTGGTTGCTATCATTGTTTGACATTTTTTCATTTAGTATCCATGAACCCTAAATAGTTTACTCCGACTTACCTACAGTATTTCTATATAACAACATAAGATGAATAGTACCTCAAAATAAGGCCTCATTCGTATTTTTGTTGCACACCGTTTTGTTGCACACCGTGTACTGTCCGCATCTGTGCCACAGTCACGCAAAAAAAATAAAAATAGAATGTTCTATACTTGAAATAGCAGCATGTACGTGGCCAGTATCCATGTTTTGCGGATCCATGGTCATGTGCATAAGGCTTAAAGAGTTACTATACTGTCATACAATTTAATTTCATTTCAGGGAAAATGGTTTAAGTAGCAAATTTTGAAATCACTTAATTTAAAAGATATGGCAGCATCCACCTGAAAAAAGCTGTAAAGTCATGACCACTAGGGGTCTCACTTTTACCTTATTCGCAGTCAACTGCCTGTTGTCAGAAAAGATCTGTCCCTTGTAACAGAGACTCATAAGAAAGCTAAGAGGAAGTGGGGGCGTGTCTGAGCTAACTGAGATCCTGAGCCTGATATAAGAACTGCTTCAACCCTACTTTTGAGCATCATAGGAGCTTCCTGTGTGTCTGTAAGTGTGATTTATCCCTCCTTATCTATTCTGTGAGCTCTGGACCTCAGAGTGTTATACATGACTTTTCAGGGCAATTGGGGCCTTTTCTATAATGGTCGAATGTATTCACACCAAATAGAATCTGACCGAATCAACCAAATCGGGCAGAAACAAATGTTTCTGTTCTGTCTGTTCACATGCTTATATATAGGCTTGAAAGCAATGGTGCTCTATTCAGTCACAATCCAATTTCAAGACACATGGAAGAAGCCCAATAAAAACTATGTCTTGTCCAACAAAAAACAAGTCCTCACATAGCTCAGTCAACAAAAAAATTCAAAATGATGGCCCCAAAAAAGATTTCAGCGAATTCCCAACCTGTGGCCCTCCAGCTGTTGCAAAACTACAACTCCCAGCATGCCTGGACAGCCTACAGCTATCCGCCTACAACAGAACATGGTGGGAGTTGTAGTTTTGCAACAGCTGGAGGTCTGCAGGTGGAGCATCCCTGGTTTAAAACATTTATTGAGTCATATCACTCAGTGAACCCCTCAAGGAATTCATTTTCCAAAATGGGTCTCTTTTTGGGAGTTTCCACTGTTGTGGTATCTCAGGGTCTCTTCAACTGCAACATGGTGCCAAAAACCATTCCAGCAAAACATGCACTCCAAAAACAATATTGTGCGCCTTTCTTTCTTCTCCCTGCCATGTGCCCATACAGCAGTTTACAACCTCATATGGGGTGTTTCTGTAAACTGCAGAATCAGGGTAATCAATATTGAAGTTTGGTTTGCTGTTAACCCTTGCTGTGCTACAGGAAAAAATGGATTACGATGGAAAATCAGTGGGATCAAACCAAAGCGGATTCGCTCTAGAGCAAAACTTTCATAGATACGTTAGGTCCGGACCAAATGTATATTAGCATGCCAAAAAAGTAAATAATGGATAGTAGATGCCAGACATGTTTCGACGCACTAGCTCCTTCCTCAGTGGCCATATAACAAAGATTTGTCATCTTTTTTATTATCTTTTTATAACCAAAACCAGAACTGGATTCTTCCATGTTGCTACATATGCTACATATAAAACCAGTATCTGGATCCACTGTTTTAATTCATAACTCCCGTTTTCATAGTGTTGTTTTATTAGTTGTAATTATTTTTTAGTTCTTTCTTTAACTCATCAGACAAAATAATATCCCATATAGGGTGTAATTCTCTATTTTCATACTCCTGCATTTCCCATGTGGTTTCCATACGTTTTTTCACTTAACATGCGTTTTTTTAGAATTACTAATTTTTTTTGCATCAATTTACATTTATGAAAACGGCACTAATATCCAAACTATAGAGATACTGAAATTTAAGAAAAATAAACATTTTATACATAGATCTACCCATCTGATAATAGGTGGAAGAGGTTTAGATACGTTGTTCTGGACCAAACATATCTTTGGAAGTTTTGCTCTAGAGCGAATCCGCTCCGGTTAGATCAAACAGATTGAAGGAGGGAGCAGAGTACTGCGGTAGAGAAACAAACCCATCTAGGAAGCGATAGGAGGAGAGGGGAGAACGCTAAGTTCACAGCCCCATATACCTCCCAGCTGCATGTCAATTACTTGAAATCAAGTATGTCAAATATACACGGCAGGACGCCGATACTAACCGTTCACTGCACATGACAAGATACCAGTACAAGCTAATTGCTGGAAATAATTAATACTTACCTACCAGATGTAGTGGAGTTCTCCATGGGACATTAAATAACATCTGGCTGTATATACATTTGTTTTTATATTTATTTTAAAGCATTTTTTAAGAGCTGTGGACCGAACCCTATTTCAGCATTTTTTGTGCAATTGTGGATATAAAGTGAGAATCATAGACACAAATTGATAATCAGATATACCGTACATTTGCGATACAATAATCATGAGAGAATTGGACTGGTAATTGGACTAAATATAATCAACTATACATTGTGGAGCTCCCGTTTTATTAGCCAATTAAACATCCTCGCACCATTTTTTTTATATTAAATTATATGGATTATTCGTGTTTTTATTAATTATATTGGGTAAAAATATTAAGTAGTTAGACAGAAATTTGGGGACCCCAATATATTGTAAGATTTTTAATCATTTACTATGTATTTTTGAGGTGACTCAGGCTAATTTTTACGCTATTTATTTTTATTTGTGACTTCCATATTTTTGTATGAATAAAGTTTTTTGGCCCTACATACAAACCAGAAGGAGGAGTTCCTATCCTACTCTTTTCATTACCCCACATATACTACATACTGGGGCTGGGAGACCCAGTAAATAGCAAGCCCCCCCATTATTCATTTTGTCTCTGTGTGAACTCCTGAAAACAATATATATTTTTAAATTTCAGTTTTTAAAATGGGGTCATTTGGGTGGTTTCCATTATGTCAGCCCCTAAAGTGACTTCATAACTGAATTGGTCCTTAAAAAAGTCAGTTTTGAAAAAAAAAAAATTCTAATAGTAAAAAAATGTTTCTAAAATTCAAAGCTTTCTAAGGTCCTACAAAATTGTGCCAAGGGCTTGGTCATTAAGGCCAAAATTGTCTGCAGAGGCAAAGGGTTAATGTTCATTTATTTAGGATGAATGCAACTAAAACATTTTCTAGTGAGGAGGAGAAACCTGAACTATAAAACCTCATGAGTATAGATATAAATCAGGAACCACAGATATACTGTATTTACTGCATTGTAGGATGGCGTAGGCTAGCACCTTGTTTCAAGAGGCCTAAAATATGTGCATTTCAGATGTTTTCAGCTGAACAAAGATGAAGAGGAGAGCTCAGATATGTCTGTATACACAGGAATGCTTATTTGTATGCATGCCTTTAAGAGTAGTCCATTAAATATCTCATTATTTGAAACATGGATTAGAAATATAGATATGAATGTTCTCAGTACTGTTCTAATTGAGAACACTTTAGTACATTAAAGTGCTCAGTTGACAAATAGTAATGGAAAATATAGTCGGAAAAGAGAGTTAAGAGCTAATTTTCAGCATACCCCAACTTCAAATAAATCATGTACTGGTTTGTCAGTTGTAAAATATTAGGAAGTATGTCAGCGGCCGTGGTGAAGACATAATTAATGCTTATGGTTTCCTCACAGTACGGATTTATATATGTCAGCAGTCGTTTTTTGCCTAATCGCACTATCATTGTCAGCACTTCCCTTCCTCAAGCAGCGTGTTACTCCCTTCTGGAATGTCACACTTCTTCACTCTCTTGCTCCACTCCACTTCTGATGATAATGAATGTGATATGGTCACTAATAAGTGTAACCTCCCATTAAAGGAAGGAATAGTAACATTGCACTGCAGCATTTATAGTAGCTGGTGTGAAAGGTCAAATGTCATTTAATAAGTAATGTTTAATGATTACAATAGTCCATACCTTTAATATGCAAAAAACATAATTTTCAGGGGCTTAAAAAAGGACCTGTAACCTCTCCTGACATGCCTGCTTTAGACCCCCCACACATATGTCTATCCAGCTCAGTTCTCCTCCGGCATGAAGCAGAAAATGCCTGAGAGGAACTGAGCCAGAGCTAATCCCTTAGCTTTCTATGGGATCATGTACATCTGGCGCATCAGTTGAATGCTGGATGGGAAATAGCATTGGACAAAACAAAATTCCATGCTCAGTTTTTCTGTCTTGCGCTATGGGTACAGCCACATGGAGCAGCAGGGCTGTAGTTGGGTTGTGGCCGCACAGCCAATTAGCCTGCAGCTTCCTTTCATTTAAAGGGGTTGGCCACTTTCTGGTTACTGTTGACTAATGTGTTTGTTGGATGATTATATGACACTTACTCAAATAGACTTTGTTGAAATTCTGCACCTTATGCTATTTTATGAGGTATGCCCCAATGTTTACCATAGTTTTTTCTGCTGTCCACACAGAGGTCCTGTTGATCTTGTCCAAAAGATGGCTGCTGATGGAGGGTCATGTGACCAGGTAAATCACCTCCATGCAATGTCGTCTCCATTCAAACACACTGCACCTGCCATCCGAACTTGTTCTGTTGGAAGTTTAGTGTAGGTGCAGTGTAGTTGAATGGAGGAGGCATAGCACACAGGTGATTTCCCTGGTCACATGACCCCCCATCAGCAGCCATTTTATGGACAGGATCTCTGTGTGGAGAAATGAAAAGACTTTGTAAATAAGGAGGCCTATCTAATAAAATACAGAAAATGGCGCAGAATTTCAACAAAGGCAATATTAATAAGTGTCATATATTCATCTCACAAACACATTGGTCAACAGTAGCCCCACTGTGAGATCAATAAAATTATCTTAAACCAGAAAGTGGCCAACCCTATTTAACTAATAAAGACTGCACGGCATGGTCGGTCTCCATTGTTAATGGCCAAGTGACACCTTCAATACCACGTGGCCAATATCAATGAATACTAACTATGTAGTGCAGTCTTTATTAGTTAAATGAAAGGAAGCTGCAGGCTAATTGGCCACATGATTCTTGACCACAGCATGGCTCCCACGTGTGGCCATACCCTATCTGTGTCACTAGATCTATGCACTGAAGTGGAGTATACATATTACAGTTGTGTCCAGCTCCTGGCATAAAACACCTGGCTGGGCACAATTGATACAGTATATGTGAAGGTAGCATTAGCAACTACTTGCGTTACCCATATAATAACAATCCTGGAGTATATTTTTATATAGTTCTATGTTGTATCATTCCTCTGTTATTCCTACTAAATGTGTATGAAGGAATTGCCAGTAGTCTGCAATAAAAGGTCTAAATGGATGTTACCAGTTGGACATGTGTGTTTCTGTAGTCTGTTACTGGCAGCACTGATTTAGTGATGAGCGTCAGGCGCAATATTCGCTTTCGCAATATTTAGCAAATATGTGGTAGAATATTCGTCATATATTCGTGAATATTCGTATTCGAAATTATTCTCTTGATTGCGAAAAATCTGCACTGTAAAAATTGCATAATGCGAATTTGTAATGTGAAATACAGGCGTGGGTCACTTTTCAAGCTGCTAGAAGTTTCCTGAGTTTATCCTAAGACTGGAGAAAATTGTTGGCACAAACATTACATTAGCTTTATATGCAGATAGAGTGCTCCAATATATTCGCGATTGCGCAAATTAGAATACTTTATTCGCGCTACGTGCATCATCACATTTTAGCAGGTTTGACTACATATTACTAATTGGTGCACTAAGTATTGTTGTGAACTTGACATTGCTGCCTTCTCATTGGCCCACAAGCAAGAAGCAGGGAGGAATCAGGAGTGTGCAGATGGAAAAAAATGACGAATATTTGAAATTACGAATATATAGCACTGTATTCTAAATATTTGCGAATTCTCGAAGTTGCGAAGTCGCTATTCGAATATTCGTGCCTTAACACTACACTGATTGGATAATGTTAGACTGTGCAGGGACACACCCTTAACTAGTAACACCCAACTAGACCTTCATTGTAAACAGCTAGTAGTAATTCATTCAGAAATTTCTAGCAGGAACAATACAGTAATGTCACAACATAGAGTTATTTGAAAAGATGATCCAGAATTGTTATCACATAATGAATGTTAGTCGTCACCAAAAAAGAAAATAGTGGTTCATATATGAACCACACGTAAAGCCAAGTTTGACTATATAACAAGATATAACAGTAGAAGTGTGGTATGACAATAATAATAATCAGACTGTGCCCACAGATGTACAGGTGCACCTCAATAAGTTAGGCCCCTATCACATGGGCGAGTTTTCCGCGCGGGTGCAATGCGTGAGGTGAATGCATTGCATCCACACTGAATCCGGACCCATTCATTTCTATGGGGCTGTGCACATGAGCGGTGATTTTCCCGCATCACTTCTGCGTTGCGTGAAAATCGCAGCATGCTCTATATTCTGCGTTTTTCACACAACGCAGGCCCCATAGAAGTGAATGGGGCTGCGAGAAAATCGCAAGCATCCGCAAGCAAGTGCAGATGCGTTGCGATTTTCCCGCATGGTTGCTAGGAGACGATCGGGATGGGGACCCGATCTTTATTATTTTCCCTTATAACATAGTTATAAAGGAAAATAATAGCATTCTCAATAGAGAATGCACAGTAAAAAGGGCAAGAGAGGGTTAAAAATAATAAAAAAACTAATTCACCCCCTCCATTTGATCGCGTAGCTGCCGATTACCGGGCTCCTGTTCTGTCTTCAGCCAGGAAGGGGGTGAAGGACCTTCAGTGACGTCACTGGGTCATCATGGAAGCAGGTGATTGGACCATGTGACCCAGTAACGTCACTGAAGGTCCTTCACCCCCTGCCCAGCTGAATACAGAACAGAACACCGGCAGCTACGCGATCAAATGGAAGAGGTGAGTTTATTTTTTTATTATTTTTAACCCTCTATTGCCTTTTTTACTTTGCATTCTTTATTGAGAATGCTATTATTTTCCTCTATAACTATGTTATAAGGGAAAATAATAAAACCTACAGAATACTCAACCTGAAACCGGACTTCAGTGATGAAGTCCGGCTTCGGGTCTTTGTACCAAACATGCGGATTTTTCACACGCACGTGCAAAACGCATTACAAAAGTTTGCACACGCGCGGAAAAAAACCCTTTAAGGAGAAAAAGGACTGGACTGTTGCTCAGTGGTCCAAAGTCATATTTGCAGATGAAAGTAAATTTTGCATCTCAGTTGGAAATCCAGGTCCCAGAGTCTGGAGGAAGAGTGGAGAGGTGCACAATCCAAGTTGCTTGAGGTCCAGTGTGAAATATCAAGGCCAAAGTCAGTGCAGCCGTCTACCAGGAAATTTTACAGCAATTCATGCTTCCCTCTGCTGACAAGCTTTATGGAGTAGCTACGGTAATTTCATTTTCCAGCAGAATTTGGCAGCGGCACACTGCCAAAAGTACCAATACCTTGTTTAATTACTAATAACCCTGCGGCTCAAGAGACTCCCCCCTCCCCCTTCATTGACAGGACCAGTTATCTTGTCTTGCCCTTTGAATCTCATGCCTGCGCCGTTGTTCCAAGTATTGATGCATTTGCAGAGCCTCTACTGCTGCTACCTGAGCAGCAACAGATAACAACTGTGCATGCACTGCTCATGTCTAGGTACTCTTGGAAGTGTAGCGCTGCATGCACAGTTGGTATCCATGCTCTTCAGACAGGTAGCAGCAGCAAAGCCTCTGTTCTTGTGCCGCTACTCAGAGCAATGGTGCAGGAGTGAGACCTACAGGGCCAGATGAGATGTCTGGTCCTGTCAATCAAGGGACAGAGCCCTCACTGCTCAGGAAGTCTGATTTTTGAATAAATTTGATTCATATGAATCAATTTGCTTATCTCTATTTTGGATCAATTTGATAATTTCTAGTTATTATAGACAGCACCAAATAAACTGGTTTCAAAATACACTGCCTTGTGATATTTTACATTAAAATACTACACCTTACACCTTCAGGGCTCTTTCGCACTTGCATTTTTGTTTTCCGGCATAAAGTTCTGTCGTCGGGTCTCTATGCCGGAAAAATCCTGATCAGGATTATCCCAATGCATTCTGAATGGAGAGAAATCCGTTCAGGATGCATCAGGATGTCTTCAGTTCAGGACCGGAACGTTTTTTGGCCGGAGAAAATACCGCAGCATGCTGCGCTTTTTGCTCCGGCCAAAAATCCTGAACACTTGCCGCAAGGCCGGATCCGGAATTAATGCCCATTGAAAGGCATTAATCTGGATCCGGCCTTAAGCTAAACGTCGTTTCGGCGCATCGCCGGATCCGACGTTTAGCTTTTTCTCAATGGTTACCATGGGAGCCAGGACGCTAAAGTCCCGGCTGCCATGATAAAGTGTAGTGGGAAACGGGGGAGCAGTATACTTACAGTCCGTGCAGGTCCCGGGGCGCTCCAGAGTGACGTCAGGGCGCCCCACGCGCATGGATCACGTGGGGGGCGCTCTGAAGTCATTCTGGAGTGCCCTGGGAGCCGCACGGACTGTAAGAATACCGCTCCCCTGCTCCCCACTACTACTATGGCAACCAGGACTTTAATAGCGTCCTGGCTGCCATAGTAACCTCAAAGCATTTCGAAGACTGATCAGGATAATGATCAGTCTTCTAATGCTTTCAGGCGACTTGCGTTCTGATGGATCCGGCGGGACGGAAGTGCCTGCCGGATCCTCAGAACGCAAGTGTGAAAGAGGCCTTACATGATTAATGTAAAAAATGAAAATCAGATCATCATATAGCACATGACAATCTCTTTCTAACAAAGCTAGAACCAGCCCTTTACCTCACATGGATCTCTCCATTCACCACTCTGATAAATTTATATCAAGCTGGCAGTTCAAATGGAGTGTCCTTTCTGCTGCAACACAGGAGATACTGTATGTCTTTTCTGCTGGAGCTCTCTTCCTATCACAGCTCAGGAGGCAGTTGAAGGACAGAACTGAGCTTGTGTGGCCTTCCCAGTGAGCGGGTCAAAGAAATAAGAAAAAGAACAAACAGCAGGTGGCGATATACAGATAGATTTTATTGAATAACTCAGTGGCTATACAAAGTAATCAGATCCAGGTGCTTGTATGAAAACTGTAAAATATTTTTGTGGGAGAACCCTTTTAACAATTATTAACACACATGTAAATATACTCTCAGCAGTCCTTAACTGTTGTCCAGCTAAATATTACTGCTCCTGGGCAATGTCCAAGCAGTAGTGACCCAGGCTCTGCTTTTAATCTGTAATCCAGCCGAACTTTTGCTCTCCAGGTCTGTCAGGATATACTGTTGTTTAAACAAGCTGAAGAGACAGCAATTCAGCAAAAACATCAGAGGAATAAACCTTTCACCTTTAATCACGACAAGCCTCAGTCCTCATGGACATGGCAGAGCTTTATGCACAAAGCCTGTACAGAGGCAGATGGCGCCCTCGTGGCAATGTACTGTGATCATGTAAGCGATCCGTGTGCGGATGTCTGGTGCTGTATAAGTGATGAGCGGCAGGGGGGATATTCGAATTCGCAATATTTCGTAAATATTTGGTAGAATATTCATCATATATTAGTAGATTCGATATTATTTTATTAATAGCGAAAACTGGCAATGTAATATTCGCGTAATGCACGCGAAATACAGGTGTGGGTCACTATAGCTGTATTTTTAAAGCTGCTGTAAGTTCCCTGAGACTGGAGACAATGGTTGGCATGGCAGAACATTACAATAGCTTTATATGCAGATAGAGTCCTCCAATATATTCGCGATTGCGCAAATTGGCAATTAATGATGCATATATTTTGGCACAATATGTACAACTTCAAATTTTAGCAGGTCTGACTACATATTACTGATTGGTGCACTAAGTAATGTTGTGAACTTGTGACATCACAGCTCTATGTCTGTAGCATGTATGGTTCTTATATAGTAAGGGGGTAGGGAACTTTCCTATTGGTTGCTAGGGATGTTGCTAAGCTCAGACAAAGACATTGCTGCCTTCTCATTGGCCCACAAGAAGAGTTGAGCGAACTTCTGTTTTAAGTTCGTTTTCCAAAGTTCGGGTTCGGGTTATCCAAGCATCCCGTTATGGATTCCGCTACCACGGACCATAACGGCATTTGGAACATGGGGTGAAGGACCTGGGGTGACGTCACCGTTTTGTGATCAGTGCAGGGGGCGTGGTTCAGTACTGGATTGGATAAGAGGTCGTAGGCTACCACCTCTTATCTAATCCAGTACTGAGCCACGCCCCCTGCACTGATCACATGATGGTGACATCACCGCAGGTCCTCCTGTTGTCCAAGGTTCGGGTTCATTGAAGAATCCCCTTATGGATTCCAAATGCCGTTATGGTCCGTGGTAGCGGCATCCATAACGGGATGCTTGGAGAACCCGAACCCGAACTTTGGAAAACGAACTTAAAACAGAAGTTCGCTCAACTCTACCTACAAGCAAAAAAGGAGGTTACTGATGAAAATAAAAGTTGAATATTCGCAAATACGAATTTATATCACTATATTCCAAATATTTGCAAATTCTCGAAGTTGCGACATTTGCAATTAAAATTCGCGATTCGAATATTTGCACTAGTGCTGTATTACAAAGATTGGGTGCAAAGGAAACCTGCAAAAACTGGTGCAAAGGAAACCTGGCTTAGTTGCCCACATCAACCAATTAGATTCCACTTTTCATTCTCCAGAGCTGCTTTGGAAAATGAAAGGATCAATCTGATTGATGGTGTCTCCATAATATAGACCTTATGAACACATGTATCTCATGCACAGAACTCTATGACAGTAAAATATGGGCTCAGTGTCAGACTAGGGTGACTAGGGCCCACCTGTAAAATTTATTTTGGGGGCCCACCATACGGATACATTCAAATATTACCTGCTCACACAGCAGCAAGATGCTACCAGAATATGGGGGTCCATGCAGTAACTTTGAGAAGGTAGGTCCTGGGGAGAAGAGGACACTGGCAGCTTTCCTCTATACCTAGAAGCCATCTCAGCTCTGATCGGGTCTATAATAATAAACTGGGGAGTTTCTTTAATAATCAATCAAGTTTTTAATATGAACATAGGCTCATTGAGGTGCTGTACATAGAATATATGTATGTAGTGCAGTAAGTCTACTGTGTTATGTGCCACTTGTGCAGGGGGTGGGAGACTATGGGCCCACCACGCTTAGGGGCCCACCTACCTGTACCCCTGTGGACCAGTCCGAGCCTGGATGGGCCTGTAATACTCTCTATACCACTGCATATGAGCACGTAAACTAATGCTCAAACATTTCAATCAAATTCAAATGCAACTATACAATCTGCATTATCTAAGAAATGAGTCTGTGCTTACACAATCTAAAACTATCACTTTTGTACTCTGTAGTAAGAAAATGCTTTGATCTTGTCATTGTTTGGTGATAGGCAAAGCATTTTCCTCCTACTATCTGAGCAATGCAGAGCTGACAATGTGGAGACTTCCAAGGAATTCTAAGAATTTAAATCATGAGGAAACATGAGCAGTAAGCTGACATTAACACATAAAAGAAGTACACCATCCGAAGAAATGGATCTATGTATACTATTTTATTTCTCAAGCAGTATAATCACACCAGTGGGCCTCTACTATAATATTAGGGACTGTATATTAATCGACATATTAGGCACTGATCAATGCCATTTCCACATACTGTAGCACTTAAAGGGGTTGTCCCATGAATAATATTCTTCAGTTTTCAAACCAGCACCTGGTTCTTAATTGGACTCAGATATACTGTTATTGATTCAACTACATTATCATTAATTTTATTTTTATTATTTTCTAAATTTCATGTCTGTTATAATTGAAAAATCCAATAAAAATCATTCTTAATGCATGTAATTAATGTATTATATCTACTGAGCTATTCATTGACATCTATCTGTATAGCGCCACCTGCTGTTTGCTCATTTTGTACTTTCTCTGGCCTGCTCACTGAGGTAGAGGAACATGCTCATTTCCATCTTTCAACTGCCACCAGCTGCAGCAGACAGGATATGACCTCTGAGAAAGGACACGTCCCCTAAACTGCCAGCTTGAAATAAATCTAGCAGAAGAATTACAGCTGTGAATGGGGAGATCTCTGGATCCATGTGAGTTACAGGTCTGGCTCAAGCTTCTCAGAAAGAGGTAGTCATTTAGATTAGATTATATCATGGGATAACCCCTTTAAAGGAGGAGCAGTGCAGCCTACAGGGGTGTCACTAGGTCAAAACATCCAGGGCTTGGACCCCAGATGTATTGACCCAGGCTCTGAATGTTGTAGCCATAAGCTATACAAATTTATGACTATGATTAGGATGGCGATACAGTTGAATTACTGCAGCAGGACCCTTGTATAGGCCAAATACCACGAGGCCTGATGCCTATGAAAAAGTAAGATGACGCAGGAAGTCACAATGCAATCACCCCCTGGCATCCAGGAGCCAGTAACTCAGGCCCCAGGCAAAAAGAGGCCTGTATCATGGATAGTGGCAGTGAGTAAGTATTGTGTTTTGTTTTTCTAACTGATATTGGGGGAAGATGGTACTTGGGGCACTATGTGGGGGCACATTATAACTGCAAGGAGGCACTATAAGTGCTGTGAGGGGCATTATACCTACTGGGGAACTATGTAGGAGGCACATTATAACTGCATTATAAAACTGCACATTATAAAATATAAAACTGCACATTATAACTGGGGCATTATATCTACTGGTGGCACAATAAGTGCTAGGGAAAATACAGTGGGGTACTATAGGTGCACTTTAATACTTTTGTCATGCTAGTGTATCTCAATAAATTAGAAAATCATCGAAAGTTAATTTACTTCAAAAAGTGAAACTCATATATTGTATACATTCAGTGAACACTGTGATCTATTGCAAGCATTTATTTATTTTAATGTTGATGATTATGACTTACAGCTAATAAAAACCCAAAATTCCCTTACGTCCTACAGCAGCACAAGTGGGGGATTTCTCCCCTGTGAACAAATAGGACAGCGGAATTTTTACTGAGACAAAAAATCTCCTAGCAAGTAATAATTAAATTAATTAATCAAAACCCCCCTATAAAGGGCAGCTCGCCCTAGGATCAGTGCTTTTTTTCTCTGTCCCTGTGGACAGTCAGGACTAGAGGACTTGTCCTCTCCCTTGTGCTGTTTATTCCTAGCAGGTAGTTTATTGTGGGGTACCCCCACTGGAAAATTTTTTACTTAGCTCTCTGTAGAGCCTGCGCCTGTGGGTCCCTGACCTTTTTTTTTTGAGCCTGGGGCTCTGGTGCGGCGCCTTTTTTCATGGAATGTTTTGCCCTTAGCGGCATGCTCCGACACTACGGCGTTAGGTCGGCTTACTCTTCCCCCTCCCTTCTGCCCTCCTCTTCCCGCCCGTACCTTTGTCCGGGTGTCAGGCGGCCGCTCTGGTGTAATGCTGACTCGCCGGCTTCTCGGGAATCCCCCGTTCTAGCCGCCGCACCGGCCTGCTATCGCGTCCCGGCTCCCTCGGCGGTGAGTAGGGGGGACACAGCAGTCAGGGCAGGGGGCGGGGCCTCCTCCCCTCCTCTAGCTCGGCAGCTCAGCTGCTACTGGTACTGCTCCAGGGCTTAGGAGCAGTTGTTAGATGTAACAGGAGTTTTAAAAAAAACTTCTAAAAGTTTAAAGGGGCAGTAGGTGATATTATAATATAAATTGATATGGGAAAAAAAAAAAGTGGGAAGGTTTTTTCCTCACAAGCTGGGAGGAGTTGGGGTCTGAGGTGGAGCTCCACCTATTTAAACCCCCTCCAAACACTCAGCAGGTCTCTTTCTTACTGAAGAGCCGCTGGTTGCAGGTCGTGTGATCTAGTCTCCCAGAATTTTTTTCCCTCAAGAAATGGCCTCTCCTAATGAGCGTGGGAAATCCTCCCACAAGCAAAGGCATCTTACGTGTGCGTCTTGTGAGACACCCATGCCTGACTCTTATGAGTATAATCGATGCCCTCTCTGCCGACCACCTCAGGCCCAGCCCACGATGTCCGATATGTTCGGCTGGATGAAGGACTTTATGGGCAACTCCATCCTGGAGATCAAGTCTGCTCTCGCCTCTAAACGGCCACGTGAGGACTCTCCGGGACCTCTCCCGATGTTAGAGGAAGTCATCTCCCTCGACGACCAATCATCTTCATCTGAGGAAGAATCTGTAGGTCGTTTTGCTGCGGACAAGACCCAACGTCTTTTGCGCTCTATCCGGTCAAGGGACCGTGAGGTTGAGCAGGGGGAAGCTACTCCGTCCACCTCTAGGGGGCTTAGAGCCTTTAAAGTGGACGAAAACCTTAAAAGGATGATGCAGCTGGAATGGAAGCACCCGGAGAAGGCTCCGGTCCTGAATAAAAGATTCAAGATGATGTTTCCGATCCAGGAGTCGGAAGCAGATCTTTGGTTCCCGCCGCCGAAGGTTGATATGGCCATTGCCAAACTGTCCAAACGGACTCTGGTTCCGTCTGATGATGGCTCCAACCTGCAGGATCCCCTGGACCGCAAGGCTGAGTGCACCTTGAGGAGGTGCTATACGGCGGCGGCGGCCTCTGCGTCCGTGTCCATCGCTTCCTCGGAAGTCGCTGAATTTGTGCGAGCACGGATCCTCCGCATCCAGTCTGATCTGGAGTCTGGGGTTGCCAGGACAGAAATCCTGGATCAATTTAAAACCCTTTTATTAGGGTCTGAATTTCTCTGCGATGCCTCCACGCAGAATGTAAAGCTGGCGGCTAAGGGAATGGCCCTTTCCTCTGCGAGCCGTCGCCCCTTATGGCTGCGTCCCTGGGTTGCGGACAATGCCTCAAAATTTAATTTGTGTGGCCTCCCCTACGAGCCTGGTAGGCTCTTCGGCTCCGAACTAGACAAAATTATGGAGTGCCTGGCGGACAAAAAGGGGAAGCATCTCCCCCAGCAGTCTTTTCGAAGCCGCTCCCGGGCTAGTAGATCCAGGGGTCCGTCGAGATCCCAGAGGCGCCAGGAATCCTCCAGGCGTGGAAGAGGTCGTGGCCGGGGGAAGGATCGCAAAGCGGATCTTTGACTCTCCCGCTGGTCCCCCCCTTTGTTTTCCCGTTTTGTGCGATGCACTAAATTTAATTTCTCCTCCAGTCGGAGGTCGTCTTCATTTTTTTTGTCAAACCTGGGTTCAGGAGATTCCAGATCCGTGGGTTCTCGACATAGTGACTTCCGGCTACAAAATAGAATTTATTTTTCCCCCGCGAGAAAAGTTCGTGTTGACCCATCTCCTGGCCCATCCCAAGCAGAAGATCCTGGAGGGCTCTGTTCTCCAGTACTTACAGAAAGAAGCCCTGGAGGAAGTCCCCTCCCACGAGCAGGGGCGGGGCGTTTATTCCCCTATTTTTCTAGTCCCAAAGCCTTCCGGAGACTGGCGCATGATAATAGATCTGCGCTATCTAAATCGCTTCATAAGGAAGAAGCGGTTTCAGTATGGAGACCATTCGCTCCGTAGTCGCTGTTTTAAATCCCGGCGACCTTATGGTCACGATAGACTTGAAGGACGCTTATCTCCACGTCCCAATTCATCCAGCGCATCGGAAATTCCTAAGAGTTGCGGTCTCCATACAGGGTGTGGTAAAGCACTATCAGTTTGCTGTTCTACCCTTTGGCATCTCTTCCGCGCCCACACTTTCACCAAGGTTGTGGCTCCGGTCGTTGCCAAGCTCAGGCTTCAAGGACTAGAAATCATACCATACCTAGACGATTGGCTCCTAAAAGCCTCTTCTCTAGATGTTCTTCAGTCCCATCTTCAGCTGGCTCTTCAGACACTCCAGCAGTTAGGCTGGCTAATAAATTGGGAGAAGTCCCAAATTCTGCCTTCCACTACCAGAACCTTTCTGGGCTTCCTGGTCGACTCTCAGAAAATGTCTCTCTCTCTCTCCGGAGAGGAAGGACAGAGTCGTAAGAGCCGCTCAGTTCCTCATGGCACCTCGCCGTGTGTCCATCAGAACTCTTATGAAGATGTTAGGACACATGTCAGCGTCCACGGAGGCAGTTCCGTGGGCCCTTTGGCATCTTCGTCCACTTCAGGAGGAAGTGTTGACCGTCTGGAATCGCAACCCCAAGGGGTTAGACAGGACGCACTCCCTGTCTGCTCCAGTCAGGTCCTCCCTCAATTGGTGGAGGGACCTATCAGATGGGAGGTCCTTGATTCAACCTCGTTGGATCACGTTGACCACAGACGCCTCCCTTCTAGGTTGGGGAGCCCATCTGGAAGACAGTCCAGTAAAAGGTGTCTGGACTCCTCAGGAGAGAAGTCTCTCATCCAACATGAGAGAATTGAGAGCTGTGCGTCTAGCGCTCTCTCACTTTGCTCCTCTCATCCGCGGGAAGGCGGTGAGAGTCCGTTCCGACAATACGACAGTTGTCGCTTATATAAACAGACAGGAGGTACGCGATCTCAACCTCTTCTTCAAGAAGCAGGTCTCATTCTCGCTTGGGCAGAGCGTTGTCTATCTCACCTTTCCGCAGTCCACATCAGAGGAGATCTCAATACAGTTGCAGATCGTCTGAGTCGCGGTCTGCCAGTTCCAGGCGAATGGTCCTTGAACAAGGACATCTTCTCCCAGATCACTCTCAGTTGGGGCATGCCGGAGATCGACCTGATGGCTACCCGGATGAACGCGAAGGTGGACAAGTTCTGCTCCCTTTACAAAGAGGACAACCCTGTGGCGATAGACGCTCTGTCCATACCTTGGAGGTTCAGGCTGGCTTACATCTTCCCTCCACTTTCCATGATACCACGGGTATTGACGAAAATCAAGCAAGACCAGACCCCGGTCATTGCAATAATACCCTTCTGGCCGAAGAGGTCTTGGTTCACCCAGCTCATGAGGATGAGTCAGGGCAATTACTGGAAGCTTCCCCCAGTGCAGGACCTGCTGTATCAGGACATAGGTCCATGCCTAGATCTGAGGAGACTCAGTCTGACAGCCTGGAGATTGACGGGACCCTACTAGAAGCTAGTGGGCTTTCTGCGGCGGTCTTGAGAACCATCTCCCACTCCCGTGCGGAGTCTACAAAGAAAGTTTACTCAAGGATTCAGAAGAGATTTCTTCAGTGGTGTGCTGTCAAAGAGGTAGTTCCCTCAGATCCTCCTCTTTCAGCTGTTCTACAGTTTCTGCAGGATGGCCTAGACAAGGGTCTATGCCCGTCAACACTCAGAGTTCATACCAGTGCTCTTTCTGCCTTTTTAGGCAGATCACTTTCTCAAGACCCCCTACTCAGGAGGTTCCTTAAAGGAGCCAAAAGACTGAAACCTAGAATCCTGAGGCCGATCCCAGAGTGGGATCTATCTGTTGTTCTTAAGGGCTATCCTCTCCCCCCTTTGAACCTTTGGAATCGGTGCACCTTAGGTTCCTATCCCTGAAGGTCACGTTCCTACTAGCCATAACATTGGCTAAAAGGATTGAAGGCGCTTGCTGCCGCCGAACCCTATACCCTCTTTCTCCAGGACTGTGTCCTGTTGAGATTTCTGCCGTCCTTCACTCCTAAGGTCCCAACGTTTGCCAACCGTAATCAGACCATCTCTTTGCCGGTACTGTGTCCCGCTCCATCATCTCCTGAAGAAGAAGCTCTTCACTCGCTGGACATTGCCAGATGCCTTAAAATCTATCTGGACAGGACTGCGGACTTCAGAAGGACTGAACACCTGTTGATATCTTTTGCAGGACCGAACAAGGGCCTAAAAGCTTCCAAACCATCTCTGAGTAGATGGGTCAAGGAAGCGATCAGCGAAGCTTTTCTCGCTCAGAGGGTATCTCCTCCATCCTTTGTTACTGCCCATTCTACAAGGGCAGTATCCACCTCCTTTGCTGAAAGGAGCCTAGTCCCTCTGGACCAGATCTGTGCGGCAGCCTCATGGAGCTCCCAGAGCACTTTTATTAGACACTACCGTCTAGACTCTAGACGTTCGGAGCGGGCTGTGTTCGGGCATACAGTGTTGTCAGCCGCCCTCCCGTAAAAAAATAAAAATAAAAATGTATACATATATATCTTTTTTATTTCCTGATGGAAATTATTTTTCTTTCTGAAGTGGGCTAGCGCTATACTGTACCCTCCCAGAATTTGTTGGGCTACTCGCTAAGTCCCCACTTGTGCTGCTGTAGGACGTAAGGGAAGCGTCAATTTTGACGTAAATTTGTTTTCCCTTAGTCCTATCAGCAGCACACAAATTTCCCCCCCTTCTTTTATGTTGTTATATGTTCTTGATATAAAGCACTGATGCTAGGGCGAGCTGCCCTTTATAGGGGGGGTTTTGATTAATTAATTAAATTATTACTTGCTAGGAGATTTTTTGTCTCAGCAAAAATTCCGCTGTCCTATTTGTTCACAGGGGAGAAATCCCCCACTTGTGCTGCTGATAGGACTAAGGGAAAACAAATTTACATCAAAATTGACGCGTCATAATTCTGAAAAAGTTCAATATTGTAGACTCATGGTGTCACACTCTAATCAGCACAAAATACCTACACAGTTTCCTAAGCCATTAAATAAGGGAAGGGCAAACTGTGGATCTCCAGCTGTTGTAAAACTACAATTCACACCATGCCCTGCTGTAGGCTGATAGCTGTAAACAGTCTTTGCATGCTGGAAGTTGTAGTTTTGCAGCAGCTGGAGAGCCGCAGTTTGCCCATCCCTGCATTAAATGATCCTTTATCTGGTTCAGTAGGCACCACAATCATGGGGAAGTTGACAGTTGTCAAGAAGACATTCAGTGACACCTTCCTTAAGGAGGGTAAGCCACAAATGTCATTGCTAAAGAAGCTGGCTGTTCACAGAGTGCTATATCCAAGCTTATAAATGGAAATTTGAGTGGATTGTCAAGAAAAGGCCATTTAAGAATTTTGGGCAGATTCACAAGCAATGGACTGCTGCTGAAGTCAGTTCTTCAAGAGCCACCACAAACAGATGTATCCAAGACATGGGCTACAACTGTTGTACTTCTTTTGTCAAGCCACTCATGAGCCAGAGACGTCACATCAGAAGTGTCTTACTAGTACTAAGGAGAAAAAGGTGCGTACTATTGCTTAGTGGTCCAAAGTACTTTTTTTTAGATGAAAGTAAATTTCGCATTTCATTTGGAAATCAAGTTTCTGGAACCTGGGGAAAGAGTGGAGAGGCACACAATCCAAATTGCTTGAAGTCCTGTGTGATTTTTTCACAATGAGTGATGGTTTGGGGAGTCATATTATCTTCTGGTGTTGGTCCACTGGGTTATATCAAGGCCAAAGTCAGTGCAGCCGTCTACCTGGAAATTTTAGAGCACTTCATGCTTCCCTCTGCTGACAAGCTTTATGGAGATGTTGATTTCATTTTCCAGCAGGACTTTTCACCTGCCCACACTGCCAAGAGTACCAATACCTGGTTTAATAACCACAGTAACACTCTGCTTGATTGGCCAGCAAACTTTCCTACTATAAACCCCATAGAGTATCTACAGTATGTACAGTAAACCAGGGTACATCCAACCTGTTAAAATTAAAGTGAGGGTATGACCACATGGCACAGTCGTGATCCGTTTGGGTTGAGGCCAGCTGCAGTCAAGAAAAGTAGGCCACAGTTGTCTGATATTTAACTAATGAGGACCACACTGCATAGACAGTCTGAATTCTTAATGGCCGCTCAGCCCCTTCAATACCGAGCAGCCATTAAAAATTCAAACCGCCTGTGCAATGTGGTCTTCATTAGTTAAATATCAGACAGCTGTGGTTCTGGGCCGCAGCTGGATGCGACCCAACGGGTCACAACTGTGCCGTCTGGTCATACCCTAAGAGTCCTTCAGGTTTTAAGGTTGTTTTATCAGTGCTCTTTGTCTTACAGTATGTGTTGCTATTATTTTTAACTATTTAGACTTTAATTTGTACATGCATTTATTTGTATATTTATGTATCCACCCCTATGTTATATCATCAGTAGGATGTTCCCTGGTGCAAGAGTTCAGCTTGGGCCCCCTTTCCCTCAGTGCTTTGTGGCCAGGGGCAAGGAATCACACAGCCTTCCTGCTGCACCCGGCAAAAATTTGAAACAGCAACCCCCCAATGCTAAATTCATGAATGAACCCCTTCCCTCCAGCCACAAGTATAACTTGACCAGCTTGCACTTTCTATAAAACTTATGCTGCACAAAGGTCTTTGGGCCCCCTCAGGCTCCTGGACCCAGGAGCGACTGCTGCCTTTGTACCCTCTATAACTACACCCATGCACAGACCTCCATGTATACTGATATATTTGCCATAGTTTTTTTTCCTTCTTGGTTTGATACATGAACCTCATTGTTTTTGAAGTGTTACAACCATGATATATTAGATGTACATACACATTTTCAGAGATTGCACTATTAAAGGGCTTCCAAAAACAGCACCAACCATGTCTATAGGTTGTTTCTGGTGGAACAACTTAACTCCATTGGAGTCAAAGGGGCAGAGCTACAATACCACACACAGCCTGTGGACCAGCGTGGTGATGTTTTTGGAAGAAAGGAGCCATGTTTTTTTAATCCTAGACAACTTCTTTAATTAAATTATTATTACAATTGATAATCTTGCATTTTTTCTTCCCAGCAAAGAATTTTGATGTACATGTTTCCTGCACAGTCTCCTTAGAGCATTGAAAGAATTTCATTGCCATAAAATCCCCAGGCTTTCCTAGGAGGCAACACCTCTCCTGCTACTGACATCAGGAATGTTTTCATCTTTCAGGCCTTTAAATACTCTTGTCATCCGTTCCCGGCAAGGGGGAAGCCTGGATTTGTCCTTAACAAGCCAGGTACCAGTATGTGATGGATTCCATTTGCCTCACCCCCTACAAAATAAATGTCTCGTAAACTTGTCTTCTGAAATGTAATAGCGTTCAGAATCCTCATGTACAGTATATTCCTCAGACAGGAGATAAATTAATTCTGCTACTACAAAGTGATCTTTCACTTAAGAAAAGACCCATGTTGACTGTCCAAGCTCAAGTCTATCTATTTGCTGTCTCGAAATGTTTCCTGAAGGAAGTGTTTATTCATTCACTGACCTGAAGGGTTAAGAAAACAGAAAGGAATCGGTTTGCAGAGCTGTTGTTATGGGAGTTACAATGGAAACCATAACTGGAAGGTTTAAAAAGTTTCTTCTCTGCAAACCCACAGGAGGATAGTCTGGGAGTCTCAACACATTTTAATCCGCAATTAGCTGCTATGTGGTAGGGCTTATAAGATTTGATCAGATTAGATGCTAGTCTGTAGTCGTGGGTAAGACGCTCACAATACCGTATGGATTTAATGACAAGCAAATGTAGTCGCATGACCAATGGAACGTCTGAAGTACAAAGCACAGTCAACTTTATTTTATATCAAGCAGAAGTTATATAGGAAAATGAAAAAGAACTTTAATAGCTGCACTATGCCAAAAGTTCAGAATCGATGGATCTTAAATGTAGAGTATTTGGGAAAATTATAGGGCAACAATAATTATGGAAAAAAAGGAAGAAAGCATTCCTGGAAATATAAGTTAGTAAGATTCTTTCTTGTTTAATATTCTGCTCTGCTGCTTCTGAGTAATATACAAATTTTAGTTGAAAAGTCCACTAAATAGCAGCAGCACAGTTCCGCAGGAATAGGTCAGCTTCCTATGGATATAGTTCACAAAATAGGGGATGGAACGAGCGCTTGCAAACGATCCTAGTTCTTGTATAACGGTGTTGTCCACATCTACGTGTTTTACAGCATCCACCTCCGCGTCACAAGTCTGAGCGTCCTAATATCCTCACACTTCACAGATCGGTTCCTTCAATAAGCGCCTTTACAGACGAAAAAACACCATAGCGTAGAACCATAGGGATAAAATAAGTATAGAAATTTATTATACTCACAAACATCCGATAATATGCACACATAAAATGCCCAACCCGGGTTTCGCCTGTGCTTTGTCTGGGACTGAAGGCGAGTGTTAACAAACGCCCGTCTTTTTAATATGACATCAATCAACTTGAATGCACGTCATTTCCGTTTGGCAAATACACTAATGTCAATAAAACTATAAAACAGCCTCTTTCTATTGTATCATGGTATATCTAAATGTGTTACAAATACGGCAAAAATAAAATAACCTCATTACTATGATAAAATAGTCATCCCATACTCCTTGTGCCCTAAAATATAAACGGTGAATCGGATCAAGTAACAAACGTAAAAATTAAAATTTAAAACTGCATATAATTGTCATGATATTTTAAAATCACAATTGCCAGAAATAATTTTGTTTAGGGTAAGAGAAACATGAACCAGATTTATAGCTCAGAGTCATCAACATCAGAGACAGCCACAGGTCGGTACTAAGACATACATACCGACTTGACATCCCATTCCACATTCATCCCAGAGGGTTGGAGGGTGCCCAAGGAATAAATCCACTGGGCTTCTCGTTTATTAATAGCCTTCACCGGATCTCCTCCCCTCCATTGCCGGTGTACGAGTTCTATACCACAAAACTTAAGACCAGCTGGATTTTTATTATGAGCTAATTTAAAATGTGCTGACACTCCGTGTGTCTCTACACCTTTTTTGATGTTTCTGATATGCTCAGCTACACGGATTTTCAAATTGCGCAGTGTCCTTCCGACATATTGCTTATCGCAGGGACATTGGAGTAGATATATAACTCCCTTAGATTCGCAAGATAAATTGCCTTTAACTGCCCTAGGAGTATGGGATGACTATTTTATCATAGTAATGAGGTTATTTTATGTTTGCCGTATTTGTAACAAATTTAGATATACCATGATACAATAGAAAGAGGCTGTTTTATAGTTTTATTGACATCGGTGTATTTGCCAAACAGAAATGACGTGCATTCAAGTTGATTGATGTCATATTAAAAAGACGGGCGTTTGTTAACACTCGCCTTCAGTCCCAGACAAAGCACAGGCGAAACCCGGGTTGGGCATTTTATGTGTGCATATTATCGGATGTTTGTGAGTATAATAAATTTCTATACTTATTTTATCCCTATGGTTCTACGCTATGGTATTTTTCGTCTGTAAAGCGCTATTGAGGAACCGATCTGTGAGTGTGAGGATATTAGGGCGCTCAGGCAGTGACGCGGAGGTAGATGCTGTAAAACTCGTAGATGTGGACAACACTGTTATACAAGAACTAGGATCGTTTGCAAGTGCTCGTTCCATCCCCTATTTTGCTTCTGAGTAATGTTTGAACATTATATCTTATATAAAAGCAGAAAAATAAAGATGTTATTAAAACTGGAATGTAAAATTATATAATAGTATCTCACAAAAGTAAGTACACCCCCCACATATTTGTAAATATTTTATCATATTTTTCATGGGACAACACTGAATATATGACACTCTGATACAATGTACAGCAGTCAGTGTACGGCTTGTATAACAGTGTAAATGTAATGTGCCCTCAAAATAACTCAACGCACAGCCAATAATGTCTAAACCGCTGGCAACAAACTTGAACACTTTTAATTACTTTTTAATTACTTTTAACAGTAGGATGGACTAACCTGTCCCATAACAGCAGAAGGGAAGACAGGTTGGCGTAAATTCTAATTCAATACATACGGGCTGAACATAATAAATGAATTCTTTATAACGTATAGGATATTGTATGATGACTAAGATCTGTTGTTTGGTATCAGTTGGACATACAGTATAAAGCAGGACTGGTAACATTCTGCACTACACTGTTTTAGTATATCCATTATTTTTTATAAGCATAGGCTACTCAAAAGATATATAATTTTATCATGTTTATACTGTATTATGAAGTGTAAAGAATTATTCTACATGAGATTTTGCCAATACAGTACATCATTAGAGTGTATCATACACAGCTACCTAATAAACTCAACCTATGATCAACACCCTCACCACTCTACTGGAAATCACCCATAGTCCAAATACCATGCCCATTTTTTGACAAATGAGAGCACTTAAACATAATCTCCAAGGCTTTTGAGTCCTTTTAATATTACAAGGCAGGGTCCATGGATTAAAAAAAAAAATAATCACCTGGGAATAGCGCTCTGTTTCGAGCACCAGCTCCTTTCTTCTTCACTTCAGGTCCTTGGTGGTATGGAAATGTGATGCATGTCATTGCTGCCAGCCAATCAATGGCCTCAGCAGTAGCAGCGATCGTGTTCTGATCCTATATATGTCAAAAATTGAGGTCATTGATTGGCTGGCAACAGTGAATGTGTGTAAATAGCATGTCACACTTCCAGTCCAGTGGGAACTGGAAGCGGATGTGAGGCTGCAACTGGAGAGGTGAGTCTTAATCTCTGTACCCCTCTTGGAAATATCAAAAGGAGTTCCTGGTTTTGAAGAACACCTTTAAAGGGAGCCTGTCACCACAATTTGACATTATAGACAGCTTACATAGCGCTGTAGCATAACTATACATAAGTCAAATGGTACCTTTGTCTGTGGTGTTCTGAAGTTCAACAGAGGCAAAATCACAGTTTTATTCCTATGTAAATGAGGGCTCTCAAGTGCCCAGGTCGGTCTGTATTGGTCTCACATAACCCCTCCCCAGCCTGTTGCTTGGCCCGCCCTGTAAGCCTCTTGCATCATTCAGTGTACTGGCCGAGATCCCGCTGGTGCATGCGCACTGCATGGGGCGATGCCGCTGCCCACAATGGACATCACAGTGCCCGGGCCGGTGGTGAGCTGCGCACTTGTGGGATCTCATCCAGTACACTAGATCAGCAAGGAGCTTACAGGATGGGCCAAGTAACAGGCTGGGGGGGGGGGGGTTATGTGAGAAGATGACAGACCGACCTGGGCACTTACAGCTCAAACGCCGCCCCTGGGCACTTGCGATCCCTCATTTACATATAAATAAAACAGGGATTTTGCCTCTGTTGAACTTCAGAACACCACAAAGGTAACATTTGACTCATAAAATGAAATATTAGGGTGGCGTCACCAGTTGTCTGATGGGTAAGGTGCTCTAATAAAGGATGTTTCCCCATTTGACTCATGTATAGTTATGCTACAGCCTGTCCATATGCAAATGGGAGGTAATTCATAATGTTGGTGTCCTAAATTCCTGCTGCTGGTTGGGGTGCATCCTGTGCTGCTTAATTAGAAAATCAATCACCATAATTGTCAGGGTTTGACAGCACTTGTTAAGAGATCTTGAACTATTCCTTCATGCATAGCATTTCCAGTTCCTTGGTACTTTTGGGATGTTACTTCATGTTACTTGAAGGAAGCTCTTTCTCGCGTGGGCATCCCAGTTTTTAAATTGGGTTGAAATATTGCAAAACTGTGGCCCAGATTTACTAAGCCTGTATATGGCATAACGTTAGTTAGGCTGTCTGGACCAGGAGCATTGCTAGGGTCTCAAAAGATCTGGGGCCCAATCCCCAATGCATGTCGACCAACCAACCCCCCTCCCCCCCCCCGCCACCCCCCTCCCCCCCGTAAACACTAGCACTGAAGAAATTTTACTGTACTTGCTCTACAGCTATACAACAGCACGTACCTCTCACATCCAGGGCCTCCGAGGTGAAGTCTCAATCTGATGTAGATCTGCTCTGTCATCTTCTCCATTCAGTTCGGACAACTTCTCTCAGCCGCGCCTCGTCTCTACAGAGTGTGACACACAGACATCTTAGCTTCCTCACTTTTCTGTAACCCCAAATAATATCCTGAAGAAAAATGAGTGCCATACAGATAATCTTCTCCATAGTAATAGTGCTCCTCATAGTCCCACCAATAGTAATTCCCTTCTAGAGTGCCCTCATTAGTAATACAGCCATCTAAGGTGCCCCCAACAATGACAGTGCTCCCCAAGAGTGCCCCCATTGGTAGAAGAGCCCTCCAGTATTAATAATGGCCTTACAGAGCCCCCAGAAGAAATAAGGCCCCCTATTGTTCCCCCAGTGGTAATAAAGCTCTCTACAGACCCCTCAGTAGTAATAAGGCGCTCCATAGCGCTCTTAGTAGAAATAATGCAGATCTATAAGTCCCTCCTATAGAGCCCCCAGTAGTAATAGGAACACCTAATGTCCCCTGGATTTAAAATGCCCCCACAGTGCCCCCATATTTATATCACCCCCTATTGTTATAATGCTCACCATGAAGTGCCCCAGTATTTATATCGCTCTCTATAGTTATAATGCCCCTATAGTGCCCCCAGTATTTATATCGCTTCCCTATTGTTATAATGCTCACGCTGAAATGCCCCAGTATTTATACTGCCCCCTACTGTTATAATGCTCACCCTGAAGCACCCCTAGTATTTATAATGCCCCCTGCAGTGTCTCCTGTAGGTCTATTCCTCCGTTTAGTGTCCTCAGAAATTATAATTCCTCAGCCCCTCCACCATACAGTCTCATGTAAATAACATTATTTCCCTCCCTCCGCCATAAAGTCCCATGTAAATACCATCACACTATCTCTCCTGCCCCCTCCAATATACAGTCCCATGTAAATAGCATCCCTCTCTACCTACAGCCCACTCCAAAACACAGTCCCAAATAAATAACATCACCCCCTCCCCAGCCGCCTTCAACATGCAGTCCCATGTAAATAACATTACCCCTCAACATTCAGTCCCGTGTATCTAATATCACTCCCTTCCAGAGCTGCCTTCAAAATTCAGTCCTATGTAAATAACATCACCCTGCCCCAGCAACCTCCAATATGCATTCCCATGTAAATAACATCACCCCCTCAACTTTCTGTCCCATGTAAATAACATCACCCCACTGTCCCATGTAAATAGCATCCCTCCCTTCAGCCCTAACATACAGTCCCAGTTAATTAACCACAACTCCCAGCATTGCTCTGCCTCTCCCTTCACTTACCTCTGCTCATGTAGCAGACCTCACCACAGCTTCTTCCCAGGAATTCACTGCTCAGCCATCCTCTCCTGCACTGGTCACATGATGGGGACATCCTTGCAGGTTTTTCAGCTACTGCATTTAGAACTGATCACATGACATGTGATGTCACCACAGGTCCTTCAGCTCTTGCAGGGCATTAGATTCAATTGTATTGCCATTCCAAGGACAGCAATACAGTTGGATCTTCCTAGCAGGCAGTACATTCGGGCCTGGGACAAAACTTCAGGGGTCCAGGCCCTGAATGTTTTAACCTAGCAACTAGGGATGAGCGAATCGACTTCAGATGAAACATCCGAAGTTGATTCGCATAATACTTCGTATGAATACTGTGCGGAGCGAGCGTTCGGTACAGTATTAGAATGTATTGGCTCCAATGAGCCAAAGTTATTACTTTGCGAAGCCTCGCGAGACTTCGCATAATAACTTTATAAATCAATTTCCCGAACTCGCTCCGTATAGTATTCAAATGGAGTATTATGTGAATCAACTTCGGATGTTTCAGTTGAAGTCGATTTGCCCATCCCTACTAGCAACGCCCCTGGTTTGGACCACACCATATTTATCATAGGGGCTCAGGCTGGATGATAAATGTGGTGCAGGGATAGGCAAAGGTCCACCACCAATAAGGGCAGGTGAGGAAATCGCCTCAGGCAGCACCAGGTAGGGGAAAGAGAGCGGCAGCCGGAGGGCCATGGACTGAAGGGAAGGGCTTAAGTTAATAAATTGGCATTAGGGAGGGAGGGGCACCATTTCAGTTTTGACTTTAGGCAGCAGAAAGTCTAGGTGCACCCCTGAGGATAGACACTTTTCTATGAATCCATACCAACTCTTGTTGGGCTTAATTTGAAACAGAATTTTAAACCAGAACTGTCACACATTTTGGACCTAAAAGTTACATCTTAGGCTAGGCCCAGGGGTGTAAATGTAATTCATAGGGCCCCAAAGCAAACAACAAGTGTAAGAAAATTAAAACAGCAGCATAAGTAGTAATAATCCAAAGTGCCCAAGACAACAGCCACAACTATGAAGTATTAATATTAAAAGCTAAATGTACTAGCTAGGTATAATTTTTCCTAACTGGTCACATAACACATTTCCCTGGAGGAACTCCTCAGACCGGATGTGTGGGAGGAGCAGCTGTAAAGTGAAAGTAAAAGTCAGCATGCACTGCAGAAAGCATCTTAAGGGAGCAGTCACATGGCATACCCACCCACCTGTGTTTTCACATAGAGACTAGAGCTCCTTAGACATTATCAAAAACTGCTGTATAGACATAGTAATAGAAGAAACTCCCCAGTCCCAGCAGTAAGCTGTACAGACATAGCAATAGAAGGAACACCCCAGTCCCAGCAGTAAGCTGTACAGACATAGTAATAGAAGAAACTCCCCAGTCCCAGCAGTAAGCTGTACAGACATAGCAATAGAAGGAACACCCCAGTCCCAGCAGTAAGCTGTACAGACATAGTAATAGAAGGAACACCCCAGTCCCAGCAGTAAGCTGTACAGACATAGTAATAGAAGGAACAACCCAGTCCCAGCAGTAAGCTGTACAGATAAAGCAATAGAAGGAACACCCCAGTCCCAGCAGTAAGCTGTACAGACATAGCAATAGAATGAACACCCCAGTCCCAGCAGTAAGCTGTACAGACATAGCAATAGAAGGAACACCCCAGTCCTAGCAGTAAGCTGTACAGACATAGCAATAGAAGGAACACCCCAGTCCCAGCAGTAGGCTGTACAGACATAGTAATAGAAGAAACTCCCCAGTCCCAGCAGTAAGCTGTACAGACATAGCAATAGAAGGAACACCCCAGTCCCAGCAGTAAGCTGTACAGACATAGTAATAGAAGGAACACCCCAGTCCCAGCAGTAAGCTGTACAGACATAGTAATAGAAGGAACACCCCAGTCCCAGCAGTAAGCTGTACAGACATAGTAATAGAAGGAACAACCCAGTCCCAGCAGTAAGCTGTACAGATAAAGCAATAGAAGGAACACCCCAGTCCCAGCAGTAAGCTGTACAGACATAGTAATAGAAGGAACACCCCAGTTCCAGCAGTAAGCTGTACAAACATAGCAATAGAATGAACACCCCAGTTCCAGCAGTAAGCTGTACAGATATAGCAATAGAAGGAACACCCCAGTCCCAGCAGTAAGCTGTACAGACATAGCAATAGAAGGAACACCCAGTCCCAGCAGTAAGCTGTACAGACATAGCAATAGAAGGAACACCCCAGTCCCATCAGTAAGCTGTACAGACATAGCAATAGAAGGAACACCCCAGTCCCATCAGTAAGCTGTACAGACATAGTAATAGAAGAAACTCCCCAGTCCCAGCAGTAAGCTGTACAGACATAGCAATAGAAGGAACACCCCAGTCCCAGCAGTAAGCTGTACAGATAAAGCAATAGAAGGAACACCCCAGTCCCAGCAGTAAGCTGTACAGACATAGTAATAGAAGGAACACCCCAGTCCCAGCAGTAAGCTGTACAGACAAAGCAATAGAATGAACACCCCAGTCCCAGCAGTAAACTGTACAGACATAGCAATAGAAGGAACACCCCAGTCCTAGCAGTAAGCTGTACAGACATAGCAATAGAAGGAACACCCCAGTCCCAGCAGTAAGCTGTACAGACATAGTAATAGAAGAAACTCCCCAGTCCCAGCAGTAAGCTGTACAGACATAGCAATAGAAGGAACACCCCAGTCCCAGCAGTAAGCTGTACAGACATAGCAATAGAATGAACACCCCAGTCCCAGCAGTAAGCTGTACAGACATAGCAATAGAAGGAACACCCCAGTCCTAGCAGTAAGCTGTACAGACATAGCAATAGAAGGAACACCCCAGTCCCAGCAGTAAGCTGTACAGACATAGTAATAGAAGAAACTCCCCAGTCCCAGCAGTAAGCTGTACAGACATAGCAATAGAAGGAACACCCCAGTCCCAGCAGTAAGCTGTACAGACATAGTAATAGAAGGAACACCCAAGTCCCAGCAGTAAGCTGTACAGACATAGCAATAGAAGAAACTCCCCAGTCCCAGCAGTAAGCTGTACAGACATAGCAATAGAAGGAACACCCCAGTCCCAGCAGTAAGCTGTACAGACATAGCAATAGAATGAACACCCCAGTCCCAGCAGTAAGCTGTACAGACATAGCAATAGAAGGAACACCCCAGTCCTAGCAGTAAGCTGTACAGACATAGCAATAGAAGGAACACCCCAGTCCCAGCAGTAAGCTGTACAGACATAGTAATAGAAGAAACTCCCCAGTCCCAGCAGTAAGCTGTACAGACATAGCAATAGAAGGAACACCCCAGTCCCAGCAGTAAGCTGTACAGACATAGTAATAGAAGAAACACCCCAGTCCCAGCAGTAAGCTGTACAGACATAGCAATAGAATGAACACCCCAGTCCCAGCAGTAAGCTGTACAGACATAGCAATAGAAGGAACACCCCAGTCCCAGCAGTAAGCTGTACAGACATAGCAATAGAAGGAACACCCCAGTCCTAGCAGTAAGCTGTACAGACATAGCAATAGAAGGAACACCCCAGTCCTAGCAGTAAGCTGTACAGACATAGCAATAGAAGGAACACCCCAGTCCCAGCAGTAAGCTGTACAGACATAGCAATAGAAGGAACACCCCAGTCCCAACAATAAGCTATACAGACGTAGCAATAGAAGGAACACCCAAGTCTCAGCAATAAGCTGTACAGACATAGCTATAGAAGGAACACCCCAGTCCCAGCAGTAAGCTGTACAGACATAGTAATAGAAGGAACACCCCAGTCCCAGCAGTAAGCTGTACAGACATAGTAATAGAAGGAACACCCCAGTCCCAGCAGTAAGCTGTACAGACATAGCAATAGAAGGAACACCCCAGTCCCAGCAGTAAGCTGTACAGACATAGCAATAGAAGGAACACCCCAGTCCTAGCAGTAAGCTGTACAGACATAGCAATAGAAGGAACACCCCAGTCCCAGCAGTAAGCTGTACAGACATAGTAATAGAAGAAACACCCCAGTCCCAGCAGTAAGCTGTACAGACATAGCAATAGAAGGAACACCCCAGTCCCAGCAGTAAGCTGTACAGACATAGTAATAGAAGGAACACCCCAGTCCCAGCAATAAGCTATACAGACATAGTAATAGAAGGAACACCCAGTCCCAGCAGTAAGCTGTACAGACATAGTAATAGAAGGAACACCCCAGTCCCATCAGTAAGCTGTACAGACATAGCAATAGAAGGAACACCCCAGTCCCATCAGTAAGCTGTACAGACATAGTAATAGAAGAAACTCCCCAGTCCCAGCAGTAAGCTGTACAGACATAGCAATAGAAGGAACACCCCAGTCCCAGCAGTAAGCTGTACAGATAAAGCAATAGAAGGAACACCCCAGTCCCAGCAGTAAGCTGTACAGACATAGTAATAGAAGGAACACCCCAGTCCCAGCAGTAAGCTGTACAGACATAGCAATAGAATGAACACCCCAGTCCCAGCAGTAAACTGTACAGACATAGCAATAGAAGGAACACCCCAGTCCTAGCAGTAAGCTGTACAGACATAGCAATAGAAGGAACACCCCAGTCCCAGCAGTAAGCTGTACAGACATAGTAATAGAAGAAACTCCCCAGTCCCAGCAGTAAGCTGTACAGACATAGCAATAGAAGGAACACCCCAGTCCCAGCAGTAAGCTGTACAGACATAGCAATAGAATGAACACCCCAGTCCCAGCAGTAAGCTGTACAGACATAGCAATAGAAGGAACACCCCAGTCCTAGCAGTAAGCTGTACAGACATAGCAATAGAAGGAACACCCCAGTCCCAGCAGTAAGCTGTACAGACATAGTAATAGAAGAAACTCCCCAGTCCCAGCAGTAAGCTGTACAGACATAGCAATAGAAGGAACACCCCAGTCCCAGCAGTAAGCTGTACAGACATAGTAATAGAAGGAACACCCAAGTCCCAGCAGTAAGCTGTACAGACATAGTAATAGAAGAAACTCCCCAGTCCCAGCAGTAAGCTGTACAGACATAGCAATAGAAGGAACACCCCAGTCCCAGCAGTAAGCTGTACAGACATAGCAATAGAATGAACACCCCAGTCCCAGCAGTAAGCTGTACAGACATAGCAATAGAAGGAACACCCCAGTCCTAGCAGTAAGCTGTACAGACATAGCAATAGAAGGAACACCCCAGTCCCAGCAGTAAGCTGTACAGACATAGTAATAGAAGAAACTCCCCAGTCCCAGCAGTAAGCTGTACAGACATAGCAATAGAAGGAACACCCCAGTCCCAGCAGTAAGCTGTACAGACATAGTAATAGAAGGAACACCCCAGTCCCAGCAGTAAGCTGTACAGACATAGCAATAGAAGGAACACCCCAGTCCCAGCAGTAAGCTGTACAGACATAGCAATAGAAGGAACAACCCAGTCCCAGCAGTAAGCTGTACAGACATAGCAATAGAAGGAACACCCCAGTCCCAGCAGTAAGCTGTACAGACATAGTAATAGAAGGAACACCCCAGTCCCAGCAGTAAGCTGTACAGACATAGCAATAGAAGGAACACCCCAGTCCCAGCAGTAAGCTGTACAGACATAGCAATAGAAGGAACACCCCAGTCCCAGCAGTAAGCTGTACAGACATAGCAATAGAAGGAACACCCCAGTCCTAGCAGTAAGCTGTACAGACATAGCAATAGAAGGAACACCCCAGTCCTAGCAGTAAGCTGTACAGACATAGCAATAGAAGGAACACCCCAGTCCCAGCAGTAAGCTGTACAGACATAGTAATAGAAGGAACACCCCAGTCCCAGCAATAAGCTATACAGACATAGTAATAGAAGGAACACCCAAGTCTCAGCAATAAGCTGTACAGACATAGTAATAGAAGGAATACCCAAGTCCCAGCAATAAGCTGTACAGACATAGCAATAGAAGGAACACCCCAGTCCCAGCAGCAAACTGTACAGACATAGCAATAGAAGGTACACCACAGTCCCAGCAGTAAGCTGTACAGACATAGTAATAGAAGGAATACCCAAGTCCCAGCAATAAGCTGTACAGACATAGCAATAGAAGGAACACCCCAGTCCCAGCAGCAAACTGTACAGACATAGCAATAGAAGGTACACCACAGTCCCAGCAGTAAGCTGTACAGACATAGTAATAGAATGAACGCCCCAGTACCAGCAGTAAGCTGTACAGACATAGTAATAGAAGGAACACCCAAGTCTTAGCAGTAAGCTGTACAGACATAGTAATAGAATGAACGCCCCAGTACCAGCAGTAAGCTGTACAGACATAGTAATAGAAGGAACGCCCCAGTCCCAGCAGTAAGCTGTACAGACATAGTAATAGAAGGAACACCCCAGTCCCATCAGTAAGCTGTACAGACATAGCAATAGAAGGAACACCCCAGTCCCAGCAGTAAGCTGTACAGACATAGTAATAGAAGGAACATCCCAGTCCCAGCAGTAAGCTGTACAGACATAGCAATAGAAGGAACACCCCAGTCCTAGCAGTAAGCTGTACAGACATAGCAATAGAATGAACACCCCAGTCCCAGCAGTAAGCTGTACAGACATAGCAATAGAAGGAACACCCCAGTCCCAGCAGTAAGCTGTACAGACATAGTAATAGAATGAACACCCCAGTCCCAGCAGTAAGCTGTACAGACATAGCAATAGAAGGAACGCCCCAGTCCCAGCAGTAAGCTATACAGACATAGCAATAGAATGAACACCCCAGTCCCAGCAGTAAGCTGTACAGACATAGCAATATAATGAACGCCCCAGTCCCAGCAGTAAGCTATACAGACATAGGGGGGCATTTATCATCAGGAGAATATTTAATGTCAGTTTTGCTTCAGTCTGTGTTAAAATACTTTGTGCCACATTTATCAAATGTTGCATGTTGCTTGATAAATTTGGCTTGTCCTTAAACCTAATACTTCTGTCTAGAGAAGCTGCTCCAGTTTTCCTACTCCACCCTACTCCTGGAGTGAGATTGCTACTTATTTGCGACTTTTAAAAAAGTCTCAATGATAAATCAATGAAACTCATTAACATAGCTCACTATGCCCACTTTTCCACCCATAATGCAAAACTGGAGTGAGTGGTGTACACATGCAAAAGATCGCAAAATCTTGCGCAAATGAGTGTAAAAAAAGTAGCAAAAGCCTTATTTTGCGACTTTTTGATGGCAGAATTCTGGAGTGAAGGTATGATAAATCAGGGCCATAGAAATAGAAGAAATGCCCCAGTTCCAGCAGTAAGCTGTAGAGACATAGCAATAGAAGGAACAACCAAGTCTTAGCAATAAGCTGTACAGACATAGTAATAGAAGGAACACCCCAGTCCCAGCAGTAAGCTGTACAGACATAGTAATAGAAGGAACACCCAAGTCTCAGCAGTAAGCTGTACAGACCTAGTAATAGAAGGAACACCCCAGTTCCAGCAGTAAGCTGTACAGACATAGTAATAGAAGGAACACCCCAGTTCCAGCAGTAAGCTGTACAGACATAGTAATAGAAGGAACACCCCAGTCCTAGCAGTAGGCTGTACAGACATAGTAATAGAAGGAACACCCAAGTCTCAGCAGCAAGCTGTACAGACATAGTAAAAGAAGGAACGCCCCAGTCCCAGCAGTAAGCTGCACAGACATAGTAATAGAAGGAACACCCAAGTCTCAGCAGTAAGCTGTACAGATATAGTAATAGAAGGAACACCCCAGTCCCAGCAGTAAGCTGTACAGACTTAGTAATAGAAGGAACGCCCCAGTCCCAGTAGTAAGCTGTACAGACATAGTAATAGAAGGAACACCCCAATGTCAATTACCCCCATTCAGACCTCAGATAAGACCCCCATGACCTCAGATGAGACCTTCATACCTCAGATGAGACCCCCATGCCTCAGATCAGACCCCCATGCCTCAGATCAGCCCTATGCCTTAGATTGGACCCCAATTCCTCAGAGCAAATAATAAAAAAAAAAAAATCAACTTATCTCTCCTGCTCTGGATGCCGCCACACCTAGGATCCAGCTCTCTTCTTCTTCCTAGGATCCAGCTCTATTCCATCCTGTGAAGTGACTTGTCGGTCACAGCAGAGCCGACAACAGAGGACCAGGAAGCAGTGAGTACAGAGCCCGGTAACACTGCATTTACTACTTCCCTGTTCTCCAGTATTAATGAGCACTTCCATAATGGAAGGGCTCATTAGTATTCACCCCATAAGAAGAACTGACAATTTTCACCCAATTTGGGGGGGAAAAGGGTGCGTCTTATAGGTCGAAAAATATGGTGTATTAAAACACATAAAACACAACAAAATTCCACCATACTGTTATTTCCGACAAAAAGGTACAATGTTCTTGCATCTGACTGGGCCCCCTCAACCTCTGGGCCCCATTGTGAATGCTATGGCTTCTATGGCTTTAATTACGCCCACAGCCAAGCCCCTTTCCAGCAAAGCTCCACTCACTCCTTCTAGGGCTCACCCCCCTTGAGCAAAGTGTAGAGACCCTAGTTTCACCAAATTCTGTCAAAATTGTACCAAATTGTAACACTTTTAGACAGATTCTAAGCACAGACACTTTACTGGGCCTACGTTTTTAATGTTTCACCAAGTATTGAAAAGTTCAGAAGCTGAATTTGGCTACCTTCTGGAACCCTTCCAGAAAACTGTTAATTAGTGAAGAGCGAAGCGAGCTTCGGATGTTACCTGGGGGATTTAGATTGTAAGCTCCATTGGTTACAGCATGATGATAATGTCTGTAAAGTGCTGCGGAATATAGTAGGGCTATACAAGTGCATTAAGTAAATGAATAATACTGTACAGAGATCTGTCTCCGTACAGTATTAGAATGTATGGGCTCTGATGAGCAAAGTTAGTTATTCGCGAAGTGCCGAATAACTTCGGTAATTGATTTTTAAAGTGGAAAACCACTTTAAAACCTGAAACTGAACTGGGTTTCGGTTCTGAGGTTTTCCATATTAAAAATCAATTACCGAAGTTATTCAACAAAGTTACGCGTAACTTTGCGAATAACTAACTATGGCTCATTGAAGCCCATGCATTCTAATACTGTACGAAGACTGATCTCCATGCAGTATTAATCCAAAGTTATGAACGAAGTGAGTTTAGATGTAACATCTGAAGCTCGCTTCGCTCATCTCTACTTTTAATCATATATGTGAAGTCTGACAGTAGATTTTTATAGAAGTTCTCCGAGAATGATTTAAATTGGCCACTACTAACCTGTCCTAGAAAGTTAGTAGGACCGGTTGCCACCACTTGCAGAGCTGCCAAAGGGTGGTGAGGGGACAGAGCCTCACTACACATTGCATTCTGGAACTTGCATATAGTATACATTGGTGAGTTTTCCTATCAGGCAGCTCAGCCAAAATGGCATACCGTAGACAGCAGACAGGATGACATCATTACCATCTATTATAGAGCAGTTTAGTTATTGGTGAGGCCCCTTTACTCAACCACCCGCTGCTCCCTAGAAAGCTCTGAAAGTGGAGGTCATCAAGCCTGCTTACATTCCAGGACAGGTTGCTGGGCAGACATTTTAAAAAATCCCTGGAGAAGCCTTTTTGAAAGCTCCAAGATTTAACTATATTACGCAGTTCACTACAGTGTTTTAGAGAAAATATAGTTTTGAAATAAGCCAGGAATGGGGAGAAGAGTCATGGCAGTGGCTCTGTGCCAAATTCTTCCCACCCAATTATTTTAGTAAGAGACATGTTGCATCCACTGTACAAAGAACAATATTTTCCAGCTTCCCAAGGAGGAATGGGTTAGCAGATAGGAGCGTGTTTTAGACTGTGACAATATGAACCAAAATTGTGCCAAAATGTTGGCACAAAATAAGCCAACCAATGATTGGTAAAATATTAGTCACATATCTAGTGAAGTACCAAATTTATCTCACATTGTAAGCTACTGTAATAAATCTGGCACATCCTTAGACTGCTTATCTATGTTCACTTTGTTCACATTTAAACAGATTTAGTAAATCCTCCCAATTGTGTTTGTCCCTTCTATAACCTTCAATTTATATTAGTAGCAATATGCTCGGCAGAATGACACCAGTCCCTGTACCCAATCTCATTTTCCTATATCAGATATTCACACACATTTATATTTCTTCTCAGTTTTGAGCTTTAAATCACACACATATGTACAATATATAGACATGCTTGCTAAATAACTAATCTGCGATTATGCATGGACCCACACGTCTTCAACCAAATCTTAATAAGTTATCCAGCAGAGCTATGGATTGAGGCAGATGCCGGTAACATACTATATAATTTTATACAATATATATAATTTATTTGTAACATAAAACTTTTACTACATTGTACAGAGCTATCAGTAACATACAGCAGGTTGTTTGTACTTTTTATAAAACGTGCTACATATTGCATTGTATTTGCATCCAGTGAGCACTTAACTATTCAAGATAAAATACAATGCACATATTGTTTTCAAGCTATGTGATGTGGATAAGAAGTATATGTATGCTTATGCTTATGTTTTATTGTTGGATAAGAAAAAAACAACTGATAATTTAGCACATCACTGTACCTCAAAGGAGTTTTTTCAAGTATTTATCAACTATCCACAGGAGGTTCGGTCACTGGGACCCCCAGTGATTACCATCCCCTGCCTGTACCCCAATTGCTGCTTATCTTTGACAATTGCTGTAAGTTAAAATGGAGGAATTGATCATATCAACCAATCGTGTTTCAATTCAGTCTTGGGGTCCTTAGGAGAACCAAACCAAGTTAAGCAAAAACTATATAATTAACGTGGTAAACTCTTCAACATTTTCCTTGGCTTGAATTAACACAGCAATTTAACACATCTTTGGTATCATTTTTAATGACATTTTTTGTATAAAAACACCACAGCCATAGATGTTATTTTAAGGTCTATAGCTAAACACTGAAAAATTTACATACAAGGTAGAAATGAGAGAGTAGATTCTGAAATACAAAAAATTCTACCCAAATATTTCCAAAAATAATTTTAATGAATTTTTTTGTGATTCAATTCTAGATAACAAGAAGGAAGTACTAGAGCAATGAGATAGAGAGGAGGAGAAAAATCGAAGACAAGAGAGAAAGACTCTCAGAGGGAGGCAATCAGAGAACTGTCAACTTGGATCGACTTTATATCAACCAAATTCAAATCGGATGGGAGATTTGGCTAAATCAGACCAAAATTGAAGTTTAATAAATTTTCATGTCTCTAGTACATCTCAAGTTTAAGAGATTGTTTTCCATCTCCAGTGTTTTTGTTGAGTTTTATGGGGTTTGTTTTATTTTTGTCAAAATGTGGCATACTGTTTTTTTTTTTTCTGGCGTACATTTTGCAAAGCTAGTGAACAAAAATTGGGTGAATGAGGCCTTTCTTTGATGATTTTCTACATTGTCTCTCACCAGGACTTTATAACAGTCACCAGGGTAACCCATTCTATATTGATAACAGAGCAAAATGTTAGCCCTTACTGTGCAGCAGCATTCAAAGCACTATGGAAACCAACCTACTGTCACGGATGCGGTGTGGGTGGGAAACTCCCCACCAAGAGCAGGAGGAAAGGGGACAGGAACTAGGCCTGGAAACTAGGGTAAAGGAGAAGGTCACTTTCTAGAACAACCCTAATCCAAGTCCTGACTATCAGTATGAACTTACCTCGATGGTAGGGAAGTTCAAACACAGGAACCTAGAGCCTTAACACACCTTTTAGGGCCCTGATGTAGTGACAGGACTTGAGACAACCTATTCCTCCACCAGAAGGATGAACAGGAGTCTCCCTCAGGCCTACATACAAAAGACAGGGAAATACAACAAACAAAATACAAATAGGGAAGGCGACACTTAACTTCACGTGGAGCAAAGTCAGCACCAGGAGCTCAACCGAGATAATAAATAGGGGAATTTAAATGACCATACCAACAACACCTGCAAGGGGTGTGGTCATTACCAATACAACACAGATACAAATGATCCACAAGTCAGATTAAGACTTATGTCACCTTATCAGTCTATATGCAAGTCTATCTATTTCTTTTTGCAGGTACTCTTTGAGACTCATCATATTATTCCCTTTCTTTTTTTCTACTTATTATTTATTCTTGCAGTACGTATTGGGTGATGTGAGACTCGTTATATTATCCCCCCTCTTTTTTCCACTTATCATTTATCCTTGCAGTACTTAATGGGTGATGTGACTAGTTATATGATCGCTACTTGCTCGGCCATCTTTAATATGGGCAAATTTTGCCCTTTTAATTGCGATCTATATATTTTTTTCACCAGGCCAGAAGTATGTTTAGTACTTCTTTTTCTCTATAGGTGTTTTCACATCCTAATGTTTTAATATATGGGCCTTATATTAGATCGTTAGATTCATCACGTGACTGACGATTTTGCAAGCGCAATCTTGCTGACTATTATCATGGTCTTGTGATTCATCACATGACAGGCGATTTTTCGCGCATGCGTATGTTGCTGATCACTACTGATATGGGCAGTTGCCCGTTCATTTATGGCCAAAGCTGTTCAATGTTATGTTTGAAATATCTTATTTATTGGTTTGTTTTTAGAATCTGGGGCAATTGCCTTGATACATTATGCTGTAAAAGTTGTATACATTGTTTTGGATGTTTGCATCGAGTTGAATCATGTGACCTGTGACATACCCGGATACAACAACAGCTAATGTCTTGATATTGGCGTGCCTCAGTTTATGTGATTAATGACGCGCCAGGATGACACAGATGTTGAGACTTGCTGCTTCATTATGAATGTATTTATGCCGCAACCCTCCCACTGTCCCTCACTTCCCCTGACGAAGCCTGTTGGTGATACGCGTTGGGTAGGTGCAGGGATACTGGGAAGGGGGCTGTATATTTGTAATTGTACTTTTGCACTTTATTGGTATTCGTTGGTATATGTTTCCACAATATTTACTTCACCTTCAACTTTTATGAATTTTTGTTTGGGTATTTATCCCCTATTAAAGTACTATTTATATTTCGGCAATTGCAATTTTTGGGCCTCCTCTTGCACTGATATAGATTTTTTCTATCACAATCGAGGCGGTGCCTTTGCATTGCTATACATATATGGCAACATGTACCTATGAATTGGATTAGTTTTCTTATACTATTTATGCTACAGATGTTAGACCCCCTTGCCTGTTATCCCCGGTTCTGTGATTTTAAACCATTGTCCTTGTGATTGACTTTGATATACCGTATGTCTTCCTTTACTATTGAACTGTATAATAAAGCTAACGCTATTTAACGAATAATTGTTGAATTATTTATATGGGCAATACACATATTCCTTGTAGGTTTCTGTTCATTTTATGTGGCCCCAGTGGATCCTGATTATAAGTTGTTGTTATGTGACAAACAGCAGGCCATTGCCACTAATGTTTTAGATGGTCAGATCAGCAGCAGGCCCTCGCCCCTAATGTTTTAGATGGTCAGATTAGCAGCATGCACTCTCCACTAATGTTTTAGAGGGTCAGCTCAGCAGCAGACCCTCACTCCAAATTTTTTTGATGGTCAGCTCTGCAGCAGGCCCTCGTCCATAATGTATTAGATGGTCAGCTTGGCAGCAGGCCCTCGTCCCTAATGTTTTAGATGGTCAGATCAGCAGCAGGCCCTCGCCCCTAATGTTTTAGAGGGTCACCAGCAGGCCATCAATCATGATTTCAAGGGTGTGTATGATGCCCTCCTTTATGTGTAATAAAGGGTGTATTGTAGTGCCGGTTCCTTGTAATTTTTGTCAGCCCTTTCACTTAGTGCATAGGCTTTATGAGTGTAGAAGTCCCAATACCTGAACAGTTGTACCACAATGTGAATGAGGCCCTCCTTTATGTGATATACCGGTCGTATCAGAGTGCCTTTTCCTTGTAATTTTTGGCAACACTTGCACTTTATATACAAGTAAATATAAAGGAAAGAATGTTTCCTAACAATTTTTCCTCTAAAAGCGATTTTATCTTTGGGCTTGTGCGTATAGTAGTATTGTCAGTCTGTAGAGTTGAGCGGACACCTGGAAGTTCGGCTTTGCCGAGTTCGTCCAAACTTCCCAGCAAAGTTCAGGTTCGGAACCCGAACTTGACCCCAAACCCCATTGAAGTCAAGGATATGCGTCAAACGACTATCCGCCTCGGGCCCAGCTGCCACTGCATTTACCCAGTGGGCTGTTAGGGAGATATAAAGTCCTTGCCCGTGCTTACTGGTCCACGTATCGGTAGTTATGTGGACCTTGCCACAGATGGCGTTGCGCAGTGCACACCTGATTTTGCGCTCCCACTTGTTTGTGCAGGTAAGGGATGGCTCGCCTGGAAAAGTAGTGGCGGCTGGGAATGAAGTACTGTGGGACAGCCACCGCCATAAGGTTTTTAAAACTCTCCGTCTCCATCAGGCGGAATGAGAGCATTTCAAAGGCCAGGAATTTTGAAATGCTGGCATTCAGGGCCAGGGATCACAGGTGGGTAGGGGGTACTTCCCCTTTCGCTCCAGTGTTTAGATGGTCAGCTGAACGCTGCCATGGGACATTGTGGTGCTGCTTGTTGAAGGTGACGGATGTGGTCGCGTTGCTGACACATCCTCTGTTAGTGGGGTGGCTGGTGCCACTGTCACTCGAGAGGTGGAGGAAGAGGCTGAGACTGCAGCAGAAGAGAGAGCAGGAGGAGCCTGAGACCTTACTTGGTTTTGGAGGTGTTTACTTCACTGCGCCTCGTGCTTTGCACTTAGATGACTGGTCATGCAGGTTGTGCTCAGGTTTAGAACGTTTATTCCTCGCTTCAAGCTTTGATTGCACAGCGTGCAAAACACTCATGTCTTGTCATCTGCACGTTGTCTGAAGAACTGCCACACCAGGGAACTCCTTGGAGCTAGCTTTGTTGTGCTCGGTCCCTGGGTGCCGTGGGCAGTAGCAGTCGTACTGTCTAGGGGACGGCTGCTCTGCTTTTGCACCCTGCTCCCTCTGTTGCTGTGGTGGTGGGCTCTGTGCGACCGCCGCCTATTTCTCCTAAATGCACAGGTCACTCGCATGACCTTGATTACATGTGGGGTCAAGGACCTCATCATCCTCCACATCATCTTCCACCCAGTCTTCACCCCTGCCCTCCTTGTCGGTTTGCACACTGCAGAAAGCCGCAGCAGTTGGCACCTGTGTTTCATCATCATCAGAGACGTGCTGCGGTGGTATTCCCATGTCCTCACCCTCAAACATAAGTGATTGGGCATCGGTGCACTCAATCTCTTCACTTCTGGGGCAGGGCTAGATGGGTGGCCCTGGGAAACCATGCCAGCATAGTCATCAAAAAGCATAAGAGACTGCTGCATGACTTGGGGCTCAGACTGCTTCGCTGATTTGTAAGGGGGTGAGATGCAAGATGGATGCCCATGGCCTGCAGGTGCCAACTCTGAGCTTTGAGACAATGAGACAACGTGAAGGTACTGGAGGCACTGTCAGCCACCCAATCTACTAGCGACTGTACTTGTTCTGGCATGACCATTCGTAGAGCGTCATTCGGGCCTACTACAGTAAATAATGCTGAAGGCTCTGTCGTCTACGCTCACCCGAAGAAGGTGTTTCATTTGGGCGTGTAGCTGGCACAGATCCACCACGTCCTCTCCCTTCAACAGGAGCTCCACCAACACCAGCAGCACAACGACCAGGGCCACATCCCTTATTTGACGCTCTCCTCATTCTTTTCGGTCACCCAACGAAGTTACAGGCAAAATTAAGAAAATTAGTTCCCTGTCAGGTATGCCATGCCAGTGTCATAATGAGGAAAGATTAGTTTTGGTCACACAACAATGTGACAGATGAATTTAATAGAATTATTTTTACTGTCAGATACACAGTGCAGGCCGCAGGGGTACTTTATGGAAAAAAAGTGTTTTTTATATTACCCACAATATTCCCAGTTGTATTTACTGATTTTATTTCACTATCAGATTTGCAGTGCAGGCAGCAAAGGTACTTTATCAGAAAAAAAAAGATGATATTTTCACCCACAGTGAAACAGATGGATTTAACTGATTTTATTTCACTATTAGATTCACAGTGCAGGAAGCAAATGTACTTTATGGAAAAAAAAAAGATTTTTTCACCCACAATGAAACAGATGGATTTAATGATTATATTTCACTATCAGATTTGCAGTGCAGGCCATAAAGGTACTTTATGGAAAAAAGATTTTTTCACCCACAGTGAAACAGATGGATTTAACTAATTTTCTTTCACTATCACAAATGCAGTGCAGGGTGCAAATGTACTTTTTAGCAAAATAATAATAATTTAATTTGGCCCCCAGAATCTAACAGATGGATTTACTTAATTGATTACACTCACATGGGTACTTTACACCCCCTGGGTCCCTAAACTCACAGACGGATTACCTTGCCTATATTATTTTCCCTTCCCCTGGCACATATACAGTGCAGGTGCACTTAAAAAATGGGTGTATGTTGCCCACTGAACTAAAAGAACAGGATTAAATTATTGTCCCTGGCACATATGCAGGTGCAACTGCACTACACTCGCACAAAATGGCCACCGACACCCACCTAACTAACAGATGGATTAAACTTATTGTTCTGTGTTACTGGCTCAGGGCAGGGTAAAAAAAAGTTGCATTGCACCCACAAGAAAATATCGCTGTAGAGTTAACAACAAGTTCTTATATCAGATTCTTTCCTATTCTCTATAAATTATATGTTTTATTTACTTCACAAGTAATAACTTTACAAACATTTGTAAATCATGAAAAGAGAAAAAAGAAATATTAAATTGCCGATATATCGGTAGATAGAGGCTGCTCAGATCTAAAACAATATATTTAAAGCGGGTGGGGTAAAGGTAGGATCGGGGGGATGATAGGGTGAATAGGATTGACATCAATTATTTTCTGCCTTCCAGTACAAGTATTATAACCTATTGACAACAGACAGGTCGTACAAAGTTCGGCAAAACAGAATTTCAATAATATAATATACGAAATACAATAATGATCCGTCCTTGCAAAATATTGAGATAATAATGTCCGTGTTTTTCTTTTGTGACCATCTTTTCCAAATTTTCTCAAATTTGTCGTAGACTTTAGAGAGTTCAATAAACCATTCTTGTATGGTTGGGGACTCTTTTTGCAACCAGTGTCTTGGAATCAATATCTTGGCAACATTTAGGAAAAAATCACATTGATCTGATTTGACAATATGTTGGTGAGTATCATAGATGTTAAAAAGAACCATATTAGTAGAAATTTTTACATCAGTGTCAAAGACCTTATTAACAACCAAGTTGACATCAGACCAAAAGGATAAAATATTAGGGCATGAGAACCACAAGTGTTCATAATTTCCAACCCCCAAACCACATCTCCAGCACATTTCGAAAATTTCCGAATTGAATCTGTTCAATACGCCCAGTGTTCTATACCATCTGGTTGTTATTTTATACTGTAGTTCTTGATACATATGTGCTGGTGAGTTGGTAAAGGCGTTTTTAAGAACAGTCAATTTCTGGGAATCTGATAACTTGTGATATAATTCCTTATTCCAACTACTTAAAAACTTCGGTTCATTCAAAGGAGTGTTGATGAGAGTGTAACACTTTGAGAGGGCATGAGCTACTGGGATTTTCTGGGAGATTGCCCTAAGCCACCATTTACTTTCATCAAATGGGAGTAAGGGTAATTCAAGGTTTTCCAGGAAATTGTGGAGTTTGTCATATTGGATATCTGGTATATTTTGGGAGGCAACAAGCTTCTCTAGGTCAAGTTTACTAATGGGTCTTCCCTTAGACCACAGTGCTTTCAAAGGGATTACTTCCCCTTTCTCATTCGATTTAAATTTGTCCTGCCAGAAAAACCAATGAGAGGGAATAATGCAGACAATAGGAGTCTCAATATACAAGTCTGGTACGAAATGAATGGATGTATTGACCGCATGCCATTCTCTAGCTGTCTCTCTAGTGATAGGGTTTTGGATACTGCTGAGTTTCCTCGGAAGATTAGGCGTTTTCCATAGCAGAGTAGTAAGGTTGCCTCCTACCGTGTCTTTCTCCACTGCTACCCACTTTTTCCTCGGAGGAAACACAAACCACTCCAAAGACCTGGTAAGCCATGCTGCTTTATAATACTTTTCTATGTTGGGCAGGTTAACTCCTCCATTATTCTTGGCTCTAGTAAGTAAATCGTACCAGAGCCTGCTAGGGCCACCTTTCCAAATAAATTTCATAATCATTCTCCTGAAAGAATTGAAAAATTCTTTGGGAATGTTGATTGGTAGTGTTTGTAAAAAATACAAAATTTGGGTACCGCACTCATTTTTACTACATTCATCCTTCCGAACCACGTAAGCCACAAAACTCCCCACTCTTTGAGTTGTATCTCAAGTTGTTTTAATAATTTGGGGAAGTTTAATTTGTATAGTTCCTTCATGTTATGGGATATATTGACTCCCAAATATTTGAAGGATGTCGTAGTGGGTTTCAGGGGAGTTAGAGAAGTGATCTCCTCCCAATCCATGGGATCTACGATTCTTGCCTATTTTCTCCCTCACAGAAGCAGCATCCTATCCCTACACTAGTAAGAGCTGAGTGACGTGCTGCGCTGCGTGACTCCAGCTTATATAGAGGCTGGGTCACATGTTGCACTTGGCCAATCACAGCCATGCCATTAGTAGGCATTGCTGTGATGGCTTCTATGGGCACACATGTCTAACCCTTGTTGATTGGCTGCACTGCAGCCTTTCAACAAGCTTTAATAAACGGCCAAACACTGAACTCGAACCCAAACTTTTATGAAAATGTTCGGGTTCGGTTCTGGGTACGGAAATCGCTAAAGTCCGGTACGAACTTTACAGTTCGGGTTCACTCAACTCCATCAGTCTGTAAAAGTGGCATACTACTCAGACAACATCGTTCCCAGCAGCGACCTGGGAGTCCAAGATGCATCTAGACATCCTCCCCATGCTGTTCCCGAACCATTTTAGAGGTGTTTTCATCCATTTCTGACCTTTTCCTGTGAACCAGGCACCCTCCCCTCTTCAGAGCAGGGGGTGCCTGGTTTAATGCTTGTCTTCTGCCAGTGACTTCCATTGTGCTCGGGTGTTCTACTCGAGCACCCGAGCACTTTGGTGCTCGACCAATACTATTACTTATATAAATCACATTCACAGTTCATGTAGAATAAATAATAAAATAGAACAATGACATAAAATACTGTGCTAAGGTGCCTGCACACAATGTGGATTACACACAGTTTATCTGCACTGATTCTCGTGTGGAAAAAAACACAACGTAATACAGTACCAGCAATGAGAAAAATCTCATGTACACATCTTTTTTTCTTTTCCTAGGTGCAGAAATTGACCTGCTGTTGCAATTTTTCATTAGCGTTGAGCGCGAATATTCGAATAGCGGATTTATTTTGTGAATATCGGCACTTCGCTAATTCGTGAATTTAGCGAATATAGCACAATTCGTTATTTCGAATAATCATGTTTTTTTAAATTTAAGTTGTTAATCCTTGTTGCTCTCTGGTTGTCTTCCCACTTCTTCCCACAAATTTGACTAAGGCTACATGCACACGACAATTGTTTTTTGCTGTCCGCAAATCGCGGATCCGTCTTCCTTTTTTTCCACATCCACATCTGTTCCGTGTGTCCGTAAATTTTGTAGGTTGTGCTTCCGTGTGTCTTCCGTTTTTTTTTGCGGATCTGTAAAAAAAATGGAAGGCTTGAACCAGTTTCTTAAAGTACCTGTACAAGTGCTCTGGTTTCCAAGCAACCATCCGCAAAAAAAAAGATGCGGATGACAAACGGATGGCTTCTGTTTGTCATCCGCATTTTTTGCGGACCCATTGACTTCTATGGGTCCGCAAACCGTTTTTTGCAGACAAGAATAGGACATGCCATACTTTTTTTGCGGACATGAAATACGGACAGCGGTCACGGACAGGCAACAGAAGAGGCATCCGCCTTTTTAACGGATTCATAGAAATGAATGGGAAACCTTCGGATCCGCAAAAAAAATGGAACGGAGGCCGCAAAAAACCACTGTCATGTGCATGTAGCCTAAGTTGTAATCGCAATGCGATTAATATAACCTGAATTACTCGCATTGGGAATTCAACTTAGAGCTGGGTTCCTAATGGTTGTATTGCTATAATATAATGAATATCACGAATTCACGAATATAGCGCTATATTCTCAATCTTCGTTATATTCTAGCAATACAGCCATTAGGAACCCAGCTCTAAGTTGAATTTGCAATGCGAGTATATGTTCGCATTGCAAATTCAACTTAGAGCTGAGTTCCTAATGGTTGGCTTTATAGAATATACCGAAGATTGAGAATATAGCGCTATATTCGTGATATTCGTTATCTTCGTCAATTCTAGCAATACAACCATTAGGAACTCAGCTCTAAGTTTAATTCGTAATGCGAATATAAATTCGCGTAACATTCGCAATATATAGAATAATGATGAATATTAGATTTCAACGAATATATGACAAATATTCAATTAAATATTCGCGAAATATCACGAAATCGAATATGGCACCTCCCGTTCATCACTATTTTTAATGTAGATTTCACCCTTTTCAAATCCGCACCAAAAACTGAATAGAAACGGCACAAAGTGCCAAGACCACAATGAATAGTCCGGATTCATTTGCATTTTATGTCCGGTTTTGGAGCAGATTTCTTTTAGATTTCCTGCACGCAAATCTACATTGTGTGCATCCACCCTCAGACTCCCTAGATCAGTGATTAACCTCCGGCACTCCAGCTGTGGTGAAACTACAACTCCCAGCATGCTCTATTAATTTCTAGGGAATTCTGAGAACAGCCAAGCAAGTGTAGCTCCTGGGAGTCATAGTTTTACCACAGCTGGAGTGCCGGAGGTTAGCCATCACAGCCCTAGATGGTGTCCTCTGTTGCTGCAGCCAATAGACAAACATGGATCATAGTTGGGATGAATGATGCCATATAGGAAACCAAATAAGGTATTTAGTTTAATAGAACAAGAGCTGTTGATGGCTGGAACAGAAGTAGGCTTGTTAGCCAAAATGCATTTTAGGATGTTTTGCACATGGGCATGTGCTGTGTTTGAACCATTTCATTTGCCATGATGTAGGGCAGTTAAATTACTCCACTTTACAGCACATAGCGGAGAAGAGTCATGGGTTGCCTGAGAGGAGTCCACCTTGTTCATGAGTTCTCCCCTCTTCCTGCCTACCTGTTGACGATTGCCAAGACAGTTGAATCTCCCACAGCTGAAGAAACCAGCCACGGGTCTAAAGTGCTGAAGCTTGAAGTATTTATTTGCAGATATACACAGTGGCGTAGCAAGAGTTCTATGGGCCCCAGGGCAAACTTTGAATTGGGGCCCCCCACCCCAAGCCGCCGCCCACTCACAGTGTGAAAGTGTTTCAGACAATGGTAATAATAATGTCTGAATTCAGGGAGTGGGGCGGATGGCTGGATAATCAGTGGACGGTAATAATGATGTCTGAAATCAGAATGCGGGTTGGGCGGATGGATCATCAGTGGACAGCAATAATTTATTACCGTCCACTGATGATCCATCCATCCATCCGCCCCACCCCGGCCCTGATTTCAGACATTATTATTACCGTCCACTGATGATCCATCCATCCGCCCCACCCCGGCCCTGATTTCAGACAATATTAATGTCTAAATTCAGGGGGTAGGGCAGACGGATGATCAGGCTGTGTCTGAAATCAGGCTGTGGGTGGGGCGGATGGATGGATGAATCGTCAGGATTCAGTGGACAGGTTACACCAATAATTTATTGCTGTTTGGATCCATCATCCATCCATCCCACCCAGACATGTCATGTCTGTCAGACATCAATTATTGCCAAATAATGATCGATCCATTCATCTTCTGCCCCCCACTCCCCTCCTCTTACTTCCGACATTAATTTTGCACAGAATCAGATCCATTATGAAAATTATCCTACTACCCTATTCCACAATTATGTGGATTGTGGCCCAAAATTCATAATATACATTACATTACTATCTAATACTACCGACTAGTCTATAGTCCAGGCAGATGGAGTAGTACTAAGTATTGAGTCGGTCCGGTCTCTCTTCCTCGCGCCCTTTAATCTGCGCTGGCTGGCGCAGACATGAACCCTCTTTTAATTTGGCTCTGGTGGGCTCTTGCTGTGCCTGCGCCGCTCGCCTAGAAACTCGTCAGACTCTAATCTTGTGGGAGCGGAGAGACAGGTCACGTGGCCGCTTCCAGACCAGTGGTATGAGGTGAGAGAGGGCCAGGCCCACGGGCGTGTCCTAGCTGGTCATGTGGGTGTCACTGTAGCTTGAGGGAGGGCCCGCCCCCGCCCGTAGAGAGGAGAAGTCGGCAGCAGCTGAACCACATGATACACTAACACAGCACAGCAGCAGCAGGTGAATCAAGTTCATCTGTGCAACTGCTGTGCTGGCTGTAACTGTAAGTGCTGCTGCCTGCCGAGGCAGAAGAAGGGGAGGGGTGGGGACTCGGGAGTGACTAAGGAGACTGGAGGGGTCGGGGAGCGGAGCGGGCGAGCAAGCGAGCGGCTGTCTGTAGGGGAGGGCTGCGCTGCAACGGTGTACTTGTGGCAAACACTGACGCAGGCGCTGCCCCCCTCTCTGGCCCGCATGTAGACAGATACACACAGATGACAGATTAGTTAATTCCACAGGGCCCACCCGTCGCAAGCACTTGCGGCCTGCAGTGGGCCCGCTGGGCCCGGTCGCGGTCACACACTCTGTGACCGCGATCGTTACGCCCATGGATATACAATGTGTTTCAAGGAGTCTCTCCCCTTCATCAGGTCAGGTAAAACTGCATATCTGATATGCAGTTTTACCTGATGAAGGGGAGAGATTCCCTGAAACGCGCTGTATATCTGCAAATAAATACCTCAAGCTTCAGCAATTTGGACCTTTGGCTGGTTTCTTGTGCCATGGGAGATTCATCTGTCTTGGCAATTTCTCATCTTCTTGTGGAGTTCAGGCATCCCCAATAAGAAGACCTCCATCCGTGGCTTCAGACCAAGCATCTTTTGGGATTCCAGTGTACATCTTGATGAGCCTTCACTAGAGTTGTGCCTAAGGTTAGCACAACCATTCAAGGTGAGCCTTGAGATGAAGATATAGCACTTTATTCTAAATATTCGCGAATTCTCGAAGAGCCAATATTCGCAATAAAAATTTGTGATTAGAATATTCGCGAACAACACTATTTATCAGCATAAACATTGTCTGTTGATTTGACACCTTTTGGCGATTGACAGTCAAGACAAAGGAGGGAACTGTCCATCCTCAACAGGTGGGTGGGAAGAGAGGGAGCTTACGAATGAGCTAGACTCTTCTCTGGTAGAGCCGGACTCTTCTCCAGTGCGAACTGCCAGGAATAAAAACTAGTGGGGTCATTTATCAAACTGGTGTAAAGTGGAACTGGCTTATAGAGATTAGAGAAGCAAGTTTGGATACTACATCCTAAGTCACTTCACTAAAAAATGTGTTATAATGCGAGAGATCCTTCTCTGTACAGCATTAGAATGTACTGCCTCCGATGAGGCTAAGACTGTTATAACTTCAGTAATTGATTATTACAGTGAAAAACCTTGGAACCAAACTCCGCTTCGGTTCTAAGGTAACGCTCATTACCACAGCCGAGTTCGGTTCCAAGTTTTGAAGTGGCTTTTCACTGTAATAATTAATTACCGAAGTTAAGGAATGAAGTCTCGCACAACTTAGTGAATAACTTACTTCGGCTCATCGGTACCCATACATCCTAATATTGTTCGGAGATGAATCTCCGTACAGTATTATAACAAATTTTTTAGCAAAGCGAATTCGGATTTAGCAACCGAAGCTCACTTCGCTCATCTCTACTGGCTTAGTTGCCCATAGCAACCAATCAGATTCCACCTTTCATTTTTCACCCCTCCGTCTGATTTGTTGCTATGGGCAACTAAGCCAGTTCTACTTCAAACCAGTTTGATAAATGACCCCCTAGGTTCTTGGCAGCAACTTAACTTTAGCAAAGGTGACTTGCTGCAGATTTCACAGTGTCTGTCAGCAAACGGGGCTGGGTTGGGGACACAAATCAATACCTAGAGTTCTTTAGTCTCCATTATACATTTGCATTTTAAGATCTGAGACGTCAGTGTGCTGTGAATCATTTAACCTCAGTGTCACACACGTAGAATGAGGGAGAGCTGATATACCCAAGAGAGGTTGTATAATAGTACACTTCAGCCAAAGTTAAAAAAAAAAAATACATGGAAAATTCTGTTACAGTAGAAGCCTATGCTGTTTTATTTACTTCAGAGTGATTCCGCCTTTCCCAAAAACAAGTTAAATGAGGGCGAAAAACACAGAGCAAGCCACACAGCTCCATGTGGCGCATCCAAGTCAGGTGGTTGTTTGGACGCAAGGATATTTGTTTGCATAAGCTCTAAGAGTTCAATGAGGTCATTTTCTCATCTTCCTTGTGTTTTTCTGTATGTTCCACAAACCTGTCAGCTTTAAACAACAGTCTCTTTCTTCACATTGGAAATAGAAACACGTCCTCTGCAGGAATTTTCCACTTAATAGCTCCTGCTCTCCTAGCTGGTGCCTCTGAGCACCACCACTGCAATGCTGTATTTCTTTCCACTGCAGTCTGACATTTAGCAGCCAAGCACAAGGATGTGTATTCAGTCCCCTCCGTCTTAACGGCATACACATTCTAGCACCCTCACAAAAGCGAAGCGGGTGGCGACAGCGGGCCGTAGGCAGATGCAGCGGAGTTAAACTTGTCGTTTCACTGTTTGGGGCTGCATCCTATATTCCTTCTGAGGACTGCATTAAGATCCGGCAGGCACTAGGCTAACCTGCAATCCTTTATAAAACCATAATTAGTCATTCACATTGTGATATTGTTACGAACAGTGCAAAATTGCAAATTCAACCCTGCATTCCTATGTAAAACCGCAGGTAATAAATCACATTGCAATATTGCTATGGCTGCTGCAAAAGTACAAATTCAAACCTGCTATACCTTTACCGTGTAACCAGATATAATTGCTTCACTTTCCTGTTTTCATGAATCTCCTTCTGTGATGTAGACAATGTCATATGTTTTGATATTGTTACGGATGGTGCATAATTGCATATTCAACTCTGCAGTCCTATCTAAAAGTGCAGGTAATAAATCACATTGTAATATTGTTGCAAAAGTACAAATTCAACACTGCAATACATTTACCGTGTAACCAGACATCACTGTTTTACTATTCTGTTTGGATAAATCTCCTTCTGTGATGTAGACAACGTCATATGTTTTGATATTGTTACAGATGGTGCATAATTGCATATTCAACTCTGCAGTCCTATGTAAAAGTGCAGGTAATAAATCACATTGTAATATTGTTGCAAAAGTACAAATTCAACACTGCAATACATTTACCGTGTAACCAGACATATTCTGTTTGGATAAATCTCCTTCTGTGATGTAGACAATGTCATATGTTTTGATGCACAGAATTTGCCTCTTCAATATTTGTCATTGTCATGCTTTTTTGTGTGTGCACCCTTTACCCCATCTGTATGTCTTTTCTGACAGATGAGGTGTTATCAAAATGTCAAATTCCCCCCCCCCCCAAAAAAAAGGACACATTGTCTGAAAGCAGTGCATTTAGCAAACTGTTTCAGCTACCTTGCTGCTGTTCAGTTCTCCCCAAGCGCCCTAACTTGGGACTCTTCCATTGCGATGACAGAAATCTAACCTTGATAATATGAGGGCCTGCAATGTAATGCTTTATGTTCTCACGTGAAGAAACATTTTATAATGAAGAGACGGCCATGCTTCTACCTCAGCATGGTGGCAGAGTGCAACGGGAACCTCTTTGGAAACCAAGGTTACCCCTGTCTGCACGTAGTGGTAGATTCTCAGACAGCTAGGTCCCAGTAGGTCAGACAGACACGTTGTATTGTGTATCAAATGAAAGTAGGATTGGAGAGAAAGGAGAGGAGGGAGGGAGTGTAGTAGACAGAGAGTGTGGGCTTCTCTATGAGATGGGGGAAAAAACGATTGATGATTTGCAGGACACCTAGGGAATTTCTTTCAGTTGCAATGTTCTACTTTTAGCTCTGAACAAGGGCTGGTAGGGAAAAAAATAAGAAGAGCTGACAGATTGTGCTGATCAAAGGATCAGCGTATTGAATGCCTTGCTCCGCTCGCTATTTATTAGAATAAGAGGAGGGATCCTTTGCTATTCTAATAAGCAAAGAAGGATTAAAGATCAGAAAAGCTTTGGAATGTCTCAACTGCTATTGAGAAGTAGAATGTATTACTTTATTTTTTGGGGGGGTTGATGCAATGCACTCCATTCTTCTGCTTTCTAGCTATGGCCTTTGTGTCTGGTCTCTGGAGTTCAGATCATGAACTATGGCATTTTTTCTTTATGTGACCGAATGCCCTCTTAGGAACCCAGTTAACTGTCCTTTAGCCTGATGAACCTGGAATATAAAGTTTAAGCATGCCGCTGGGATTTGATTATAATCGTAACCTCATGGCGATAAAAAGGAGCTGGTGTAAAAATGTATAATGTGTCATTAGTGATCTCATGTCCTAAAAATGATCATCCCCAGCAGCGTAGAAGAGGCTTACGAGGTGAGGTCTACATCAGAAAGAAAGAAGATTTCCAAGGACGTTGCTAGATGCTGTGTCATGACTATGCACCACTGCAGTGCTATCTATGGGTCAGTTTGATAATGTATGTATAAATATTAGTGCTGGTGCCAGCAAGCTCAGGCAGATGCCGGGCCCAATGGAGAAGAAAGGTCCCACTGCTGCTCTCCAGCCTACATTTACGTGTCCTGTGTAGTTTCATACACAGGACAGTAGGAGAAAATAAAGAGGAAACTGCCGTTTTCATATGTTCTGTGTAGTTTCTTCACTGAAAGACAAATGGGGGGTAGCGAGGATGGGGGCTCTTCAGATACTCTGACAGTGCCTGGGGTTGCCTCTCTATATTTAACTTTTATTCAATTTAATATCATCCAACAGGTCCAAAGTCTGGGTAGCATATAACAAATACAGGTCCATACTCCTAGGGCCATACTAGAGCAAATATCCACAGAGAGGTGGTAAGAGGCTGGAAAGAACTCCTCTCATGAATACACTAGACTTGCAACTATAACCCCACTGTATTCTTGCAGCACTGTTACTAGTAGAGCAGTGTGATACACTTTTTGGTTAGCAGGGATACAGATCTGTAGCCTTATTATGTTGCCCCTACGTAGATCAGCTTCTTAAGCTAAAATAATGCCTTTGCTTCTCTTCTCTAACCTAGACTCTATGAAACACTATGAATGCAATTTTTTTTTTTTTTTGATTTAAAAAAAAAGTTGCTGCCACCTAACCAATAATTCTATGTAAGTGGATGTTATAAAGGTCCGCCCCTTGCAGATAGCATGTATATAAGCATTCAGGCATTGCTTTAATCCTACACTGGGATCAGTGGCGTACAGAGAGAAGTATGGGCCCCATAGCAAGGATCAAACCAGGCCCCCCACACAGGACACAAGGGTTTCTGCCTAAACTCTTTTCAATGAACCTTGGGCCATTTTTCCACTGCCTCATTTGCTAAAAGTTGTTCCATTAGGGTAGAGTCCTGACCAAGTTTTAACCTCCAGTAGAAGGAGATAATCCCAACTAAGACTGGGTCCCCTCTTGCCCTGGGCCCCATAGCATTTGCATGGTCTGCCGCTATGGTAGTTATGCCCTTCTGAGATTAAAGCTTCTGCTCCTGCAATCTAGCAGGAGTAGGTCGGGTCCCGGCTGACAGACACAGCAGGGACCCTGAGGAAAAGACAGGAGCAGTTTAACCACTACAGGACCGCCTAAAGCACGGATGCGTCCGGCGGGCGGTCCTGTAGTTCAGACTCGACGCATCGGCGCGTCATCTCGTGAGATGCGAGATTTCGCGCTGATGCCGCCACGCATGCGCACTGCGCGGCGGTGAAAAGTTAAAGGACCAGTTCAAGAAGAGGTCATCAGCCTGCCAGCCAATGATCATCGCTGGCAGGCTGATTGTGGCGAAACCAAACTCGCCACTGAGTTTTGGAGGGGACAGATTGCCAGCCTCTTGCCCCAGGATTATGGGCCCTCTCATCAGCCCACGCTAAACTTAAACCCCATGGCGATTTGACTGTGTTTGTGGCATCTGAGCGCTGTTTGGATATATTGAGCGCTCAGATCCAAGCCATCTGGGGATATGTTAAATGTCTGTGTGTACTGTAAAGGGTGGGACATGGTATATTGAATAATGATGTCTGTCCTATTGTCCCCACGTGTGTATTGGCGATTTCCCTTTGTCCTGAGAGATAATTGAATGAGTCCTCGATTGTCTCCAGGACAGAAGACATTGTGTATTCTCCTGCCTGTGATGATTACATTAACCTGTGTAGGGTAATTGTATCACAGGCAGAGGGAGGGATATGCTGGGGGTGTCTGTATTGTCCCATTGTGTGTGATTGGCTGCTGTATCCCCTGTGTCGCAGTCTTCCTTCTGGTCCCCTAGGGAGTGTCCACCAGGTGGGAGACCTGCATAAATACCGGGCAGGTAGCCCTCAATAGAGTTAGAATTCCTGTTTAACCATTAATACGGAGCCTCGTCTCGTACTTGGGGGAATTGCTACGTCAGAACGTTCTCTTGCCTGTTCCAGGAAAGGAGGACTTCGTATGGTTCCAGTTCGGTGGATTCCAGCGGTTGTGGGTTGCTGTGCTCTTCTCCAGGGGAATCGCCCGAACGGTATTAACCCTCACTATACCGGGTTATACCGTAACAACTGGTGGCAAGCAGCGGGATCGTTCCTACAGCCAGAAGGACAGCAACAGAAGGCACCGTGGATTTTACAATTTGAGGGCAAAGCATGTCCCAGTACAGCACCGGTATGGAACCACTAGTGGAGTATGATGAGGGTGTCATGGATGACCGAGATGCAGTCCGCAAAGGCATCTGGTACCAGGCACTGGGTATTGTGGAGTATCTGCAGGACGAGAGGCTCCCCAAGGACGAGCAGCGACAGCAGAAGCGAGTAGTCCTGCGGATGCCCTTCCTAGGAGAGCAGCCCCTGGAAGAGTGGGTAGAAGACCTGAAGCACCTGGTAAGGCGGGAGATGTGGCTGGAAGATGCCTACCAGGCACTCTGGTGGTATGAAGCTCGGTACCTACCCCGGACAGCCGAGCATGACATGCCAGAGGGAGAGGAGTTTGATGGTCCTGGCTTGTTATGGGAGACTTGTTCAGAGCTGGAGTTTGGGAGCCCTACACAAGCCCGGTTCAGGGACCTCTTTGAGTGGCAGGAGAGCAGGTATGACTGGGACGACACTCACAAAATTGAGCAAGACCTGGTCCACCTGGTGACCCGGGAGATGGAGCTGGAACAGGACTACCAGCAGCTGTTCCACTCCAGTGAGAGGGCTCAGCGAGAGAGCAGAGTGTCAGACCCAGGTCCAGAGCCCTTCAGCTGGGAGGATATTGTGGAGGTCTGCTGGGAAGAACCCCAGGTGGCCGGTGGAGATGGGACCGAGGTCTCTCCACCGGTTCTGCAGGGAATTGGGAGCCCATTCTCCATTCCCCAGCGGCAGGCTGAGTTACAGGGGGCAGAGACAGTCGGTCCTGTCCCCCAGCGGCAGAGTCAAGTGCAGGGAATTGGGAGCCCAGTCTCCATTCCCCATCGGCAGAGTGTCCAGCAGGAAATAGAGAGCCCAGTCTCCATTCCCCAGCGGCTGGAAGTATGTCTGGGAGAGAAGCTTGTTACCTGCTCTCCCCAGCGGCAGCTTAACATACCAGGGGGAGACAGTAAGCCCCACAACAGTGGAGATGGGACCGAGAGCTCTCCACCGGCCCTACAGGGATGCTGGGTAGTCGGCCCAGATCCCCAGCGGCAGCCGGATTTTGAGGGAGTAGGGACAGTCGGTCCTGCTCCCCAGCGGCAGTATGTTTTGCAGGGAGAGAAGAGCATCGTCTCCATTCCCCATCGGCCGTGTGATTTACAGGGAATTGGGAGCCAGTCTCCATCCCCCAGCGGCAGTTTAACGCACCAGGGGGAGACAGTAAGCCCCACCACAGTGCAGATGGGACCGTGGTCTCTGCACTCACAGCACAGGGGTAGGGACAGTCGGTCCTGTCCCCCAGTAACAGGGCCATTTAGCCAAAGGGGAGACAGTCGGTCCCCCCCCACAGCAGCATGGTGGTCTATCTAAAGGGGAGACAGTCAGTCTCTCGCTACAACAGCAGAGCTGTGTATCTAAAGGGGAGACAGTCGGTCTCCCCCTACAACAACCAGGCTCCAACCAGGCTACTTCCGTGGTAGCGCTGGCACCAGGGCAGAGTACCGCTGGTCTCTGCCCACTCAGCAACCCACTCAGGCAGTCTACCAGTCCCCCACACAGCCGTAGTGAGGCACATGGACATGGACAGGTTTATCCCTTGCTCAGGTGTAGTAACCATTTATTGTGGGTGGGCTGTACTGCTGTTTCTGTTTTGTGGGTGGGCTGCTGGACTAACAAGGGCACTGACCGGCAGAAGGTCAGATACCCTGTTAGTCTGTTTGGAAAAAGGGAGATGTGTGGCGAAACCAAACTCGCCACTGAGTTTTGGAGGGGACAGATTGCCAGCCTCTTGCCCCAGGATTATGGGCCCTCTCATCAGCCCACGCTAAACTTAAACCCCATGGCGATTTGACTGTGTTTGTGGCATCTGAGCGCTGTTTGGATATATTGAGCGCTCAGATCCAAGCCATCTGGGGATATGTTAAATGTCTGTGTGTACTGTAAAGGGTGGGACATGGTATATTGAATAATGATGTCTGTCCTATTGTCCCCACGTGTGTATTGGCGATTTCCTTTGTCCTGAGAGATAATTGAATGAGTCCTCGATTGTCTCCAGGACAGAAGACATTGTGTATTCTCCTGCCTGTGATGATTACATTAACCTGTGTAGGGTAATTGTATCACAGGCAGAGGGAGGGATATGCTGGGGGTGTCTGTATTGTCCCATTGTGTGTGATTGGCTGCTGTATCCCCTGTGTCGCAGTCTTCCTTCTGGTCCCCTAGGGGAGTGTCCACCAGGTGGGAGACCTGCATAAATACCGGGCAGGTAGCCCTCAATAGAGTTAGAATTCCTGTTTAACCATTAATACGGAGCCTCGTCTCGTACTTGGGGGGAATTGCTACGTCAGAACGTTCTCTTGCCTGTTCCAGGAAAGGAGGACTTCGTATGGTTCCAGTTCGGTGGATTCCAGCGGTTGTGGGTTGCTGTGCTCTTCTCCAGGGGAATCGCCCGAACGGTATTAACCCTCACTATACCGGGTTATACCGTAACACTGATGATTTAAAAAAAAAAAAGAATCGCAAGCCATCTAGCACATTATATTTATAAATATAATGTGTTAAATGGCTTCCGTGCCCTCTCCTGGGTCCTCTTCGTCAGTTGGACCCAGGAGAGAGCACACCTCTGCTGTAAGTACACCAAGCACCACACTTGAGGCCCTGATCACCCCCCATCACCCCAATAAACCCCTTGATCACCCCTTTCAATCACCTGTCAATCACTAGTGAAAGGGAAAAAAGTGATCAGTGTAAACTGTCACTTTTTTTTTCACTAGTATTGACTGCTAGGTTTAGGTTAGTTTAGGTTCCTTTGGTAGGTAGTTAGCTTCCGTTAGCGCCCAGCCCACCGCACCACAGTCACCGATTCGCTGATTAGCGTAGCGCTAATCAGCATTTGTACTTTTATAGTATCTGTAAGTGATCAGAACTGATCACAGTCAGATCTATAATAGTATTACTGTCACCTTAGTTTGCCCCCCACCCAAAACGCAGTGTTTGCCCGATCAGGCCTGATCTGTCGCCCACACGTGCCTTCACCCACGCCCACCCCGCCGCAGTGACAAAAAATAAAAATTTAATATCACTTCACAAGCGCTGTGGCGATAAAAAAAAATCTGTTTTGATCTTTTTTATCAATCGCAGCGGCTTCCTGTACTTCGCTAGCCTCCCATTTGTAAGACAGGCTTGCTCTTTTTCTAGGGTAGTCTCAGGGAATACCACCTAAATTTAGTCGCCCAAATGTCAAATAAGGGGTATTCTCCTGAAGAGGCCTACAGGATTCTGACCCAGTCGGATGAGGAATGGGAACCCTCATCTGACGAATCTAGCGGGTCAGAATACGAACCTGTAGAAAGCAGTGGCAGTCTGACCCAAAGTTCGGACGAGGAGGTTGAGGTCCCTGATAGCACCAGGCATACACGGCTCCGTGTCGCTAGACCGCAGGTAGCGCAGGATCAGTTTCAAGGGCAGCAGAGTGGGGCTGGCGCTGCCGGATTACGTGGTGAGGCATACACCAGCAGCGCAGCCCATCCTGGACCTTCTACCAGCACTGCCATACAACATGGTGAAGTGGCGAGCATCAGAAGGGCAGTTCAAGCTGGTACGGTGGCACGTGCAGTAATTCCCCCGTCGCAGCCACCGCGCAGACAGGCCCGTAGAGCCCTTAGAGTCCCTGAGGTGCTGGCAAACCCTGATTGGCAGCCCCCAACTTCAGCCGCACCATTAGTTCCCCCTTTCACCGCTCAGTCAGGAGTTCAGATGGAGACAGCTCAGATCGGATCGGCACTGGGGTTTTTTTAACTGTTCTTCACTGCGGAGCTCTATGACTTAGTCGTGGCAGAAAAAAATCGGTATGCCACTCAATTTATAAACGCCAACCCGGGAAGCTCTTATGCCCAGTCTTTCCGGTGGAAACCAGTCCAAGTTTCTGAATTTAAAACTTTTCTGGACCTTCTCCTTAACATGGGGCTAACCAAAAAGCATGAATTGCGGTCATATTGGTCCACGAACCCAATTCATCACATGTCCATGTACTCTGCTGCCATGTCCAGGACACGTTTTGAGACCATCCTGCGTTTCCTGCACTTTAGCAACAACACCACCTCCCGTCCCAGAGGCCACCCAGCTTTTGACCGGCTCCACAAAATTCGGCCCCTCAAAGACCACTTTAACCAGAAATTTGCAGATTTGTATATCCCCGCACAAAACATCTGCGTAGACGAGTCCCTAGTACATTTCACCGGGCGCCTTGGCTTCAAACAGTACATCCCAAGTAAGCGAGCCCGGTATGGGGTCAAATTGTATAAGCTCTGTGAAAGGGCCACAGGCTATACGCACAAATTTCGGATCTATGAGGGAAAAGGTCAGACCCTGGAGCCGGTCGGTTGCCCTGACTACCTGGGGAGCAGTGGGAAGATAGTCTGGGACTTGGTGTCACCCTTATTCGGCAAGGGGTACCATCTTTATGTGGACAATTTTTACACAAGTGTGCCCCTCTTCAGGCATTTGTTCCTAAAACAGATTGGCTGCTGTGGCACCGTGCGACCTAGTCGCCGGGGCTTACCCCAATGGCTCCTTACCACCTGTCTCGCAAGGGGGGAGAGGGCTGCCTTGTGTAACGAAGAACTGCTCGTGGTGAAATGGAGAGACAAGCGTGACGTTTACATTCTCTCCTCCATTCACCTCCATTCACGCAGACACGACAGTCCAAATTGAACGGGCAACCAGTGTCATTGAAAAGCCCCTCTCGGTCCACGACTATAATTTGCTCATGGGAGGGGTGGACTTTAATGACCAGATGTTGGCCCCGTATTTGCATTCCCGCAGGACCAGACGCTGGTATAAGAAGGTGTCTGTATATTTAATTCAATTGGCTATATATAATAGTTTTGTTCTCTACATTAAGGCTGGGAGAACAGGATCCTTCCTCAAATTTCAGGAAGAGATCATCGAGAACCTCCTGTATCCAGAAGGTTCCGTGGCCCCAACCACCAGTGTAGTGAGCCGTCTACACGAGCGACATTTCCCCAATGTCGTTGCTGGTACCTCAAACCAACCGCCAACCCAGAAATGATGTCGTGTCTGTAGCAAGAGTGGAATAAGGCGTGACACCCGCTATTTCTGTCCTGACTGTCCTTACCACCCTGCCCTATGCCTAGGGGAGTGTTTCCGAAAGTACCAGACTCAGGTACACTTAGGGACAAAGGGACAGCACAACACAGGTAGTTTATCCACTCAGGCTCTAGGGTCTCTCAGGATACTAGGTTTTGAGAGACCCTAACACATAGGGGTGCTGGTGTGCTACAGCAGAAATGTGAAACGGTAGAAACCTCTCCTTTCACTTGGGATAAAGTGCATAATGTACTTCACACCATCTCTGTGTGATTTACACTTTTCACATTATCCCATGGGAAAGGAGAGGTTTCTGCTAGGAAAATAAAGAGCGAAATGGAAAGAAAAAAAAAATTAAACAGGTAGCAAGAAACAAAAATCTTGAGTTAGTTCAGGTTTTAAAAGTTTTGATGTTCAGGTTTGATAAAAAAAGTTTTATGTTCAGGTTTTATAAAGTTTGTAACGTTCAAGTTTATGAGCCTGCTGCCTGTTTTTTCTTCTTTTCTTTTTTTTCCCCCCTAACCACCCTTTATTTTCCAGGTAGACCAACGGACCAACGGACCAACCGACGAAAACTCTGCAGCACTGATGTGCCTTCTGAGAGAAGCATTGCGCTGCTGTCAGAAGACACGTGAAGTCGGTGTATGCGGCGCTGCAAGACGAGATTTCTCCTCTGCAGTACAGGTACGTTTGCCCAGGCATATGAGCTGAGGAGAGGTGTTGGAGTTCATATGCTTTGGCAAACACTTTGTACCAAAAATCTGGCAAAGATGTATTCCTCCACAACGATCGATTGATCGATGTGAATGGAGAAATCACGTTTGCCAGGACATAGGAGCTGAAGTGGGTATGGATGTTTGGGCGGAGCCCCTATGTCCTGGCAATCGCCAGGCCCCTCGTTTTCTTCTTGCATATTTTTTGGCAGAGATTTTTTCATCCACATCGATCGATGCGAATGAGGAAATCTGTGCCGTTCATTTTTTCTTTCAGCCAAGAGGCTGAACGGAAAAACAATCTCATTACCTGTATGCTCCATATAAGGAGAATAGCAGAAACTCCTAATGCTGGCCATACATGTAATGATTGCGGAGACCCTCAAATGCCATGGCAGTACAAACACCTCACATGTGACCCCATTTTGGAAAGAAGACACCCCAAGGTATTTGCTGAGGGGCATATTGAGTCCATGAAAGATTGAACTTTTCGTCACAAGTTAGCGGAAAGGGAGACTTTGTGAGAAAAAAAAATAAATCTAATTCCGCTAACTTGTGCCAAAAAAAAAAAAACTTCTATGAACTCGCCATGCCCCTCACAGAATAACTTGGGGTGTCTTCTTTCTAAAATAGGGTCACATTTGGGGTATTTTTACTGCCTGGCATTTTAGGGGCACTAAAGCTTGAGAAGAAAAATGAGTAAAAATGCCATCCTAAAAGGTATTCATTGGAATTGGGGCCCCTTTGCGCATCTTGACTGCAAAAAAGTGGCACACATGTGCGATTGCCGTACTCGGGAGAAGTAGGGCAATATGTTTTGGGGTGTATTTTTACATATACCCATGCTGGGTGTGAAAAATATCTCTGTAAATTGACAACTTTGTATAAAAAAATGGAAAAAGTTGACATTTACAGAGATATTTTTCACACCCAGCATGGGTATATGTAAAAATACACCCTAAACACATTGCCCTACTTCTCCGAGTATGGCGATACCACATGTGTGCCACTTTTGCAGCCAAATGCGCAAAGGCCCTAAATCCAATGAGTACCTTTAGATTTCACAGGACATTTTTACATTTGGATTCCAAACTCCTTCTCACGCTTTAGGGGCCCCTAAAATGCCAGGGCAGTAAAAATACCACACGCTCTGGCATTTTAGGGGCCCCTAAAGCGTGAGAAGGAGTTTGGAATCCAAATGCCTAAAAATGCCCTGTGAAATCCTAAGGCTGCATTCACACGAGCGTGATTTCTGCGCGGGTGCAATGCGTGATGTGAACGCATTGCACCCGCACTGAATCCTGACCCATTCATTTCTATGGGGCTGTGTACATGATCGTTTTTTTTCACGCATCACTTCTGCAACGCGTGTAAATCGCAGCATGCTCTATCTTATGCGTTATAAACGCATCTGCAGCCCCATAGAAGTGAATGGGGCTGCGTTAAAAACGCATTTCATCCGCAAACAAGTGCGGGTGCGTTTTTCACTGATGGTTGCTAGGAGATGTTGTTTGTAAACCTTCAATTTTTTATCACGCGCGTGAAAAACGCATAAAAACGCATTGCAAGGTACTCATTGGATTTAGGGCCCCTTTGCGCATCTTGGCTGCAAAAAAGTGGCACACATGTGGTATTGCCGTACTCAGGAGAAGTAGGGCAATGAGCTTTGGGGTTTATTTTTATATATATCCATACTTTGTGTGAGAAATATCGCTGTAAACGACAACTTTTTAAAAAATTCAATACAAAGTTGTCGATTTACAGAGATATTTCTCTCACCCAACATGGGTATATGTAAAAATACACCCCAAAACACATTGCCCTACTTCTCCTGAGTACGGCGATACCACATGTGTGACACTTTTTTGCAGCCAAGATGCGCAAAGGGGCCCAAATTCCAATGAGTACCTTTAGGATTTCACAGGGCATTTTTACACATTTGGATTCCCGACTTCTTCTCACGCTTTAGGGACCCCTAAAATGCCAGGGCAGTAAAAATACCCCACAAGTGACCCCATTCCGGAAAGTAGACACCCTAAGGTATTCGCTGAGGGGCATAGTGAGTTCATGGAAGTTTTTATTTTTTGTCACAAGTTAGCGGAAAACGAAATTTTTGGAAAAAAATAAAAATCCATTTTTCGCTAACTTGTGACAAAAAATAAAAACTTCCATGAACTCACTATGCCCCTCAGTGAATAACTTAGGGTGTCTACTTTTCGAAATGGGGTCATTTATGGGGTGTTTCTACTGTCTGGGCATTGTAGTACGTCAGGAAACAGGACAGGTGCTCAGAAAGTCAAAGTGCGGAAATTCACTTTTTTGCACCATAGTTTGTAAAAGCTATAACTTTTACCCAAACCTATAAATATACACTTATTGCATTTTTTTTATCAAAGACATGTAGAACAATACATTTAGAGAAAAAATTATAGAGAAATGTAGTTTTATTTGACAAATTTTCCAACAGAGTAAAAAATGTCATTTTTTGCAAAAATTTTGTCAAAAAAAGCAAAATATCGAAAAAAGTTAAAATGTCAGCAAGAATGAAATGCCACCAAATGAAAGCTCTATTAGTGATAAGAAAAGGAGGTAAAATTAATTTGGGTGGTAAGTTGTATGACGGAGCAATAAACGGTGAAAGTAGTGTAGTGCAGAATTGTAAAAAGTGGCCTGGTCATTAAGGGTGTTTAAGCTAGGGGGGCTGAGGTGGTTAATATTGCTTCTGCCTCCTCATGCGCCGGCAGGAGAGCACTGCGTGAGTGCAGGGGGGAGAGCAGGAAGCGGCAGAGCCTTTACCTCTATTACTCCCGGGGGTCATGTGACTGCCGGGGGTGTCTGGGGCAAGGACAGGAGCAGAGCTGCAGGGTCTAAGGAGACCCTGATCAGCTCTGCCTCCATGTAATGCCCCAGTTACAGTGGAAACAGTAAAAAAAAAAAAAAAATCTGTTTTCTCCTAAGGTCTTTTAATGACCTCCTGGGGGACATATTATGTGCCAAAAATAAATAAAAATATAAGTTAAAAAAAAAGCAGAATAAAAAATATAAATAAAAAAAATAAAAAAATTTAAAATGCAGTTGCTGACAGAAACGTCATCATAGTCACCCCGTTCGCTCAAACCTATACATGTTTTATATGAAAAGAATTGTCACAAAATATGGAACCCATTGCAATAATTAATTTTTGTGACAGTTTTAATATTTAAGAAATAAAAAGATATAATTAAAAAAAAGATACTTTTTAATAATTAGCGGTTTTCCTCCAAATGAAACTTAAAAAAGGAAGATACTCTAAAAAAAAATTATATTCTAATAAAAAAAAAAACGCTAATAATTATTTTGGTAGTCAAACAAATAAAAAAGCTAGGCTCGCTAAACCAGGACGTGCACAAAATCACAAAAACTTGCCTGGACTTTCAGGTCTTTTTTGGGCCCAGTAATGAAAGGGTTAATGATCTGGCAGAGAGCTCATACAGCACTCTGCTGGGTCAATGAGAGAGGTCCTGCATATGCACACTTCTTTCCCTCCATGCCCAAAATCTGTGTGATCAATGCAGGCAGGAGAGAAGGCTGAATGATAGTTCAGCACATGCAGAGGACTGTAACAAACACATCTCTCTGAATGTTGAAAGTCTCTAAGCTGCAGTGAAAGGAGATGAAAGCTCCAAACTTCAATTTAAGGACCTTTAATGACTTCGTCAGTGGGCGGGCACAGAACCTGAAAGTACAGCAAAATAAGTTTTATTATGAGTGTGTGTATTTGTATGCATTATATATATATGTAGCAGAGCTGTGTGTGTGATTGTGTGTGTGCATCAGAGTGGGGTGTGTGCACGGAGCAGCAGAACCATGTATGTGTGCATACAGCCGAGCTTTGCATATGACAAGATCATGGAGAGTAAAAAAATATAATATATAAATAATCTAGCAGTAAGAGGATGGCAGGACACTACAAGAGTAATGGCCGGAGACACTATTAGACCTTATGCACATGACTCTGCCTGTATTCAGGTCCAAAAACAGACTTATGCTTTTTAGTATTAGAAACCTTCCAAATCGGTGGCATGTGGTGTTAACCAACATGATAAACAGAAACACAAGGGGGGGTCAGTCAGCACGTCCCTGTATGCAGGTGCACGTAGCTATGGCACTTATACATACAAACAAAAAAAATGCAACAGGTCAGATTTAGCGTTAGGACCACTCATGGGACAGCCTTGACGTGGCGAGTGGCTTATTACCTTTTGATCAAAACGTACACTAATGTCCTCTTATAGCTTCTATCTTGGGCAGAGTTCTGGTTGCAGAGTGCTGTATGCATTTCTTTTGTTTGTATGTTAACCAACATGATGTTATGGAAAAAATGCAATGGCTTGTTGGAACCAAGTGTCTAAAATTATGCTTCAACAAGGGTAGATCAATGCCCCTGTTAATAAACACACATTTTAAGGTCAGAAGAAAGAGTGGCTTGTTCTTCACAAGCATCCAAAAGTTCTTTCAGGCTTCTCCCCCACAAAGACAACTGGATGTCCTGGCCGGTGCTATCATAATCGTCTTCTTGCTCCTCCACCTCTGACTCCTCCTCTTGCAGTGGCTGCATCCTCATGCTCATCCTCCTCCATGGCAGAGTCACATTTTGGGTGCCCAACAGCTATAGGACGGACAGCAAAATGTGTTAGCTGCTTTTCTTCTGCCGTGGTCCCTTGCTACATGAGCATCAGCGTCTGTTATAAGATAAATACTGTATGAGGGGGGGTAACATCATTCATGCTGCAGGAGTCCTTGTTGACATTCTTTATAGCCTCTTCGAGGGGTTTAGCTCCCGACAGGTGTCTCGGATGAGCTGCCACAGCCTGATCTCAAAGCAATGCATTTGTCTGGTGTATGGCAAAATCGTTCACTGCTTTCTGCTGCTTGTACAGACACTCGAGCATGTGCAAAATTGTTCTAACGAGTTTGAGCGTCATAGATTATGTGGTGAAGTGGCAAGCTGTTCTGTCACTGCAAGTCTAGGAAAGCATTTTTTGTCACATGGCTAAAATGCATGAGGACAGTCTCCTGGACATCACCAGCACCTTGTGCGAGCCAGTTTACTTATTTAAAAAGCGTTGCATGACTTGGTTGATGATGTGTGCCATTCAGGGAGCATGTGTTATTTCCCCCAGGTTCAGGGCGACCACGATGTTGCATCTATTGTTTCTGACCACCTTGCCCAGTAGGAGCCAACGGGGTGACAGCCAGCAGGATGTTTGCTGCTTGATGTAAGTTAGTAACTGCTGAGCTGTTTGGTTACTCTTGCCCAGGCCAATCAGCTCCAACATGGTGTGGCAACACTGGACTTGACATATGTGAAAGGAAGGAGGGGGAGTTTGAGCGATGATGTGCCCTGCCTCTGTTGGGGAGAAAAGCATGTCGATTAAGGAGGAGGCTGAGGATGCGGATAAGTGCCTGGTCGACACAATCATGGGGGGTAAAAAGGACCTGGCCTCATTGCCAGGATGCTGCCTCGCTGCTGCCTCAAAAAACATTGGCCAGTGGGCTGTGAAAGACATGTACTGTCCCGGCCAACAAGAGCTGCTCCAGGTGTCGACGAGAATCGCAGGGAGTGGCCCACATTCTCCACCAGGTGAGAGTACAATTTAGGGCTGTTTTTTTGGGACAAATAATTGCAGCTACGTATCTCCCAGCAATGCTGAGCGTGTGCCATCAGCTCCCTAAAGGTAGACAATTTGAGTAAATGGTACAGCAGCTAGTGTATTGCTGGGTATGTACAGTTGTTTCCTGGCCACATATTCCTTTATCAATTGCTGATAATGGAGCGGAAAAGAAGTCTGAGTGGGAGAGGCAGAAAGGGAAGATAACGATGTGAAAGACACCTTACTGCCCGTGGATGTAGTCTGACGGCAACAAGGGGGACCGGATGAAGGCGGGAATTCTGGTTTCAGTAGCTGGCTGACACCTTTTCTCAGGAGAGCTGTGGTGCCTACATTTGTGTTTGCCTGCCCACGTCTTATTTTGTCCTTACACAGCTTGTACAGGGAAAAGCTTCTGTCTTCTGGCAGCGTGAGAAAAACTGCCAGAAGGGATATACTTGCGCAGAGCTAGAGATAGCTGAGCTGGGCTTAGCCCTGGCATGTTTTGGGCCTAACCCACCCACAGTGTTAGCGCCATCACCAGATCCCGAAGCAGAGATGACGCTGGCTGTTCTTTGGGAGGTACGTTGCCTCTGCTCTTTATTGCTGCCACCATCACCCTCCTCCTGTGATGTTGCCTTCTCAGCACCCCGATTTGGCTCCCAGGTCCTGTCCAGCAAACAATTGTCATCGGATTCCTCACTCTTCATGATGCTTTTATCATACTGTAAGATACCATGATGGGTTCTTTTGCCCATAATGTTTATTTTTTTAATTGGTTATGTATTTTTATTTTGGGAAAAAAGGGTGATTTGAATTTTAGTCTTTTTTTTATATTTTTTAAACTTTTTTTTCCACTTTTAAAATAGTTCCCTATGGGAATTATAACAAGCAATCATTAGATTAGTCCTGGTAAAGCTTTCAGGAACAGGTTAAAGAGTATTCCATGTTCACTAATATAATCTACATCCATGAAGGGCACAATACCTTAATGTGATTCTGCCTTAGCTGTAGCAAAGTGACTTTTTCATTCACCCGTAATGCAATGCATATGTGTAAGGGTAATACATTGCCCAAGACATGATTTATATTCTAAATTTGACTATGTGTTGGAAACAGTTTTAAACTGCTGGGCACATGAGTCATCTTGACTATATGTCAACTTTACAAGTGAAAATGAACTGGAATAATGTGTACTATATGTAGCGTAAGCATATATAACAAATGTAAAATGACATGGAAGCTTTGCCTCTGGCTGCAATGGTACTTCGAATGCATGTTGAAATAACTTATGACATGCTGTACTATGGTTATCTTCCAGGCTTTAGAACATTTATGGTGTATATACTATACACATTATATAAATATATATCCAAATATGGTATATATATATATATATATATATATATATATATTGTGGTAAGGTGCAGGGTGCTGTCTTAGATGGCAGGTACGTGTCACCGAGGTTCATAGCCTCGGTGAGGTAAGAGCCGTTTTGTTGATGTCAGTAGCAGGTAGTGCTACTGACACAGTTGCTAAATAGCATGGATGCAAAGCCGATCCGGGCCGGCTCTTACCGGGAGCAGCTAAAGTGTAGGGTGGGTGGCTGCTCCCCACGACCCAGTCCTGGTTTTGGGGCTGGGTTTAAAACTCAGCCAGCACCAGCAGCTGGCTGTGATTGTCCTGGAGCTGCTGATCGTGCTGTGGAGCTCCCTGGGCTGGAAGCAAGAGCCCAGCAAGGAGGTGTGCAGTCGGCCTGGAAGCCTGTGGTGAATTGTCTTGCGGCTGGGCTGACAGCCAGGTGCGAACCCGCACCTAAACCTCCCAGGTGATTCGAACCTGTATGTGACTTTTTGTTTTGCCTCACGTTTTTCTGATGGGTGTGAATTAACACCAAGTGACTGTTTGCTGTATACTTTATGCAAGTGTGAATTAAACACTGTTTTGCTGCACTTTCTGGACTCCCTTTTGCCTCTGTACTGCACCCGCACCGCTATCTACCAGAGCGACTCCCCACAATATATATAACAGCACTATGCCGTAGAGATAAGGCTTAAGAAGATCAAAAAAAATAATTTAAAACTGGTAATAGGTAATCAAAGTAAAACTACCAAAAAAAACCTTTAATACAAGGCACCTACTAATGTATTGTGATTGTCCATGTTGCCTCATTTGCGGAGTTGAATCATTTTTCCATTGCATTATACACTTCTCACTTTCAGGGGTTTACGACTAGAGATGAGCAAATTTTTCAAAAATTTGATTCGCCAGTTCGCTGAATTTTCCAGGGAAAAATTTGGTTTGATACGAATATATTTGTGGCAAATTAAGTTAAAAATGCCTATTTCCTGGCTGCTGAGAGCCTTTATAGTGGTCTAGAACACTGTGCCTTGCAGTAACACGCATAGGGAGTCTGCTTTGGTAGTGAAATAATACTGTGAGTCCGTATGACATGCAGATGACAGGTGTTGCTCTTAGAATCACTGCACACTTTACTTATTTGGGCAGTCACAGGGCTAAAACTGACCAAATAACTCAAGTATGAACTCAGTCTTACAGGTCAATGTTAGTGTCAAGAAAAATTGATTTCAGCCAAGCCAAAAAGACAAAGTAGTGGCCCAATCATGAAGTGGGGAGGGTGGGAACAGCATGAAAAGTCCACAGAGTTGCCCTATGACATAGTGGTAAGGTGGAAGCAGAATGAAGAGAACACAGAGTGTCCCAATGACAGAGTCTGGAGATGGCAGCAGCATTAGGAGGCCAAGGAGTGACCCAATAATAGATTGTGAAGGTGGCAGCAGCATGAGGAGGTCACAGAGTGGTAAGACGACTAGAGATTGCGGAGGTGGCAGCAGCATCAGGAGGCCACAGAGTGGCACTACAACAAGAGATTGCGGAGGTAGCAGCAGCATTAAGATGCCACAGAGTGGCACGCCAACGAGAGATTGATGAGGTGGCAGCAGCAGGAGGAGGCCACAGAGGAGCCACTTCGTCTATTTATTTATAGGGAATATTGGACAGAACAGAAGGTTAAAATTTCTTAACCTTATAAAGTGTTGCTTAAAACACGATTTAATAATACCCGTTCTCTGGCACAAAAGGCTTGTTGCCTAAGACAGGAGAGAATCGGCCAGTCTTCTGTTTATTCAACGACGGGGTTGCAATGGAGAAAGCATTCCAAAAAACTATTTCTCTCCACCTGGAGACAAATCCTGTCAAGATTGATGCAAGTGCGGTATTGGGTGCTCATCGAGCCAGATACTTCCGGGGGAACCATTCTGGCAGGAAAAGGCCTCTAGTAGCTACAGACAATGAGAAGACAAAGCTTCAAGATTGCTTGGATCTCGGAAGAGTTGCTAAGTTCATCAAGATTCAAACCAGCCCCTGTTCTCTACGTCAGGCAAAACATCATGAGTTCCCAGTCATCATAAAAAAACTTAGAATAACCATTGAAAAATATATGGCATCAGAGGTGTGTGAGGAAGCCAACACGAAAGGACTGGTACACCACCTAGGGCAGATAGTATATGTGGGCGACATGCAGAATATAACCAGGAAACAGATTCAGGAATGGGGACAATTCCATCTGATAATTTGCGGGAGTAGTTGTAATGACTTATCTGTGGTTAACCCACACGGAAAGGCCTTTATGGGGGCAGTGAACAACTGTTTTTTGACTTTCCGCAAATACTCCATAAAGTGTTGCCTAAGACAGGAGAATTGGCCAGTCTTCTGATTATTCGAGAAGGTGTTTGCGATGTAGAAAGCATTCCAATATAAACTATTTCTCTCCACCTGGAGACAAATCCTGTCAAGATTGATGCAAGTGCGGTATCGGTTTCTCATCGAGCCAGATACTTCTGGGGGAACCTGCCTGACATAAACAGGCCTCTAGTAGTTACAGACAATGAGAAGACAAAGCATCAAGATTGCTTGGAGCTCGGAAGGGAAAACATCACTAGTTCCCACTCATCATGGTTGAGAAGGAGGACATCCTGTGGTGCACGTAGATGAAGAGGGTCTTTAGATTCCCCCGCACTATACAGATGTCTTAGAAATAAACCTCTGCTCCTGACAGCAGCTCCTGGGAAGGTCAAGGAGCGTCCCGGTCATCCGGCATCTATTCACCCCGCTGAAGGATTATTTTGAAAGTGTGTGGAAGCCACACAGGGCCCCAACGCTGCAATTTATCATGGAGACAACGGATTTTATAATATTACATTATCACTATTATCGCTCCCAAGTGCAATCACCTACATTATCATCACTGAGTACTGTCTGCACATCACTGATGTCCTCCTCAACTGTCTCAGGGTCAGGAGCCTAACCGCTCGCAATACCAGCTCCCATGCCACTCTCCTCATCACTACTAGCCCGCCTAGTGGAGGAAAGGACATAGGCAGCCTGAGGATAGGTGTGGGCACAGGGCCTGCTCCCGGGCCATGCCAACTAAGGGTTGTGTCTGACGAACCCACTGACTCTTGGCTGGGGGTGTCTGATGTCACTTGCGATGAAGTCGAAGACCGAGTCAACCATTCAAGAACTGCTGGGTTGCTGGTCATTCGACACCTAGCTGACACTGGGAGCTCAGGCCTCTCGAAGTGACCCCTGCTGCCAAGGCCCTTTACTCTGCTGCGACCTCTGACTGCGCCAGAAACATTTACACCTCTGCCACTCCCCTGTGCAGGGCTTGGCACTTATCTCTCTGTCATACTGTTATATCAGATAATCAAATGTTAGATCAAATATTCGCCACTAATACATGGGAGACTGGGTTTTAGAATATATCACTGCACTGCAGAACGGCAATTAAGCCCTTATTTTTTTCAACTTTTACACAAATGGCTTTTTAACAGATAAGTGCAACGCTGGACAGCGAATATATTTTTATTTTGCCACGAATACACGGCAAACTGGGCTTCAGAATATATCACTGCACCGCAGAGCATCAATTAAGCACAAATTTTTTTCTACTTTTACACAAAAGGCTTTTCAACAGATAAATGCAACGCTGGACAGCAAATATATATTTATTTTGCCACTAATACATGGCAAACAGGGCTTCAGAATATATGACTGCACCACAGAACGTCAATTAGGCCCTCATTTCTTTTCTACTTTTACACAACAGGCTTTTCAACAGATAAGTGCAACGCTGGATGGCGAATATATTTTTATTTTGCCACTAATACACGGCATACAGGGCTTCCAAAAATATCATTGCACCGCTGAGCGGCAAAGATATTTTTTCTTTTTCCACTAATGTACAGAAAAAAGGGCTTTAGAACATATAACTGTACTGATGAGTGGAAAGGATATTTTTCCTTTTTCAACTGATACATGCAAAAAAAGGCTTTAGAACATAAAACTGCATTGGTAAGCAGCAAATATATTTTACTTTTGCCCCTAATACACCACAAAGAAGGCTGTAATTTTCGCCCTTCATCACACAACGGCTAATAAGCCCTTTTTTCCCATTAATACAAGTCAAAAAAAGGTTTAGAGCATATAACTGCACCGCATAAGGGCAAATAAAACATATAAATATTTCCTTGTAATAAACCCTGTTAATGCCTGTATCAAACAGCACTTGTACCCTAATAAGACAGGTTTGCTGGAATAACAGAGCTGTATAATGGCAATTTGGATCCCCAGTTAGTGCAGCAAGGTGTAATTGGATTGTTCCTATTACCCAGGCTATAACCTCCCCTACTGAACCCTGTCCAACACAAATGCTAGTGGAATGATTCCTCCCTATACTTTCCCTACACCTTGAGCAATCTTTCCCTGCACTTGTAAATCTTTTTTTGTCACCACAATCAAGTCTTTCCTATCACTGTCTCTAGCGCCTGCAGACACGTCTCTATCTGCACTAAGCACGCTGGTGAATGGCAGAATCTAAGATGGCCGCCGTATTTATAGGGTTGTGACATCACAGTGCTGTCTGGTTGCTGATTGGCTGCATGTATGTCAGTATGGGTGATCCCGCCTTCCTAGAGTTCCTTGCCCCATATCCTCACATGTGTAGCAGCTATTTTAGGAAAAAATGCGATTTGTTACCACTTACCACGAAGCGCCAGGAAATTTGCATTCGGTTCAAATCAAATTTTTCCTGAAATTTGGATCGAATTCCACTTCGTCAGCTTCGGTTCGCTCATCTCTAGTTATGACCACCCTGCAATCCAGAAATGGTAGACGTGCTTGCATACTATAGGAAAAAGTGGCAGCCTTTCTGGTGTCCAGGACCATGGGAGCACACATTAGCACTCATGTGCAGCAGCTCCCATCCCGGCCACTTCGTATCTGCGCTGCGTCGGTGACCGTAACCCCTGGAAATGAGCAGTGTATAATGTGATGGAAAAATGAATCAAGCCAGCATAGGAGACAATAAGGACAATCACAATACATTAGTAAATGCCTTGTATTAACATTTAGTGATGAGCGGCAGGTGCCATATTCGATTTCGACGAAATTCGCGAATATTCGAATGAATATTCGTTTCATATTCGTCGAAATCGAATATTCGTCATTTTTTCTAGTTATCGCGATTAACATGCGATTTAAATAATCGCATATTGCGATTTGTACTTAAGGCTACTTTCCTACTGGTTTCATATCTAGAATTAGCGAGGATGACGAATATGACGAATGTATTCGTCTATTCCTCAAAACGAAGATAACGAGTATTCTACATCTTCGCTTTAGCTACCTATTCGTCAACCTCGCTAATTCTAGCAATCAAATAGGAAGGTTGACTATAGAGACAGCTGTAGTTAACTCGCTATGCGATTTTTTTTTTTAATAAATAGAATAATTATAATAATTATATCAAGTAATATAATTATTCTATTAAAAAAAAAATCGCATAGCGAATTTAACACAGCTGTCTCTATAGTCAACCTTCCTATTTGATTGCTAGAATTAGCGAGGTTGACGTAATAGGTTGCTAAAACGAAGATGTAGAATACTTCGCTATCTTCGTTTTGAGGAATATGACGAATACATTCGTCATATTCGCTATTCGCTAATTCTACCAAGCCAACCATAACTTCTGTGCTCATGGAGCGTCCCCATCACCATGGGAACGTCTCCATATACTAAAATGTACTGTCGGATTTGAGGAATTACGTTGAAATCGCAATGCGATTAATTCAAGTTATATTAATCGCATTGCGATTTCAACTTAGAGCTGGGTTTATAATGGGTCAGCTTGCTAGAATGAACGAAGTTAACGAATATGGAATATAGCAGCACTGCTAAGTTGAATTCGCAATGCGATTAATTTAACTTGAAGTAATCGCATTGCGATTTCAACTTAGCACTGCTTTCTTACATAGGCTAGAATTAACGAATATGGAATATAGCACTAGCAGTGCCAAGTTGAAATCGCAATGCGATTACTTCAAGTTAAATTAATCGCATTGCGAATTCAACTTAGCAGTGCTGCTATATTCCAAATTCGTTAACTTCGCTCATTCTAGCAAGCTGACCCATTATAAACTCAGCTCTAAGTTAAAATCGCAATGCGATTAATATAACTTGAATTAATCGCATTGCGATTTCAACGTAATTCCTCAAATCCGACAGTACATTTTAGTATATGTAGATTCTCCCATGGATGGGGACGCTCCATGAGCACGGAAGTCGGCAGAAGCGGCAATGGGCACTGACTAGAGCAGCCAGGAAGCCAGGAATCCTCAGGACAGGTAAGAACTACTGTTGGGAAGAGGGAAAGAAAAAAATATAACTAAAAAAAAAAAAAAAAAAAAAAACGAATATTCGAAATAGCGAATTTATAGCGCTATATTCGAAATATTCGCGAATTAGCGAAGTGCCGATATTCGCTAAAAAAATTCGCTTTTCGAATATTCGCGCTCAACACTATTAACATTCTATACATGATAAATGCCATTTGCTGAAGTAAGACAACCTCTCATTTTGTACCTAGTGAAAGGCATATTATTATTATTATTATTATTATTATAGGGATACCCACTTAATAATATATTGATAGCATATCCTTAGGCAGTTTTCACATGCCAATGTCCATGATGACGTCCGTGACAAGACAGTCAGTGTTTTATACTTTAAGATTTCCGTGAAAGGTCCATGTTTGGTCCATCCATCCACATATTTCATGTGCACTGCTAGCCTGAAAAAGGCATTTCCAGAGTATCTCCGGCCAATGGTTAGTGACAACCCTTGACAGAATGCCAATACCATCAGCAGGGCTCACATTTAGTTCAATGGCACCCTGTAGTTTCTTTTGGTGCTTCTCCTTCCCCCATCATAAAAAAGACATATATTTATATACTGCACATACAGCTCTGGTAAAAATCAATTTCTCCCAAATTGCAGATAAAAATATTGTATTTTAGAGCACCTTTTTATTTATTTTTTTAGAAAATAACAACTAGGCAAAATAACAAAACAGTTTATCAGTAATATCAGACCTCAATTAATGCTTAGAAAACAAGTTAATTTCCAACAACACAGTACTAATATTTCAACTTATGTGGAATCCAGAAACCAATATTGTTTTTGAATAATACAGATTTTTTTTTTGTTTCCATCTGTCTTTTACATTGCTGTTGAGTAACTTTATGCCACTCATGGAGCAGAAATTCAAGCAGTTCGGCTTTGTTTGATGGATTGTTTGTGAAAATCGTTTTTCCTCTTGATCACATTCCAGAGGTTTTCAATGGGGTTCAGGTCTGGAGATTTGGATGGGCCAGGGTCTTGATCTGGTAATCCTTCATTCACACCTTGATTGACTTGGCAGCGTAACATGGGGCATTGTCCTGCTGAAAAAAAAAGCAATTGTCAGTTAGGGTAAAGAAGTAACCTTTCTTCTACGATAACTTTGTATTACATGATTTCACTCATGTATCCACAAAGAAAAAGCTGCCTGATTCCAGCCTTGCTTAAAATCCTCTACATCATCACCAATCCTGCACCAAATTTTACAGTGGGTGAAAGACACTGTGGCTTGTTGGACTCTCCAGGTCTCCTTCTAACCATTACACAACCTGGTGTAGAGCAAAGCTGAAAATTGGACTCATCGGAGAAGATGACCTTACTATAGTCCTCTGAGGTCCTTTTGCAAACTTTCAATTTGCTCTTCTTTGCTTCTCATCGATGAAGGGCTTTTTTCTAGCTTTGCACGACTTCAGCCTTTCCCCTAGAAGCCTGTTTCGAAGCGTCCTCACCAAGCAATTAACCCAGCTCTTGCTTGCCATTCTTTTTGTAGATAACTTGATGTCAGCCTATGGTTGTTGAGATGCAAATGAGATGGCGGTCATCATGGTCATCTGCAGATTTCTTGTCCCTAATGTTTGCTTTTTGACCTTGTTATTTTGAACTGCTGTCTTTGAAATTTTAAGGATAGAAGCAACCTGATGCTCACTGTATCCCTGTCAGTAAAGCTAGAATTGAACCCATCTTCTCCTCACGGCGACTTTCTTTTTAACTCTTTTGGCATGGTCTGTAGTTATTTTTTTATTACACTTACTTTTAGGGTACTACTAGCACTGCTTTTGCCATCCAACTGGTTCCATAACAAGAGAATAGTGATGATCACAGCAGTGGTTTTTATACTATTGTTTGTTAAGTAACATTTGGTTTAGGTGATCACCTAATCAATCATCACCTCAGTAAGTAGAATGAGGTGTACCTGTGATGGAAGTCAACAAACACTGGAATAGAATGGCTACCATACATGTGGAGATGCTGATTTAAGAAAACATTGTAGTAATCTCTTAACTTTTTCCAGAGCTGTTTATGAAGATTTAGTAAGTAGAAAATATTTTTTTAATCATCTCTGTTGTCTAAACCTGGGGTGCTTCTTATAGTTAGGTGTGTTTTATTGTCTTAAAAATACTAGTTCATAATATAACCCTAAAAACTGTAAACCTTTGTGTTCTGTACTGAATTATTCCATTTGTATTTGTTGTGGGTTGCTTTAAAAGGTGCTTTATATGACAAGCAGACTAAAAAAAAAAATGCTGAGAAGACAGGCACGAACTATGGTCTTGTCAACCACTCAGATTATAGCTAATTATCCAGATTTCACATTGCAGTCCCTTGAAGCATGAGTGATGATGGAGATTGTGTATGCTCCTTTTATGTAGCTAGAGACATACATCTTGTCTGGTTCTCCTGATTAGGAGACTTGCAGGGTAATATACAGTAGTTTGGTCTTATATGCCAATGGTCTTAAATTATTTAGTAAACCGCACAAATTATGTGACATTGACTATGCTATTTGAAAATCCTCTATATTCTAACATTGTCATTCTAACTCCAATGCTCCATTGAATATATTTGCTGGCAGTGATCTACTAATTATATCTACATTCTATAATTCTATTTAAATGCATTCTTTTATTTTACTGTTTTAGGAAGCCTTAAAAGTATGAATGACTCAGTATGTGGCCTAAAATCAACTTCTTTACAGGCAGCTATCACCTCCAAAACTGGTGTCAAAGTAAGCATACTGCCATGCAGGGTAGATGCCCCAGACATATGTATGTATGCATGCATGCATACTTTTCTTGAAAAAATCTGGTCTCCTAATACTGAGAAATGCTTCTTTTTTTTTTTATGCAAATAAGGTTCTCAGGGCACTGTAGGCGAGGTTGCGTCATATTGTGCAACATTGCTCCACTGAGGTTTCAGAGGTGGTAGCCATGACCAGGTGGAAACCAGATGCACAGAATGAAGTGGCATAAACATACTGAATCCAAACATGGTCTGGTGCACAATAGGTTTTGATTCTTATGCAGTTTAGGAACTATATTAACCCTCACTTTTTATGGCTTCTGATATGCCTTTTTATAGAGGTCATTAATGGACCTTAGTCTAGGCTACCTCATTTTTATGGTGGTCTAGTCTAAGCACTGCACAGGTCTCCCATGAAGAAAAGAGCAGAGCAGGAGCTCAGCTGTGTTATGACCTGTTCGCCAGGAACACTTTCCAACTACATGACCTGTCTATGCACATTTTCTCTGACAGAGAAGTACAGTTCATGTCTGGATTCTGGAGGTCTCTCTGCAAGTTGTTGAATGTCAGGTTGGACTTTTCCTCAGCCTACCATCCCCAGGCCAACGGAAAGGTGGAACAAATTAATCAGGTCCTAGAGAATTATCGTTGACTTTAGTTTCTTCTAAAGGCAGTTGGGTGTCCTTGCTTCCTTGGGCTGTGGTTTTCTACAACAGCCAATCAAGTGAGTCCACAGGAAAGTCAGCAATTTTCATTGTATATGGTCAGTACTTACATAGTCCTCTTCTTACTTACACCTCCTCTCAAGTACCAGATGCAGAGGCTACTTTCAGGAATATCCTCAAAATTTGACAAGAGACTAAAGATTTTCTGCCAAGGCATCAGCATCTATTAAGAGGTCTACAAAAAGAGGTGCAGATTGGCTTGATGCTTCTTACCTGGAGACCTGGAGTCCATCTATCCTCTAGGAATATTTGCTTGAAACTACCCTCCTAAAACTTGCTCCTTGCTTCTTGGGTCTGAGGTGATAAAACAAATCAGTCCTACATTATTTGTTACAAGTTGTGATTTCCACCATCTCTTAGCATCCCTAAGTCCTTCCATTTGTCTAATGACAGCGCAGTCACAGCAATCTGCGGCAGCATGGGCCGCCAGCAGATCGAGTTGTAACCCAACACTTTTATACATCAGGTTACATATAAGAGCCTACCGCCACAACATATAAGGTGGTGCGGCGGTAGGCAAGTGGTTAAGAAACAAAGTAATAAAATATTCAAATAATTACAAACAAAATAAATGTTATTACAACAGAAAAGGTAGCTAAATAACATTGAAGGGGCTTTTCACCCCTGAGGATGTTCTCTACAGATCCTACAGGGAGGCCAGAACTGCAGTTGTAATCATACTTACTTGATCCCCACTGCTGGGTTCTATATCCATTGCTACTCTGCCGGCTCTTCAGGCACTGTCTCTCCTAGCATCAACATCTGTTTTGATGCAGGTCACCTAACTTCTGCAGTCAGCCATTGGCTGCAGTGGTCATGTGACCCGAATCAAAAATGATGTTGACATGGAGAGACCAGAGACATTAGGTGCCCAAGGGGGAGCGATGGAGCCAGTACCCAGTGATAGGGATCAGGTAAATATAATTACCACTGTGGGGCCAGCCACACTAGGACATCTGTAGAAAATGACCCCATCTTGGTTAAAACATATTATCGTGAATAGTTGAAATAAAAAGAGAAAGTGGACATTGCGATTGGCAAATATCAGTGGTGTAGCTATCAGGGAAGTAAGGGAAGCAGCTCAGAAGGGGCCCAGGAGCAGCAGAGATGCCACCAGGGCATACTGGTCATAACACATTGGCGCTGGAGCCGGTGCACTCACTGTGCTTCCTCATGCAAGGCCCTTGTCAAAGCGGCTGCCTTTTCCTGCACCTAAAGTCAGGCCCTGAGTCCTGCACATGCTCATAGATTACAGGGCCCTTCCCCCTGTAATCTGTCACTGACCTGGCATCTGTGACATTGGTCCTCCTCCTCTCTAGTCATTTCTTATAATGGGCAGTGACCAGCATCAGTATGTTCAATGTGGGTGGTGCTAACATAACAGGGGTTGTAAATCAGATTTTCCAGACTGTTCTCATGCCTCTGCACATGTGCCATGTAAGACAGCATGAAATCTGGGTTGTCTATGTAAGTGTATTGTATATGAGTATGTCCAAGTATGGGGTGAGTTCATGTATGAGTCTGAGTGTGTCCATATATGTGGTGAGTCTCTGTATGAGTGTGTACATAAATTGTGGTGAGTGCATGTATGAGTGTGTACATATATGTGGTGAGTTAATGTATAAATGAGTCCATAAATTGTGGTGAGTGCATGTATGAGTGTGTCCATATATGTGGTGAGTGCATGTATGAGTGTGTCCATATATGTGGTGAGTGCATGTATGAGTGTGTCCATATATGTGGTGAGTGCATGTGTTAGTGTGTCCATGTATGTGTTAACTGTGTGTATGAGTGCGTCCATGTATTTTGTGAGAGTGTGCATGAGTGCGTCCATGTATGTGGCAAGCGCGTGCATGAGTGCGTCCATGCAGGGGCATTGCTATAGTGGTCTCAGTGGTCTTAATTGAGACCGGGCCTCTGAGCAAGGACATCTCATATGCAGATTTTTATTCAACTCTACCCGCAAGTGTTTGGTTAGGTTGAGGTCTGGGAACTGTGGGGGCTAATCCAGCACCACTACTTCATTGTCATTGAACCATTTCTTTACTAATCTCAACATATGCTTCGGGTCATTGTCCTGCTGGATTACTATGTCATCCTTTTCATACCCATATTACTCGATTATACAAAGTAACTCATCTTGTAGCATACTCACATATAACTCAGCACTGACACCACCATTGATCCTGGTCAAGTATCCAACGCCTGTGGCTGTGAAACAACCCCATATCAGCAGGTTTCCTCCATTGAACTTGACAGTTCCTTCAAATTCTCAATCAGTTAGCCCCCTTTCCCTTGCTTTTTCCAGACCCCTTTGCACTCATCAGAGCCCAGTCTATTGACTTTCATCTCGCTCTAAATCACCCTTTTCCAATCGTCTACTGTCCACTGTTCGTACTTTTTTGCAAACTCGAGCCAACGCTTCTTATGACAATATTGAAGTCGAGGCTTCTTCACCGTTTTTCAGGTCACTATTCCAGACTTGTGTAATGTGCATTGCACAGTGCTTGCATGGACGCCTGTGATCTCACTATTACGAAGCATACGAGCCACCTCCACTGCCATGTTTGTTGCTCCACAGCTGATAGACCTTGTGGTGAGCCGACTTGTTGACTCTGATATTTTGCCTGGATGTCCACCTCTTGGCTTTGCAATGGATGGACAGACTTTATTTCGTATTCTTTCAACTGTCATGGCACTCACATGATGCAGTTTGGCAATTTTCTTGGCTGAGATACTGCTGGCCGAGCTGGATGATGCTGTTACTCTTTTCTTGGGAAATCTTCATGGCAAAACAGTAACAATGCATAGAATCTGCATAGCTAATCATATGCTAAATAGATGCAAGTCCAATTTATGCATGACCTAAGATATTTGTCTATAAAATTATGGTAGTCTCACGTTCGAAGCTGTGGTGGATGGTGAGATATGGATCATGAAAGTCAAAAAGTTCAAAACATTGTTACCCTTTTACTCATCAATGTATGTGGTGAGAGTGTATATGAGTGTGTCCATATATGTGGCGAGTGCGTGTATAAGTATGCCCATTTACGGTATGTGCAGAGTGTGTGTATGAATGTGTCCCTGACAGAACTGTATAGGGCATCTGTAGCTCGCAGTATGAAAGGTACAGGGACTAAAATACTTGTGGTTATGTAGAGTTAAAGTAGACATGTCTAGTCTATTTCTATTACAATTGTAGCATAGGTTTAGTTAAATATAAACTCTGTCAGCAAATGTTAAAAAACATCAGTGGCGTACGCAAAGGAGGAAGGGGATTGAGAAGTGTTGGTGTGTGTGGGGGAGGGTGCACACAAAAATTTGCTGCGGGGCCCAGTCAGTTCTAGCTAGGCCCCTGGTATTTATAACAGTGCTACTTTACATTCTCCTCTTTACATACATATGTGTCCATCCTTACCTTTGTTCTCAGCTGAAAATATCCAGAGATGAGTGTCATGACATGACCAGCCTTTTTTTTAAAGCAGGATGTTACAGTGTCATGGCTCTCACAAGATGTCTATCCTATATGTGTCAAAAAGTGGTTGGTTATTGAATTGCAGGAGGTCCAGGGTGTAGTGATATTCTATTGAATTTGTTTTGTGAGAAAAGATAAGGGTAAACGCATCTGTAGCATATTCCAAATAAACCAGTGGAAGCCACCTATTTTTTTTATAATACCCTAGAGTATGAACTCAACTTCATTTGTAAAGCAAATGAAATGAATAAGCCTTTAGCAGTCATTTTAGTTTAGGCACTAAGTGTGATCTGTGCAGACTGTTTAAGGGCTGGTTACCGCTCTCACATGTTAAATGCTGTGTAACAGTTTGTAGGGTAGAGCTACTCTAGGGATTTGTATGAAAGACAGATTAGTGCATCTAATTAATCTTTCATTTCTTTGCATTAACTTTGCAGTTTGTAGCAAGTCTTGTACTTCTAAGCATCTGTGTGACCTTCATCAAAGTTTAAATGCTTTCACACTTGAATATATTACTTGTTACCAATTTTTTGTAGGTTTAATTGTCTACGAAGGCCTTGGCTATGTGAAAAGTGTGGAGCTGACATACCAGAAATCATCATCACAGGTCGTTATTAAGCTTTCATGAGATTCCATCACACTTCAGCATACTTTATTGGCATGGTAAACATTTCCATTCAGAAGAACATTATTCACTAAGAACAGATGGATTACTTAGGACTATTTAGAGTGAGGGTTTACTCACATTTGAGGCAGCTGTTTCATACCTCATGCCTCAGTGATGTTGTAGTTTCTAATCAACTGATTGGCTGAATATGTTCCTCAGGAACATTGGTTGACTATTGTATCTGGATGACACATGGATGCAACTGTCATGTGAGTACAAAAGAATTAGTGGTTTCTGTGTATGGTTGGAGGTGTGTAAAGTACCCTTTTCCTAATGAATATTTAAATTGTCTCATTTACAGGCAATCTGATTAACAGTATATGCCAAGCAGTTTATTTGTGACTATTTGCACCTGTCCCGTTCCTTTTTTACATTTTTTTTTAATTTTACCAAGAAGCATAAGGTCAGGTTTCGTAGTGCAAGAACAGTATGTTAGCATACTGTACTACTGTGTTAATAAACTCATCTCTCGGGACTCTCTATCCTGCTATGTGAAACTTCTGCAGGCTATTTTAATATTATTATGTCACATTACTGTCTGCTAAATTATACGTAGATTATCATCATGCATTAGGCCGTAGATTATCAAACATGATGGCTGAATGGTATTAAAATGCACCTCAAAACAAAGCTAAAATTTGGCAGTACTCTTAAAGGGGTTGATCAGTTTATATTACTAGCTTCTCTTGTGCTGGGAACAGCGCATGCATGCAGCTAGTAATAAGCATTAATAAACTATCACCATTGATGTCGGATAGTTTAAAATGAATAATTTATGTTTACACCCAGGTCGTCTGACCTGCATTTCAACACTGCACTAGGACTATGGCTGCGGATAGAGGGCTCTGTTCATTAGTGGCCTCCACACTGAGGACTTTCAGAGAAAATAGCGCCTGCGCAGTCCGTCCAGATTGTAAGTGAACGGAGGCTGCTGATGGGCAGAGCACTCCATCAGAGGCCATGTTATCAGTGCAGTGCTAGCACGCAGGTGCATAAACAAGAATTATTCATATTTAACTATCAGACATCAGTGCTGATAGTTTAATAATGCTTATTACTAGCCAACTGACTAACCCCTTTAAATCTTGTAGGTTCACTTGTTTGTCCTCTAGACCCTGGGAAGGAAAAAGCTGTGTGAGAGCAATTATTACATTTTTGGTCACCACAGGTCATTCACAAAGGTTTCTCCTCATCATCAACTCTTGGCTTCCTCCTGGAATTAATTGAGTGTGAACCTTCCCGTCTCCTTTACCTCTCAAGATATGCTTGGTTACAGTGATGCCTACAGAACAGTGGTCTGTACATTTGGCCTCTTTAGTTATTGAAATATTTACAGCATGACATGGCAGCTGCAGTTTTTGGACCACTGAAGACCACTGCTGTAGCAAATGTGTCTATTCAGGTGTGCCAAATTCTTATCCTTATAATATATAGCTGGCTACAAGGTTACAACCTGAACACCAGTGAATACACAGGACTGTACTTAACAATAATAATAATAATAATAATTATTATTATTTATTTAGCGCCATGATATTCCACAGCGCTTTACAAATTCAGAGGGTTCATATACAAAACAAAAGACATCACAACAACGTAACTAGCTGATATACAACTGAAACACTAGGAGTGAGGTCCCTGCTCACAAGAGCTTACAATCTACCTTAGTAACATTAATGAGGGATGAATAGTTACTTAAGTTTTGATACTATATAAATAAAGTTGGCAGCCTATAAATAACCGCATGAAAAAAAGTTGAGAGATCAGATCTGTTAACAAATGAGTCAATATCCAAACAAGGGGTTATTTCATGTTAAAAATAAAAACCATACATCATACAGTATATGACAAACTCTTTCTAACAAGGAGGCATGTTCTTTCTGCTGCAGCTGGTGGCTGGTGACGGATGGAAATGAGCATGTGCATCCACCTCAGTGGGATGGACAGAAAAGTTAGAAAAAGAGCAAACAGCAGTTGGCGTTATATAGTTAGATTTCATTGAATAACTCAAATTTTTATTCATTTGCAGATCCAGGTGCTGGTTTGAAAACTGTCACATGTTTATTTTTATTTTTCATAGGATGAACCCTTTAAAAATATTGAATAATATTATTATTTATTTATATTGCGCCAACATATTCCACGGCGCTTTACAATCATGTACAAATAGAGTCATAAATAACATAGCAGCAAATAAGTCAACAATAAGAACAAGAGGAATGAGTGCCCTGCTCACCAGAGCTTACACTCTATAAAGAGATGGGGGTGACACAAAAGGTGACACAATAGGTAAAAAATGCTTGTTTTATACAAGCTGAAATCCAATAGAATTACTTATATTTATGCAAAATGGGTAATGCTTATGTGTATCAGTGGATGTGGGTGCTTTTTTTTATCCCACCCATACGATTTTATACTGCAGCTCTGTCTGCTCAGATTGGCTTCTGTATGTGTTGATGGGATACAAACACAGCCCAAGCTCTCCAGGAAGTCTGTACATACCGAAGATAGAATAATTATAAATTAAAAACCACTAAACTCCCAATTAAAAAATATTTGCTTGCCACACAAATACTGATTCGAATAAATCTTGATCATGAGGTAGCCTGAAATTCTGCTTTAAATTGGCAAAGACATTAGGAATAATAAGCAAATTGAATATTTAGCTCTGAACATACAGTAGAGACATATACAGAGCACACACAGTTTCTCCCTCAAAATCACCCTGAAACAGCTGTCTGCAGATGAGATGCTGGCTTATTTAATATCTGAGTCATGTCTCAAGGCCTATTCAAAGGGTCAAACATTGACTTATAGGATAGCTGCCTTATATCTGGTGGCCTTAGAGGCAGAGCTTGTGAAGAGCTCATTTGCACCCGTTTCTTCCCAGAATTCTAGAGGAGCATATATGGCCTATAAGTCCCCTCACTCCGATTAAGGTGCTCTCTCTTCAAGGAGAGACAGTACCCCCCAAATCCTTACTTAGGCCTCTCGCCCAGTTAAGCCAGTACTCTCTGCTCTGCACTAATGATGAGCAATCACCCCGGATCAGCTGTCTGCCGATGAGACGCTGGCTTAATTAATATCTGAGTTATGTCTCAAGGCCTATTTAAAGGATTAATGCATAGAGTGCTACAAATCTGCCTTACATTACCTGTTTAAACTCAGACTGTGCTGCTGTCATTTTGTCATTTTTTGGATGTTTTGAAAATGTCTTTACATGGAACTGAATAGAGGTGTGTACTAGATTTTTTTCCAGTTTTTGCCCCACATAGATGACATTATTTTTTGATATTTTGTTTATGATATGTAACCATTTTGTGCTTGTCCATTTAAAGGGGTTATCCCATGATTAATGACAAAATTAAAATCATCATATAGTACATGACAACAATCTATTTCTAACAAAGCTAGAACCAGCCCTGTACCTCACATGGATCCAGAGATCTCTCCATTCACCGCTCTGCTAGATTTATATCAAGCGGGCAGCTTAAGGGGAGTGTCATTTCTGCTGCAGCTCAGGGGGCCTGTCTGGAGTTGATGGATGAAACTGAGCATGTGCGACCTTCTGAGCCAGACAAAGAAATAAGAAAAAGAGCAAACAGCAGGTGGCGCTATACAGATACATTTTATTGAATTGAAAGAAATGGCTGGCTCACAGTAGATTTGCATATACTTTACTATTTCATTACACATATATTATATAAAAACATCAATATTCATAAAACCAAAATAAACATGCGATCTCGGTCCCTTTAAATGTTAGAATGCGGAGCTCTTGAATAAAAAATTCATATACATATAAAAAGAGTTTATGTATGTATGTGTGTATGTCCGCTAAAGGAATCTGCACCGTCGCATTTACAATCGTGAAATTTGGCACACAGGTACATCAGGTGTCCAGGAAGGTGTTAGGCCAGGTCTCAGCTCTCTGGGACGTACCGTTCCTGAGATATTCCCAAAAAATGCATTAGCCAATAGAAGCCTGGTCACATGACCCTTATGAGCCAATAGAAGCTCGCTGGCAGTTCATCTCCACACATACACAATTTTACTCCAGGTAACCATAACAACTCAGCCATGTTTCATCACTGCTGTAGATGAGATGAGGAAATCTTTCAAGTGTATAATTGCTATTGAAGTAAAGCCATGGCCTAATAGCACTTAGTACCTTATTTCCTGAGGTTTCCATAACAACTTGGCCATTTCTCTTCACTGCTGCAAGTCAGCTTTAAAGGCGCGCTGTGGATCACACTGTTAAGGGAGCAGAGTGATGTGGAGGTCACAGTTTAGGGAGCAAGTAGGGTGGTCATACAAGTCACCCTTAAAACCCTGCTCCCAGATCCCACTAAGCCATGCCTCCGATTTGGTTAGGTCATGCCCTTCCCCCTCCGAAGCCAACAGGGATTGACAAAATGAAGAAATCAACTTCTATCAGCTGCAGAGGTGGGAGGGATGGTGATTTTTTCTCCCTGCAGCTCACTTTCAGACAGGACAGTGCTGCTGTCTTAGAGTGAGCTGATTAAAAGGACATGCCCCTGATCCAGTTAGGCCACGCCCATCCCACTCAACCAAAGTGGATTGAAAAAATTTGGTTATAAGTCAACTTCTAGGTCCGCTAAGCCACAACCCCCAATCCGGTTAGGCCATGCCCCCCCCCCACTCCTCAGCTGACAGGGATTAAAAAAAATGAAGATAAACATCAACTTCTGTCAGCTGCAGAGGTGGGTGGGATGGTGACCTTCTCCCTGCAGCTCACACTCAGACAGCACAGTGCTGCTGTATTAGAGTCAGCTGTTCAAAAGGACATGCCCCCGATCTGGTTAGGCCATGCCCCCTCCCACTTAACCAACGTGGGTTGAAAAAATAAAGTTAAAAATCAACTTCTAGGTCCCGCTAAGCCACCCCCAATATGGTAAGGCTCCCTCCCCCCTCCACAGCCAACAGGGATTGACAAAATGAAGTTAAAAATCAACTTCTGTCAGCTGCAGAGGTGGGAGGGATGGTGACTTTCTTTCTGCAGCTCACACTTAGAGAGGACAGTGCTGCTGTCTTAGGGTGAGCTGTAAAAAAGGCCACGACTTCTATCAGGTTAGGCCATGCCTCCTCCCACTGTTCAGCCAACAGGGATTGAAAAAATTAAGTTAAAAATCAACTTCTAGGTCCCGCTAAGCCACAACCCTTAACTGGTTAGGCCACGCCCCCCCTCCCCAGGCTACGGAAGTTAAAAATCAACTTTTGTCAGCTGCCGGGGTGGGAGTGAGGGTCACTTTCTCCCTGCAGCTCATGCACAGACAGCACAGTGCTGCTGTCTGAGAGTGAGCTATTCAAAAGAACATCCCTGTGTCCATCCAGGCCCTGCGCCAGACGGAGGACAGGGAGTCATAAAACCGGGCTGTTTGGCCTAAAACTGGACCTCTGGCCACCCTAAGGGAATGGTCCGCTATGGAGGTCAGTGTTAAGGGGCAGATAGCTGTAAAGGCCACTGTTAAGGGGACGGGCCCCTGTGGAGGTCACTGTAAAGGGGGTGGTGTGCTGTGAAACTCACTGTTAAAGGTGAAGGCTGTTGCAAAGGTCTAAGTAAAGGGGGTGGGCTGCTGTGGAGGTCCCATTTTAAGGGACAGGGCACTGTGGGGGGGGTCAGTCTTCAGGGGTGGGAGGTTGTGGAGGTTAAGGGGCGGGGTGCTGTAGATGTAACTGTTATAGTGGATACTGACCGATATCTTTCAACGACACACAGAAACATGAACTAAAATAGATTAAATATACCCGGGTGAAGCCGGGTCCTTCAGCTAGTGTATATATATATATATATATATATATATATATATACGATTTTGTTTGACTTATAATTCATTAAGTTGGTATGTTTTTGCCACTGAAGAAGGAACGTCCTATTCTGAAATGCATCTGGTGGTGGTTTGCTTATATACTGGTGGTGCGCATTGACACTTGAAAGAATTTCAATATAAAGAACATCCAAACTGATTTTGGCGTTCCTGTGGTTTCACAACACCTGCGCGGACCAAGCGTAGACTAAGTCGGCATACAGCAGAGCGGGCAGGCGGCTGACAGGAGAAAAGAGCAGAGCAGTATGGTGGGATTTGTGAGCTGTTTTGACAGGAGGAAGGGAACCCCATAATGTTATGGCTGATCCATGTACGTGCCTAAACAGGTATATATTCATGATGCAATCCAACATAAGTGTGATCTGACTGATATGTACGGAAATTGAAATTGTAAAATACACCTTTTATTCAATAAAATACTTAGTGGTTAGTTTTGCAGTAGGAGCTACCCTAACATAAAAACACATGTGACAGTGTTCCTTAGTATTTCTGGAAGCTGACATTTTATTAGACTTTTTAAACAGGCAATCTGTGTGATCATCCTGCAGGGCTTTTTTAACTGAAAAATTGTGGTAAAGCAGAAATTATTCACCAACATTTAGAAATCGGTTCAGAAACATTTTCAGTTTGAGTTTTTTAGCTTTTACCTGGACCTAGATTTTCTTTAAAATACTTTTGCATCAAAAATGTTTTTCTGGTCTGGGGTTTATACTCTGTCTCCTATTCAGGTTCTGGGCTTCTTTTGAAGGAAAACAAGACTATCCACTATAATTTTTGTTCTTTTTGGCCCATAGTCTTTCAATGTTTATTGATTTGCACATTCATGTGCCCTTTTTAGTGCAGTAACTACACGTAATTCTGCATTTGATCTGTTGGAGATTGGTCATGTCATCTGGAACTCATCATAGCCATTGCTATCCATCTGTAGTTATTGCTGAAGATTCCAGAGCATGTTTTCTTCTAAATAAGCACAGGATACTATTACCAGAACAACTCTAGTTCTGTAAGAGATTCATAGTGTGTCTTAGATCTGACTGCAAGAAAATCTAGGGCAGTGCCCTTTCCCATGACCTTGACTAAAATTCCTGTCTACATTGACCAACAGAAAGAAAACATGAATGAAAGCTGTTTTTCTTAACATCCAGGTCTCCTACCACCATCCTGCACAGAAGGAATGAGCTATTTTTAACAATCTTCTTTTGTGCACTACAGATATTTATTCTTCATCCCAGAATTAATGCTTAGACTTTTATCCTTGAAATCACTAAGATTTTCTGCCATCCATTGTACATATGCAGTGAAATAAAACATAGAAATTGAAAAGCCTATTGTGCATATTAAAAAGGGGAAGCTTGCAATATCACCAGAGAGTGAACCATATGAATTTTTCGTTAGTAGCAATTTATGTATTAAACTTCCCAATGTTAGCAAATTATTCCATATTCTTAGTAAGTATTTTTTGTATTATTTAATTTCTTTCATTAAACTATTATACCTTTAACAATACTATTAAATCCTTTCAATCTCAAATATAAATAAAAAAAACTAGCAAACAACTAATTTTTTGGAGAGAAGTTGTTAACTTAACATTTATATTTAGAATCATCTATCTAACCATCTACCTAGGCTCTTCAACATTGAAAGTGCAAGACCAAGGAGGAAAAGTCATGGATTTATTAAAATTGCAGGCTCGAAAGGCATATTAATGATATGCAAAGGACAAAAATTAAAACAAATTATTCAAAATATCTTGATTTAGGCTTTGTTCACATCACCGCTCTGCCTTTTCGTTCTCCTGCTCCGTTTAGGAACAGGAGAACGGAAAGGACAGAAAAGCCACATAACTGACACCAAACTGATCCGAACTGAGCCTAAGGACCCCATAGACTATAATGGGGTCCTTTATGTGTCCGCTCAGAAGATGATTTTTAAGCGAAGACAAAAGTAGTGCATGCAGGACTTTTGTCTGCGCTTAAAAATCATCTTCTGAGCAGACACATAACGGACCCCATTATAGTCTATGGCAGGGATGGCCAACCTGCGGCTCTCCAGCTGTTGTAAAACTACAATTCCCACCATGCCCTGCTGTAGGCTGATAGCTGTAGGCTGTCTAGGCATGCTGGGAGTTATTGTTTTGCAACAGCTGGAGAGCCGCAGGTTGGCTAGCCCTGGTCTATGGGGTCCTAAGGCTCTGTTCGGCTCAGTTTGGTGTCACTTATGAGCCTTCTCCGTCCTTTCCATTCTCCTGATCCTAAACGGAGCAGGAGAACGGAAAGGCTGAGCGGTGATGTGAACAAAGCCTTATTAGTATGTAGCCTTATCAAGTATGAGCACCACATACAGAAATCCATGCACTTACACACTTTGGCATGCTATCAATGAGGATATTAATGGTTGTCAGAGGGATGTTCTTCCACACTCAATGGACTTGGGCACCCAAATCTTTAAGATCCAGTGCTGGCAGCTCCCTTTGCAATTGCCGACCAATGATGTCCCTGATTTGCTAGATGGAAGACCAGTCCAGAGACAGAGCAGGCCATAATAGCATGTTTAGGCCACAATGGCTGCTCACAGTAGCACAAGCAGGCTGACATTGTCCTGTTAAAAAATTAGCTGCTGGGATACTTTGGAAACATGGCCATACCACTGGTTTTAAGACCAAATCAATGGAACAACTAGCTGTTAGTGTACCTGAAATGAGGACTACAGGAGTTCAGCTAATATACAGTATGCCACCCCACACCATAATCCCGGGTGTAGGACTGGTGTGACATTCCCTTGTGAACGCCAAGTATCATTGCGTGAGAGAAAAAAGAAAAATTACTCTTGATAATAGCCTCCATTGCTGCCCTGCTGTCAACCATGATAGCCTTTAGAGTGAGGGACCCCAGTAGATGGTTGGCTTGTAAACCAATGTCATACAAAAGGCCTTCTGATGGTTTGCATATACACTGTTTGCTACCCTAGGCTTGGGATGTGACATCCATTTTCACTTGAAGTACAGAATGGGTCACTATGCTGACTCCATTCTTCTAATCAGACAATCTGTCCGTGCAGAGGTTCAGTTCTGTGCACCTCTTGCTGCCTTTCCATTTCATTGCTGTTCTCCCAACCAGTGGGACACACAATGTTGAACAGTGCTGACATCTCCGATTAGGTGAGTAGGAATCGGCCACAGTGATAAATCAAGATCTTTTAGTGCAAGGATTCTACTGTCTGAGTTTGCAACAAGAGGTGATAACTAGCACATTGACAAACAGGAGGCATCACATAACGATCCCACACAACTCAATCTAATTTTCGAGGTTTCATGTGCCTAAAAAATGTTGTTTAAAATCTGGCATTTAATCCCCTCCCACATGCAACAGATTGGAGCTAGGTGCTTGAAAATGTGATAATCTTCAGATCTTTGCGACATCTATTAATTCCTCAGTTTGTACAACTTTATATTTAACATATCAATTGCACTATAGTTTCCAGAGTCTACTCCTCATATTCATAAAATAACAATTCTGGTGCTTGTTTTCCTAGAACTCTGCAGTTCCTCTGTTGATCCTTCATACATTCCTGGAGATGTAATATTTAGTAGGTCAATTGGGTGAGCCCTAGTTCCAAATCCCTTTTGTACATTAAAATGATAAATACTTTAAAAGGGTTTTCTGAGATATTAATACTGATGACCTATTCTCTGACCCGCCGGTCATCTGTTTGAGGAGGTTACGGTACTCCTGTGAGCACTGCTGCCTTCTCTGTTCTTACCAAGTACAGCTCTGTACATTGTATAACAGTTGTGCTTGGTATCGCGCTGAGCCCTATTCTCTTCCATGTGGATGAGCTACACCTAGGACACGTGACTAATGAATGGGTCGTCACTCGGCCACAGGAGCCCTGATGCCTTCTGAAACAACTGATCAGCAGGAGTCCCAATTATCAGACCCCCACTGATCAGATACTGATAAACTATTTTGAGGATAGGTCATCAGTATATACCTTCCAAAAAAGCCGTTTAAGTATAGGTATACTAATAAACTGTGCATCCAATTCTTACATTTCTAATTTCCAGAAACACTCTTACTAATATCTTTCCTTGTTTTAAGGTTTTCAAATATTTCTCGTTCCCAGATGCCCTACTAATTATACCTTTCTTAGGGCTCTTTCACATTTGCGTTGTGAGTATCCGGCGTGCACTTCCGTTGCCGGAAATGCATGCCGGATCCGTCACAATGCAAGACAACTAAAAGCATATTTAAGACTGATCAGTCTTTAATATGCTTTCAGGTAACCATGGCAGCCAGGACGCTACTGAAGTCCTGGCTGCCATGGTAAGTACTCCGCAGCAGTGTACTTACCTGCGCTGCGGCTGCTGGGCGCTCCTTCATGACGTCACAGGTTCCCACGGCGCATAGATCAATGCACCACCTTGACCTTGACGTCATGAAGGAGCGCCAGGAGGCCACAGCGCAGGTAAGTACACTGCTGCGGAGTACCTACCATGGCAGCCAGGACATCAGTAGCGTCCTGGCTGCCATGGTAACCGATCAGAGCCCCAGCTTACACTGGGGCCCCGATCGGAACTGCTGCTGCACATGCGCAGAGCTAAACTTCGAATACGGCGATGCGCCGAAACGACGTTCAGCTTAATTCCGGATCCGGATTAATGCACTTCAATGGGCATTATTTCTGGATCCGGCATTACGGCATGTCTTCCGCATTTTTGGACGGAGACAAATCCGCAGCATGCTGCGGTTTTGTCAACGTCCAAAAAACGTTCACATACTGAACGGAAGACATCCTGATGCAGCCTGAACGGATTGCTCTCCATTCAGAATGCATTAGGATAATCCTGATCAGTATCTCTCCGTCCTAGAGCCCCGAGGATGGAACTCTAGGACGGAAAGCAAAAACGCTGATGTGAAAGGGGCCTAAGTTTTGATACATTCTTATGTTTCTTATTTCCAGATGCAGTCTTACATACAAGTATACCTTTCCTTATTCTGAAGCATTTGTACATTTCTCATTTCCAGTTGAACTCCTACTTATGCCTTTCCTAGATTTGATGCATTGGAAAACAATCTACTTTACTGTCTAGAAGAAATATGACATGGTCACAGCACGAGTGTGTTTGGATGAATCATACGGGCATGTTATTCTGACAATCCATATTTTCTGGCATTTGATCACTTGCCATATGTGGAAGTGATGAAGTGTAAAAATATGATTTTCAGCTTGTTTCTTTGTATGTGTAGCACTCATTCAATGGCTACATACCAGGGACTGGTGGAGCCTAGTAACACCACAGATATGCTGTGGCAATTTTCAGTTCATGCAGCATGACTAAAAATACAGCACTGAATCATGTCCTGGCTCCATGGCTCCTGGATGTTTCAGAACAGCTGATCCTGATCACTGGCCATGTGGTCACCCTCAGATAAGCATGAGAAACTATACAAGCATGTGGACCTTATAGAAAACACTATTGTCTAGCTAATTGAGTAGTAAATCAATACTAATAATAACGCTAACAAATAAACTATTAAAATGTCACATGTTTCCAATTCATTTTAGTCCTCTTAAAAGGACACAATAACTAAAATACAATGGCACTATACATACAGTAAATGATCTGTATTATATTCATTACAATCTGACACAAATTATCTAGCCGCTCTCATGGCTTCCATAGCATCCCTAATTTATTATAGTATTCCTGATTTTCTCCTATTCCTTTCTAATGCAGCCCCACTTCTTCCTTTGGTAGCAGTTGAGAAAGGGTACCTTATAACTCTATCTGTCTATCTATCTATCTATCTATCTATCTATCTATCTATCCATTTCCTAATCTATCTATCTATCTATCTATCTATCTATCTATCTATCTATCTATCTATCTATCTACTGTATCTATCTACGGATCCATCCATCCATCCTTCCATTTCCTAATCTATCTATCTATCTATCTATCTATCTATCTATCTATTTTAGAAAAAGCCAGCAGCACTCCGATGTAATCAAAACGTGATCGTGGTTTATTCACCAAGTGTAAAATAACAGCAAAGTTTCAACCGCTTATTGCGGTCTTTCTCTAGCTTGAGAATAAACCACAATCACGTTTTGATTACATCAGAGTGCTGATGGCTTTTTCTAAAATATTGAATTGGACCTTGGTGCCGGTTCGTTTTGGTCTGATTTTACACCCAACGCTAGTCTACTGCGTCCTCTTTAATCTATCTATCTATCTATCTATCTATCTATCTATCTATCTATCTATTTTATAGCTATCTACATATAGCTTAACTCTATCTGTCTGTCTGTCTATCTATCTATCTATCTATCTATCTATCAATTTTCTATCTATCCACATATATCTTAACTCTATCTATCTATCTATCTATCTATCTATCTATCTATCTATCAATTTTCTATCCATTTTCTAGTTATCTTTCTATAATCTTTCTATAATCTATCTATCTATCTATCTATCTATCTATCTATCTAATCTATATTTTATCTAATCATGCATCCTTCCACTCATCCTAATGATCTATCTTTCTATTTATCCACATTGGATACAGAAAAGCTGTTTCAGAATAAGTGTTCCTTTACAAGTCAGTATAATAACCTGCCTGTGATATATTTATCTGACTTGACTCCACTGGGCAGAACTTTGCGGTTGTGCAACATTTTCAATCACCAAAGCTATAAAGAAAATAGCTGACATTTTATGGTAACAAAATATGTATTTTTCTCTTCAAGTGCTTGTGTGTAATTCACTTTAATGGCATGTCAGTTTCCTATAGTTCTGTGGTGCCTACAGGGTAAATTCTATTGACTCAGTTCCCATGTACAGTAAGTCCCAATAACAAACAAGCAATTGGGAAAACTGAAACTTCCTTTTGTTAAATATGTCCAGTAAAGGGAATACTTCCCCCTAAAGTAAATAGATAAGGGTCGTCTCCAATCATTTAGATGAGAGAAGCTTTTTAATATTCAGAGCAGATTGAAGATGTATATTCAATTACACATCAGCATTGTGAAAACATAAATAAATTGCTATACTTTAGCTTATGAAACATAGATGCGCAAAATTAAAAGATGAATATATGAGGTTACTATTACATTATACTATTACATTAGGCCTGTTTCTTTGTACATTTATATAAAATGTCTGTTGTTACTGAGATGAGGAAAACATTAGCACATGTAATTGCTATTGATATTCGGGTTTTGATGGCTAAACAGGTGCACACATGCCAAGATGACCATGTGCAATGCCAGGTGGTTAGTGGAGTGGTGTACAACCAGAAAAGTTGTGGAGGTGGTAGAATGTTCTAATGCAGATTTCATGGTTTGGGCTGAAACTTTTAAAGCATTTCCATTCTCTATCTATTAATGACCTAGGCCATAAATATCAGATCAGTGGGGATCCAAAGCCTCACTGCCCCAATAATCAGCTGATTTATGCAGCCACCGGGGCCAGAAGCGAAACAGTGGACAGAACTGGAAGATGAAGGTTCTATCTGCTGTGCAGTACTGCATCTCAGTCTCCATTAAAGTGAATGGGTGCTGAGCTGCAGTACACGGGCATGGCCACTACACAGTGGACAGAGCCTTTTGCTTCCAACTCCATCCATTGTTTTGTTTCCTGTGCTGGCAGCTGCCGAATTCAGGGCTTTGGACATTGAACCTGCAGATTTTAAATCTGAGTTGTACATTGTACCCCCTTCCAGATGTTCTCAGTCATCAACTGGAAAACGGTCATAAGATCACTGTTGCATCTGACAGTGTTATGAAAAAAGTATTTGCCCCCTATATTTATATAACCGTTGCAAGACGATGGCTTAAGAAGATGTAACAGAGAGAAGCAGAGCAAAGTGGACACAGATTATAGCAATCTAACAATAGCTTTCTTACATCCAATTAACTACTAGAAGCACGATTATCAAATATCCTATATTAGTAGATGATTATAGGAATGAACGGTATATAAAACAACCTAGCAAGGGTCAGGAATTTTCAGAAATAAAATAAAAAGTAAATGGAAATGTCATTTCTCGGTTCTCTCAATTTCTCTGGTCTTGTTCAGATTATCTTGCAGTTATGAGCTGGTAACAAAATATTATGATGCAAAATTATACAGTATATTGTACTATATTACACTTGTGGTTTATTTTTTTTATTGCTATTTTTATTCATCTGTATAAGTGAGCATTATCATGTGATTGATTGAAGATGAACCTGCGTGTCTGCACTCTTTCCACAGGCTTACAGAAAGGACCTGCTGTGTAGACAAATGGTGTTATTACTGTTATTACAGTGGCTGAGCCTTTTCAGTTTTGAAGACAGTTATGTAACATGATCATGCTACTAGGCACCTTATAAGGCTTTGCAAATATAATGTTATCACAACAGCTACAACTATGGTATTAACACTTGACCTGAAACCACTCAACTATCCGATCCTGAACGTTTTTCTTCTTGATGAAGAAACGGCAGCTAAGTGGATTTCTAACTCTGAAACTCACACGGCTTTCTGGTGTCATTTCCCAGCCCTCTTCAAAGAATCCAAATCATAATCATTAATTACCAGCAAAGGGAAAACTCCCAGTGGTCTGTTAAATAAATGAATGTTTGTCAAGTTTGTAGAACATGTAATGGATGTGTTGAATACAAATTGCTACAGATTATGTAAGAAATAAAGTAAATGCAAGTATAAAAACTGGAAGTGTTGTATACTGAAAGAGTATCCAGAATAATAAATTCTAGCAGCTACAGCAATTGCAAACAGAAGCCGAAAAAATATTATTAAAACAGTACGTGTGACCGGACTAAGTAATGGGAATATTCACCCTGTTCAGTCTAAACCAATACACTATCACGTACTGTAGAAATATCGCAATGAGGTGGTCCAGGACTGGAAAAACTGTTTTTTTCCAGCAATACCAGACCCAGCCAATGGACATTCCAGAACAGAGATTTGTAATCCAACACTCGGTACGGTCGGCACTCCGTGTATTGAGCGGCGTGGTGTGCATTTCCCGGATCATTCTTCCATATACGTTGTACAAGAGAAGACCGGCACTCACTCGATGCGGTATCTTTATCAATTTTATTGGTCACACGAAGAACACAGTGATGTGAGGTGAGCCTTTCTCCAACAATCCAGACATTCCAGAACAGAGATTTATGATCCAGCACTCGCTGCGTCTCAGTAGTTAAATATAAACTTTTATTTTGATCACATGAAAAATGTCAATGTTGTGTACAAATCCGAATATTACCCACACATTTCAAAACCTTCAGATTTCTTAATCATAGCCTGAAGTACAATGCCAGACATAATGTTATTAGCTCGCCTATCTCCAACTCTCCCATAGATAATAAATGGAACAGCAGTGTACAGGCATGACCTGCCGCTCCATCAGAATGGGGGAAAAGAAGCCACATTCTAGTGACTGTGGGGTCCCAGTGGTCGTAGCCCAGCAATCAGCTAGTTATCCCCTATGCTGTGGACAGGGAATAACTGAAATAATTAGCACAACTCCATTAAACTTTAATGACTTTAAACTGCCAGGATGGCAGTTCTTAACCCCTTACGACCAGCGCCGTACATGTAAGGCGCTGACCGGGGAGTAAAATATGGCGCCCACTTGGTGCTTTGGGTGCCATACAGCAGACACTCGTGGCTAAATCCTGCAACCAGTGGCAATGTTGATCGCGGACTTTTAACCCTTAAGATTCTGTGGTCAAACGTGACGACGGCATCTGAATGTACTAAAACACGGAAGTGCGAGCTTGCGGTTGTAAGCCGGCTCTCCCCCGGCGAGGATTTGGGGGGCCAGATGCACTGTGCGGAAGCTTTAGTCCTCTGGAATGAACTGAAGCTGCTGCACATTAGTTCCTATGGACACCTTGCCTGTGGCAGGGCTCCATAGGAATACATTGTAACTCTCATTCATGAGAGAAGCAATCTGAAGATTGCTCGTTATAGTTCCCTATGGGAACTATAAAATAGTATTAAAAAAAAGTCTTTAAAAAAATAAACAATATAAAAATTCAAATCTCCTCCCCTTTCAAGATAAACAATATAAAAATTCAAATCACCTCCCCTTTCCAAAAATGTAAAAAAAAAATGTAAGCAATAAAAAAAATACACATCATGGGTATTGGCAAGTGTGAAAATGCCCATGTTATTAAAATATAAAAATATTTATCCCATACAGCAAATGGCAAAATGGAAAAAAAATACTTTTTTTGCAACTCCCCACTACTTTGAAATATTAAATCGTGGAATTAGAAAGTGCAACTTGTCCTGCAAAAAGCAACTGTAAACTGAAAATAAAAACATTACCACTCCAGAAAGGTAGGGAGAGAAAAACGGAAAATGAAAAAACCTCTGAGGCTGAAAGGGTTAATGTGTTTGGACACTGTTGACATGTTTTTAACTATTTGGAATCAGCATTGGTGCCAAATATGTGTTCACTACTTTTAAGTTTGTGAGTAGTGCAGCCTGCCTAATGGCGGTTACACTCATTGCAACTCACCCTATAAACTACATGTGGCGTGGACTTACGTGTGATGTGTGTCTTTACTGTGTATCTGAAAAATGTCTTGTAAATTATGCTGATATAAAATGAGTAGATGTTTATGTATAATTTTAGTTTTATCTGGAAAATTTAGCACACTATACAGTGTGCTAAACAAATAACTCCCCTTCCTGAAATTGATGTTTCAGGAGTATTTGCAGGTTTTGACTACAAATAATCCTACTAGGTTTTAGACTTCACTGTGGCCTTCTCACTTTTAATGATTTGTATAGAATAACCCTTTTGTTATCTGAGTGCACAACATATAACCCGTATAGTACCCGTGGACGTGACTTAAGGACCAGCGCCGTACATGTACGGCAGGCTGATCGGATGGGTGCAGGAGCTGCGCCCGACCGATCAGCGGCATGGACCCGGCAGTCACTGACAGCTGGGCCCCTGCTGCATACGCCGGCAGTGGTGAAAGCACTGATGCTGACATATTAAGCCGTTATATAACGCGGTCAAAGCTGACTGCAGCAAGCAGAGGGTTCGCAGAGGGTACGGGTGCCCTCCGCTTCCCCATCGGGTCCCCACGCTGCAGTGACAGGGACCAGATGGCAGAGAAGGCAAGCCCGATGCCTTTCATAGGCATTGGATCTTGCCTTCTACGGAAGTCTGTGAGATCCAGCCCTTAGGCTGGGTCTCACCGGCAGGCTGTCAGCATAAAAGCTTACAGCCAATGCATTACAATACAGGTTGTATTGTATTGTATTGCATTGCAGAGGGGATCAGACCCCGGAAAAGGGACAAAAAAAAAAAGTGTTTTTCATAAAAAAATTATTAAGTTAAAAAAAATCCCAAAATAAAACACATACAATTGTAAAATAAATAGAAAAAAAAACAGACATATTGGGTATTGCTGCATCTCTAACGACTGGCTCTACAAAAATATCACATGATCCAACCCCTCACCTGAAAAAAAAATTAAAATAAAACTATGCTAAAACAATCATTTTTTTGTCAACTTAAATGACAAAAAGTGCAACACCAAGTGATCAAAAAGGCGTATGCCCCCCAAAATAGTACCAATCAAACTGTCACCTTATCCCGCAAAAAATAAGCCCCTATGTAAAACAATCAGGCAAATAATTTTAAAAAAATAGTTTTTTAGAATATGGAACTAAAACATGATTTTTTTTTTTCAAAAATGCTTTTATTGTGTTAAAAGTCATATTTGGTATCGCCGTCTCCGTAACAACCAGGTCTATTAAAATATCACATGACCTAACCCCTCTGGTGAACACAGTAAAAAATAAAATAATAAAAACGGTGTCAAAAAAAACATCAGTCATCTCATCTCGCAAAAAATAAGACCCTACCTAAGACAATAGCTCAAAAACTAAAAAAATCTCTCAGAATACACTAAAACATGATTTTTTTGGTTTAAAAAATGCGGCTATTGTGTAAAACTTAAATAAATAAAATAGTATAAATATTAGGTAACAACCTGTTTAACCACTTCAGCCCCCCTAGCTTAAACACCCTTAATGACCAGGCCACTTTTTACAATTCCGCACTACACTACTTTCACCGTTTATTGCTCCGTCATACAACTTACCACCCAAATGAATTTTACCTCCTTTTCTTCTCACTAATAGAGCTTTCATTTGGTGGTATTTCATTGCTGCTGACATTTTTACTTTTTTTGCTATTAATCAAAAATTACCGAAATTTTTGCAAAAAAATGACATTTTTCACTTTCTGTTTTTCAAAAAAAACTACATTTCTATATAAATTTTTCTCTAAATTTATTGTTCTACATGTCTTTGATAAAAAAAAAATCCAATAAGTGTAAATTTATTGGTTTGGGTAAAAGTTATAGCGTTTACAAACTATGGTGCAAAAATGTGAATTTCGGCATTTTGAAGCAGCTCTGACTTTCTGAGCACCTGTCATGTTTCTTCAGGTGCTAGAATGCCAGGATAGTATAAATATCCCCCAAATTACACCATTTTAGAAAGAAGACACCCCAAAGTATTCGCGGAGGTGCTTGGTGAGTTCATGTATCATTTCATTTTTTTTCACAAGTTAGCGGAAAATGACACTTTCTGAGAAAAAAAAAAATAAAGTTTCAATTTCTGATAACTTCTGGCAAAAAAAAAAAAAATCTCAGACGGACTCACTATGCCCCTCAGTGAATACCTTGGGGTGTCTACTTTCCGAAATGGAGTCATTTGTGGGGTGTGTTTACTGTTCTGGCATTTTGGGCGGGGCTAAATTTTGAGCCGCCATGTAAAACCTAAAGGTACTCGTTGGAATTTGGGCCCCTTTGCGCACCCAGGCTGCAAAAAGCGGCACTTATGTGAGTATCGCCGTACTCAGGAGAAGTAGGGCAATGTGTTTTGGGGTGTATTTTTACATATACCCATGTTGGGTGAGAGAAATATCTCTGTAAATTGTCAACTTTGTATAAAAATTTTTAAAAGTTGTCGTTTACAGAGATATTTTTCACACAAAGTATGGGTATATATAAAAATACACCCCAAAACACATTGCCCTACTTCTCCTGAGTACGGCGATACCACATGTGTGCCACTTTTTGCAGCCTGGGTGCTAAAGGCCCTAAAACCAAAGAGTACCTTTAGGATTTCACAGGGCATTTTACGCATTTGGATTCCAGACTTCTTCTCACCCTTTAGGGGCCCCTAAAATGCCAGGACAGTATAAATACCCCACATGTGACCCCATTTTGGAAAGAAGACACCCCAAGGTATTCTGTGAGGGGTATTGTGAGTTCATGTAAAATTTTATTTTTTGTCACAAGTTAGTGGAATATGAGACTTTGTAAAAAACAAAATTAAAAAAAAAAAAAAAAAAACAATTCCCGCTGACTTGTGCCAAAAAATAAAAATTCTGTGGACTCACCATGCCCCTCACGGAATACCTTGGGGTGTCTTCTTTCCAAAATGGGGTCACATGTGGGGTATTTATACTCACCTGGCATTTTAGGGGCCCCTAAAGTGTGAGAATCCAAATGCATAAAGATGGCCTGTGAAATCCTAAAGGTACTCATTGGTTTTAGGGCCCCTTTGCGCATCTTGGCTGCAAAAAGTGTCACTCATGTGGTATCGCCGAACTCAGGAGAAGTAGGGCAATGTGTTTTGGGGTGTATTTTTACATATACCCATGCTGCGTGTGAGAAATATCGCTGTAAACGACAACTTTTTACATTTTTTATTCAAAGTTGTCAATATACAGAGATATTTCTCTCACCCAGCATGGGTATATGTAAAATACACCCCAAAACACATCGCCCTACTTCTCCTGAGTACGGCGATACCACATGTGTGACACTTTTTGCAGGCAAGATGCGCAAAGGGCCCAAATTCCAATGAGTACCTTTTAGGAGGGCATTTTTACGCATTTTTCTTCTCACGCTTTAGGGCCCCTAAAATGCCAGGGCAGTAGAAATACCTCACGTGTGACCCCATTTTTGAAAGAAGACACCCCAAGGTATTCCATGAGGGGCATGGCGAGTTCATAGAATATTTTTTTTTGGCACAAGTTAGTGGAAATTGATTTTTATTGTTTTTCTCACAAAGTCTCCCTTTCCGCTAACTTTTGACAAAAAGTTTAATTTTCATGAACTCATTATGCCCCTCAGCGAATACCTTGGGGTGTCTTCTTTCCAAAATGGGGTCACATGTGGGGTATTTATACTGCCCTGGCATTTTAGGGGCCCTAAGCGTGAGAAGAAAAATGCGTAAAAATACCCTCCTAAAAGGTACTCATTGGAATTTGGGCCCCTTTGCGCATCTTGGCTGCAAAAAGTGTCACACATGTGGCATCGCCGTACTCAGGAGAAGTAGGGCGATGTGTTTTGAGGTGTATTTTTACATATACCCATGCTGGGTGAGAGAAATATCTCTGTATATTGACAACTTTGAATAAAAAAATGTAAAAAGTTGTCGTTTACAGCGATATTTCTCACACCCAGTATGGGTATATGTAAAAATACACCCCTAAACACATTGCCCTACTTCTCCTGAGTACGGCGATACCACATGAGTGACACTTTTGCAGCCAAGATCGCAAAGGGCCCTAAACCAATGAGTACCTTTAGGATTTCACAGGCCATTTTTACGCATTTGGATTCTCACGCTTTAGGACCCTAAAATGCCAGGGCAGTATAAATACCCCACATGTGACCCCATTGTGGAAAGAAGACACCCCAAGGTATTCTGTGAGGGGCATGGCGAGTTCACAGAAAAAAAAATTGGCACAAGTTAGCGGAAATTGTTTTTTTTTTTTTTTTACAGTCTCATATTCCACTAACTTGTGACAAAAATAAAATTTTGCATGAACTCGCCATACCCCTCACGGAATACCTTGGGGTGTCTTCTTTCTAAAATGGGGTCACATGTGGGGTTTTGTACTGCCCTGGCATTTGAGGGTCTCCGCAGTCATTACACGTATGGCCAGCATTAGGAGTTTCTGCGATTCTCCGTATATTGAGCATACGGGTAATGAGATTTTTTTCCGTTCAGCCTCTGCGCTGAAAAAAAAAAAATGAACGGCACAGATTTTTCATTCGCATCGATCAATGTGGATGAAAAAATCTCTGCCAAATCAGTGACTGCGGTGCGGTGGGCTGGGCGCTAGCTACCTAACAAGTAGCTAACTAACTGGCAGTGATAAGGGACCCTTATGCCCCATTCACACGTCCGCAATTCTGTTTGCGGAACGGAATTGCGGACCCATTCATTTCTATGGGGACAGACTTTGTCCCGCTCGGATCCGGAATTACGGATCCGCGCTTCCGGGTCTGCACTTCCGTTCCACAAAAATATAGAACATGTCCTATTCTTGTCCGCAATTGCGGACAAGAAAAAGCATTTTCTATATAGTTCTGGCAATGTGCGGATCTGCAAAATGCGGAAAGCACATTGCCGGTGTCCATGTTTTGAGGATCCGCGGATCGGATCCGCGGATCCGTGAATCCACAGATCTGTGAATCCACGGATCCGCAAAACACATATGGACGTCTGAATGGAGCCTTACAAGGGGTGTGATCAATGACAGGGGGTGATCAGGGGTCTAGATGGGGTGATCAAGGGGTTAATAGGTGAGGGGGTGGGGGGTTAGTGTAGTGTTTGGTGCAACTTTTACTGTGTTACCTGGTCCTCTGGTGGTCGATCCCAGAAAATGGGACCACCAGAGGACCAGGTAGCAGCTATATCAGACGCTGTTCATAAAACAGCGTCTGATATAGCTGTTTGATGCAATTTATATCGCATCCACAGCCTGCCAGCGATTGATCATCGCTGGCAGGCTGTAGTCCAACTCTCGAGACGCGCTTCACTGTGAACGCGCGCGCGTTCACAGGAACTCTCGCGTCTCGCGAGATGACGCCCCGGCGCGTCCAAACAGAAGATCCCGGCCGCCCGCAGGACGCAATCCTGCGTACGGCGGTCGGGGACTGGTTAAAAATATCACATGAACTAACCCCTTAGGTGAACACTGTAAAAAAAATGAAATAAAAACTGTGTCACCTTACATCAAAGAAAGTGTAATACCAAGCAATCAAAAACACATATGCACCCTAAAATAGTACCAATCAAACCGTCATCTCATACCAAAAAAAATGAGCCTCTACATAAGACAGTCGCCCAAAAAAAAAAAAAATCTATGGCTTTCAGAGTATGGAGACACTAAAAAATCATTTTTTTCAAATATGCTTTATTATGTAAAACTGAAACAATCAACCAAAAACTATATTTGGTATTGTCGTGTCCGTAATAACCTGCTCTATAAAAATCGCATATGATCTAACCTGCCAGATGAACCTTGCCTCACAAAAAGTGTAAAAAGTGTAGAGTAAACAAAAATCATATGTACCCTAAAATAGTACTAACAAAACTGCCACCTTATCCCTTAGTTTCCAAAATGGGGTCACTTTTTGGAGTTTCTACTCTAGGGGTGCATGAGGGGGTCTTCAAATGTGACATGGCAGCTTAAGATTATTCCAGTGAAAATCTGCTTTCCAAAAACCATACAGCGTTCCTTTCCTTCTGCGCCCTGCCTTGTGCCCGTACAGCAGTTTATGACCACATATGGGGTGCTTCTGTAAACTACAGAATCAGGGTAATAAATATGTTTTTTGGTTGTTGACCCTTGCTTTCGTACTGGAAAAAATGGATTAAAATGGAAAATCTGCCAAAAAGGTTAAATTCTGAAATTTCATCTACATTTTCCTTTAATTCTGGTGGAACACCTTAAGGGTTAACAAAGTTTTTCTTTTTTTTAAATACGTTTTAAATACCTTGAGGGGTGTAGTTTCTAAAATGGGGCGATTTATGGGTAATTTATATTATGTAAGCCCCACAAAGTGACTTCAGACCTGAACTGGTCCTTAAAAATTGGGTTTTTGAAATTTTCTTAAAAATTTTAAGATTTGCTTCTAAACTTTTAAGCCTTCCAACGTCCCAAAAATAGAAAATTTTATTTACAAAATGATCCAAACATGAAGTAGACATATGGGAAATGTAAAGTAATAACTATTTTAGAAGGTATCACTATCTGTTTTAAAAGCAGAGAAATTGAAATTTTGAAAATTGCTAATTTTTCCAAATATTTGGTAAGTTTGGCATTTTTTTATAAATAAAAATGAAATATTTTGACTAAAATTTACCACTGTCATGAAGCACAATATGTGACGATAGCGCAATCTCAGAATGGCTTGGATAAGTGTTTTATCCTTTATGTACTACACATAAAGTAGTACATGTCAGATTTGCAAAAAATAGCCTGGCCCTTAAGGCGAAAAATGGCAGGGTCCTGAACAACCTATTTTTCTCCAGACATGACAAACAAAGAGTTAATAATCCTGCCAACCCTTTTCAATATGTCCATTGTGACGCTAATTGGTTGACCTTTGTTTAGCAACAGTGGGTGCTCATCAATCGGCGAACAGGCGACGGAGTAAGCGCTGGTATGTTTATATGTACTCGGCGTCCTCTGGTTGCCTAGCAGCCGGGGGTGGGCACCTACGTTGCATTTCCGCATCCATCAGGCGGCGCAACGTCACTTCCGGTCGGTGGAGCGCACGCGGCGGCGTGCGTTCCACAGGCATGAGGAAGAAGTCGGTACACTGATGAGGTAGGTTATTTAAGGAGCGGGAGGGCTGATATCAACAGCGCTCGCTCACTGGCCTCGCTGTATACATGTGTGGGTCGATTGAGACCCTGCTATTCCTGTACTAGCCCACTGGATTTTCAGGATTGTGCTGTAATAAGAAATATCTATCTCTGGACTTTGATGGATATTAAGGTATGTTACTTTTAGATAAGTAGGAGCTTTCCAACTTATTTCTTTTATGGATGCACATATTTATGGTGTTTTTTTGGTTTATGTTCTTTTCCCTTTTAGTGTGGATAAAATCCCCTGATGAGTCCATTCCTATGGATGAAACGTGACACGTAGGGAATTAGTGAAGGATATTATAGGGAATAGGCCCAATATTTAGGGTCAGGTTCGATGTGGGGTCGCTCCTGTCGGGGCGGGTGCTCTGCTGTGTAGGCAGGTGACATTACAGGTCCCAGGTCCCGATTCACATAGGGATGACCAGGGATATACAGGTATAAGTTTGGACTGTCACATTACCACACAAGCAGTGATCTACACCCACACATATGTGAGTATATACACAAGCATCCATTGTGAAGGCTTGAGGTAAGCTACGTATTTTTTGCACAATATTGGTTTACACTGTGAGGTTTTTCTCTGTTTTTAATAGTGGTTATTAAAAGCTACGTTTTATACATATAGCCCTTGGTGTGGTTTATACTTGGCCCCATCAGCCTCTGTTCCCACATTCTGGAGAAAATTGCACTTTTGTAATATGCAAATGAGCCTCTAGGGGCAACGGGGATGCTGCTGTTGTGCTTCACTGTGCCTAGAGACTCCACTCACTCCTCTTTATGCTGCACCCCCACCGCTAAGGGTGAGTTCACATCACCGTTATGTATTCCGTTATTGTTTTCTGTTATAACATGGTTATAACAGAAAGCAACAGAATCCATAAGACAAAAGTCAAAATGGAAGCATTTAAGAGGCATTCCGTTTTTATCCGTCATAATAGAAGTCTATGGGAACCATAAATCTGTCTGGTTTCTGTTATGCAAGATGGAAAACAAAGTCCAGTCGACAGGACTTTTTTTCCGTTCTGCATAACGGAAACCAGACGGATCGGTTATGCTTGCCCATAGGCTTCTATTATGACAGAAAGCAAAACGGAATTCCTTTTAAAGGCTTCCGTTTTACATTCCTTTATAATAAAAGTCTATGGGCAGCATAACGGATCATCCTGGTTTCCGTTATGCAGGACTAGACTCCTGCATAATGGAAACTAGGATGGATCAGTTATGCTGCCCATAGACTTCTATTATGAAGGATCAAAACAGAATGCCTCTTAAATGCTTCCATTCTGACTTCCGTCTTATGAATTACATTATTTTCCATTATAACGGAATTCATAACGGTGATGTGAACTAACCCTAAGACTGACATGCCAGGCAGTAAAAAATATTCACACCTGACCCTTACATCTCACGGTAGCAAGTTCAGATATGCGCAAAACAGGGATGGAGACCGCAGGCAGATGGGCAATCTCCATCTCTTAACTCCACAATGGGCATCACATCTTGTTCACAGTAAAATGAACTGTAGTAATGAAATGAAAGCCAAAAGATTGTTTGACAAGACTAAGGAGATTCCATAAATCATAACGACACCAACTTTATTTTTCCCTTTAAAAAAGAATAATGTTCAGTGATAATTTTAGAAGGAAGGGGGAGGTCTCCAGAGCTGTTGGTGCCAGGAGAGATCTACTGTCAATAAGTGATGATTCAATGTGCCCCAGGAAAGATGTAATCACCCTATAAGCATTTGCTTGTTTATCGGGTGATCAGTGCCACCTTTAAACAAGTCAATTTTCTGTAATATGCATTTTAATGAAGGCTGGTGCCCAATAATTGCCCCAATTTTTGGCCCATGTAAAAGCGCCTTATCATACCTGATAGTTTAGGATGTTGTTTCGACTAGAGCAGTAAGAGTACTTTCCATTTCACTTTCTTAAACCAAAATAGGTCCAACATTCTGAATTTCATTTAATAATATATCCTATAGAAGTTAGAGCTTCCCAAAATGTTTCAGATGCCCTGTGTCCCTATATACACAGGTGTATAGTTAAATGGAAAAGAGCTTGATAAATATATTGGTCTCATTAAATTCAAGGCTATCTGTATGAATCCATGTACTGTATAAAGACTGAAGTACATATGAATTGAAAGGTGACCAGAACTACTCAACCATCAAACCTAAAACCCTTAACTCTAACCATAGTTAAATTATTAATTGGACAATTGCAACTAAAATCCAGAAATTCAGATAATACAGTGTGTAGGACACCTGAAAAAAAAAAGAAGAACACTGAATAACGCCTTCTGAAGTATAAAAGGAGCATTTATTCTCCAAACATTTCGACCCATGTGTTAAGTTGGGCCTAGCTGTACACATGGATTGGACGTGAACAAAAATGCATGTGTCTTTCACATTTTTTGTCCCTTTGTCTTCAAACAAATTTCTGTCCAATCTAAGTTTGCATGATCTCTAAGAAAGGCTTATGATATCAAAAATATGTCAGAATAAAAATAGAGGGGAACGTGCATTATGACTTACAAGAGTCTGTCATGCCGGTATAGTGAGCAGTATTTTCTTCATTTAGGCCACATTCTACATATTTCAGACAGAAAGACCAGCTCCTATCTCAAGAAGAGGCTCCACTATGAATGGAGATCATGGCGCATATAAGCAGCCACCACTCCATTTATGCACGTAGGGCTTCTCCATTCACGGTGGTGCCCAGTTCTTGAGGTAGGAGCAGTACCAGAGGTGAGCCCTCACTTATCAGACATTTATGGCATATCCTATTGATTTACGATAAATGTCCATATAGGAATTCTGCTATAAGTAAGACGGAATTATTTTCATCCCTCTGCAGTATCAAGCACAAGCTTCATGCCAGAAATCATAGTTCTCTTGTTACGTAACAAAGACTTAAATAACACAGCAATAATGTCCAGTGTGTACCTCAGTATGCCACACAGAACTATTACTTTTTTTTAAAACTTGCAATGATAGCTTTGCTTGCAGCTTCTGACATTGTTAAGTCTGCCAATTATTTTTACATAAACGTTCATAAACGTAATTCATGTAAGAGGAACCTATAATCACAACCAAAGTACAAACTATTTCCTTCACAAACATGTTCTCTCAAGGCAGGCGGAAAACCTGCAGCACTAAATAGTGTGACAAGATAATGCTTAAAGCCACAACTTGATCCCTTAGAAACATAACATTGCACATTTACGCGGCTGGTTTAGCTGAACTGGTGATACGGTTGTTTCATTTTAAGGCTAAAGCAACATTAAATTGTAATTACTAGTTTAACAGACTAATTGCCAGAGGCTGGAATTAATTCTACCCTGAATGGCAGTTCACTATTTCCCTCATATATTCTCATCAGTGTGGCATATACAGTACATGTTTATTCACCGTCATTCAGCATTTCTTGGAAACACTTCCTTGTTAAGCTAATATCTGTTTAGATTTCTTTGTAGACACACATCTAATGAAGCAGAAAGTCACGTCAACGTTTTCTTAAAGTACGTATTCTAGTCTGAGTATTAGAGACGGTCTATATCCATCAGTGATGTTGCTAAGGAGATTTCACTGCCTACTCATGCTCATATATTCATCATTTCGTCAGCAGTGTAACACATCATACTATGGTTTATCTGAGAAGATTTGATGACTTCAGTCAGGAAGAACAAACCTCCTGAGACACAAATGAATGGAGTTTAAGATGTTCATATCTACAGTACCTTAGGGACTAACGCTATGGACCAGTGGCTGGGAAATACTCAACTTTAATATGAAGGACTGCCACTTTGGCACAAATTAATAGAAACTCGTAAATGAAATCGAAAAAAAAAAACAGGTTCAACCATAAATGGATCACAAGTGTCAACATACTAAGTGCCGTTAACTTGAACCTGAATAGAAATGACCACTTCACCACTTGGCAGCAAATTTCAGGCTTTTGAGAGGTTTGGCAAACAGTAAAACCTATTATTTTCTCTGCAGACAACCACAAATAACAACAGCCAAGTGTTTCAGGGCAGGTAATTAGTGTTGGGCGCGAATATTCAAAATATCGCCACTTCGAGAATTCGCGAAGATTTAGAATATAGTGCTATGTTTTGTTTTTTTTCCTGTGCAGGGTGTTAGGTAGTGTGATAGGTTCTACTGTCCATACATATATGCTACAGGCAAGTTCACAAGAATGCTTAGTGCACCAATCACTAATGTATTTAGTCAGACCTGCTAAAATGTGAAGCTGCACGTATATTGCACAAAAATATGCGCATTATTATTTGCGCAATCACGAATATATTGAAGCACTCTATCTGCATATAAAGCTATTGTAATGTTCTGCCGTGCCAATAATTTTCTCCAGTCTCAGGAAACTTCTAGCACCTTTTAAAAATTTAGCAATAATAACCCACACTTGTATTGCGCCCGCAACATGCACGTATTACATTGCCGATTTTTGCAATCAAGAAAATAATTATGAATTCTCAAATTCACGAATTTATGACAAATATTTGTCCAAATATTCACGAAATATCGCAAATTTGAATATTGCCTCTGCCGTTCATCACTACAGGTGATGAACAGGAGCACTGTATGTCACTGCTCTGTGGTTCTAAAACTGAATTTTGTGCACGGGAGTCACTCTCCCAGAGAGCAGATGATGAGGGAAAGAGGGATTGGGCATTTTGCACAAAGTGAAGCATTCGTATTTACTGGAACACAGAAGTTTCAATGTTTCACTCTTATTTAATTCTGTTCATTTGCTGGCGCAAAGTGAAACATCAAGACAGCCATCAACATAAATATGATAAATGCTTGCCATTAGTTTCCTAAAATCTCATTTGCAATCATTCCATGCAGCAAGAGTCATAATATATTCAGTTGTATGTAGTTCAGTACAGATGTGTACTTCTTTACCTTTCCTAATGGCTCAACATGTGCAAAAATGTGTGGCCTGAGATAACCAGCTTTTTAAAAAACAAAACAAAAAAACATGATTTCACAACATTGTGTCACGAGATGTCTATCCTATATGCATCTAGTTGTGGCTGTGTAGTGCATGTATCATTTATCTTATCAGCGCCAAAGTAACAATAGTCCCAAAAACTGTCAATCAGCAGCAGTTGGGCTGGGAGAGCCATGAGCTCATGATTCAGGACTGTGCTGGAACTGTTAGACCCTAGCAGCATGAAACTGGTGAAAGATTCCTTTCAATGTATCACGTAGCTAATGATAGTAAGAAGTTCGCAAATGTCCTATTAATTAATTGCCTGATTGACAGCTCTTCTCACCTATGGACTAATGCTGAATAAAGCTCGCCTTACATTATGTTTGCCATTAGTGTTGTCGAATTGAAACATCCAAAGTTGAATTCAATCTAAAGTAGAGATGAGCGATTCAAAGCTGACAAAGTGGAATTCGATCCGAATTTCAGGAAAAATTTGATTCACAACGAATACGAATTTCCTCGTGCTTCGTGGTAATAATTCACGTTTTTCCAAAAATGTCTGCTGCACATGTGAGGGCATGGAAAAAGGAACTCTGGGAAGGCGGGATTCCAGACTGACATGCATGATGCAGCCAATCAGCAGCTAGCCACCCTGTGATGTGACAGCCCTATAAATACGGCAGTCATCTTAGATTCAGACATTTTCCAGCATTCTGAGTGCAGGGGCAAATGTGAGAAGGCGCTAGGGACAGCAATTGGAAAAACCTCATTGTGAAAAAAGAACCTGAAAAAACGATTTATAAGTGCAGGGAAAGGATAGGGAGGAATCATTTCACAGCATCTTAGTGCAGGGAGAGATGTCAGAACAGACGCTAGGGACAGTGATAGGGAAAACCTCATTGTGAAAAAAAATGTAAAAAAAAGTGATTTTCAAGTGCCCGGAAAGATTATTTGGGGATCCAAATAGCCATTATATAGCTCTGTCATTCCAGCAATGTGTTCTTGGGGTGCAAGTGCTATGTTGAAAAGCCTTTAGTGGCTTATATCTGTGAAAAAAGACAAATATATATGCAGTTCACTTCTGAACGTTGCAGTTATTTGCGCTAAAAGTGTTTACTGGCGTATTTCAGTACAAAAAGAGAAATATCCAATGGAAAAATGGAATCCAGCTTCGAAAAGAGAAATATATACGCAATTCGCTTTTGCAGTTTCTTGCACTAAAAGCGCTTAGTGTCTTATTTCAGTACTACAAGAGAAATATATAAACAGTTCACTAGTTATTTGCGCTAAAAGCGTTTAGTGTCATATTTCAGTAGTGATGTCGCGAACATAAAATTTTCAGTTCGCGAACAGCGAACGCGAACTTCCGCAAATGTTCGCGAACAGGCGAACCGGGCGAACCGCCATAGACTTCAATAGACAGGCGAAACCAAAGGGACTCTTTCTGGCCACAATAGTGATGGAAAAGTTGTTTCAAGGGGACTAACACCTGGACTGTGGCATGCCGGAGGGGGATCCATAGCAAAACTCCCATGGAAAATTTCGTAATGGAAGCAGAGTTTTAATCCATAAAGGGCATAAATCACGTAACATTCCTAAATTGTTTGGAATAACATGCTTTAAAACATCCAGAGTGTGTATAAGATCAGGTATGATGTTGTATCGATCAGGTAGTGTAAGGGTTACGCCCGATTCTCAGACATTGACATACCAAACTCCTCTTTTAATGCACCGCAAACAGTCCATTTGCACAACCGCAAACTCCCCATTTGCACAAAGTTGGATACCAAGCTAGCCATGTCCCGGTGATGTCATTGAAGGTTTCTTCCTCCACCCAGCCACGTACAACACCAAGGGTCCCCGAAAGGTCAATTGAATTGATTTTTCGAACGGGGAGATGGTTAAAAAAACGCTGGCTCCCTCCCCTTTGTTTTAATCCACAGTCACTGCTTCTGCGCCGTGCAATTTACTCTCACACCCGATATGAGTGGTATTTTCTGTAGTACTATTCTCATCAGTTTAATCCCTCTAACGTCCCCGACTCCCCAATCTGGGGGCCATTTATTAAATAGATTTTTCGAACGGGGAGATGGTTAAAAAAACGCTAGCTCCCTCCACTCTGTTTTAAACCACGGTGACTGCGTCTGCGCCGTGCAATTTACTGTCACACCCGATATGAGTGGTATTTTCTGCAGTACTATTCTCATCAGTTTAATCCCTCTAACGTCCCCAATCTGGGGGCCATTTATTGAATAGATTTTTCGAACGGGGAGATGGTTAAAAAAACGCTGGCTCCCTCCACTCTGTTTTAATCCACGGTCACTGCGTCTGCGCCGTGCAATTTACTGTCACACCCGATATGAGTGGTATTTTCTGTAGTACTATTCTCATCAGTTTAATCCCTCTAACGTCCCCAATCTGGGGGCCATTTATTGAATAGATTTTTCGAACGGGGAGATGGTTAAAAACGCTGGCTCCCTCCACTCTGTTTTAATCCACGGTGACTGCGTCTGCGCCGTGCAATTTACTGTCACACTCGATATGAGTGGTATTTTCTGTAGTACTATTCTCATCAGTTTAATCCCTGTTACATCCCATATCAGGGATTGCTTTTTGTGAAAAAAAATGTAGGCCTGGTACCTTCGACTGCCTTCACAATGACAGACCAAACTCTCATACACCAAACTGAATTGATTTCAGGAACCGGGAGATGGAAAAAGCAGCTTGGTCGGTCCTCATACTCCCAAATTGGGGCACTGCGCGTGCACAGAGCAATGTGCTGTGACACCCAATATGAGTGGTGTCTTAACTAGTACTATTCCTATCAGCGGCGGGCGGGTGCGTGGTAACTTGAGAGCAGGTGACCAAAGCTGAGCTGGAGGAAGATGGTGCGTCAAGGTTCTTAGCGGAAGCTGTTGAAGATTGGGTGTCCTGTCTAAGCCAGTCAACTACGTCCTCAGAATTTTTCGGGTTCAGGGTACATGGCCTCTGAACACTAGGCATTATTCCAGGGACAGTGGAAATCACAGCACCACGACCACGACGGCCCCTGCGGGGTGGCCTGCCTCTGCCTGTCATTTTTTTTTCGATAAGTGGTACTGTGCCACCCTGTATCAGTGGTGGGCACTGGCAGTGGGCACACTACAGTCTGTGGAAGTGGGCCTGACACACACTGGCAGCAGGCAAGCAACTGAAATTAGACTAATGTGTAAAAATTAAATGCCTTATTTATCGTCAAGCTACTGTGCCACCCGGTATCAGTGGTTGGCACTGGCAGTGGGCACACTACAGTCTGTGGAGGTGGGCCTGACACACACTGGCAGGAGGCAAGCAACTGAAATTAGACTCATGTGTAAAAATGAAATGCCTTATTTATCGGCAAGCTACTGTGCCACCCGGTATCAGTGGTTGGCACTGGCAGTGGGCACACTACAGTCTGTGGAGGTGGGCCTGACACACACTGGCAGGAGGCAAGCAACTGAAATTAGACTAATGTGTAAAAATGAAATGCCTTATTTATCGGCAAGCTACTGTGCCACCCGGTATCAGTGGTTGGCACTGGCAGTGGGCACACTACAGTCAGTGGAAGTGGGCCTGACACGCACTGGCAGCAGGCAAGCAACTGAAATTAGACTAATGTGTAAAAATTAATTGCCTTTTTATGCAAAGTCCTGTGCCAGCCGGTATGAGTGGTAGGCACTGGCAGTGGGCACACTACAGTCACTGGAAGTCAGCCTGACACACACTGGCAGGCAACTAACCTTAGATTAAAGTGTAAAAATGAAATGCCTTTTTTTGATGCAAAGTCCTGTGCCACACGGGATGACAGGGGTGGGCACTGGCAGTGGGCACACTACAGTCACTGGAAGTCAGCCTGACACACACTGGCAGGCAACTAACCTTAGATTAAAGTGTAAAAATTAAATGCCTTTTTTTGATGCAAAGTCCTGTGCCACACCGGATGACAGGGGTGGGCACTGGCAGTGGGCACACTACAGTCAGTGGAAGTCGGCCTGACACACACTGGCAGCAGGCAAGCAGCTGAAATTACACTAAAGTGTAAAAATTAAATGCCTTTTTTTATGCAAAGTCCTGTGCCAGCCGGTATGAGTGGTGGGCACTGGCAGTGGGCACACTACAGTCAGTGGAAGTCAGCCTGACACACACTGGCAGGCAACTAAACTTAGATTAAAGTGTAAAAATTAAATGTCTTTTTTTGATGCAAAGTCCTGTGCCACATGGTATGACAGGGATGGGCACTGGCAGTGGGCACACTACAGTCTGTGGGCCTGCAGCTCCTCACACACAGGCAGGCCAGGCAACTGCAATATGTATATAAAGGGAAAAAAAAGCAGACTAATGTTGCAGCCCTAAAAAGGGCTTTTTGGGGTGCTGTCAGGACGCTGTCCTTACAGCAGAGATCAGATGAGTCTTTCAGGACTGGAGTGGACACTGAATTCACTAGCCTAGCTATCAATTTCCCTATTAAATCAGCAGCAATTACACTCTCCCTCCTCTCACTAAGACTGCAAATTCCAAATGAATCTAAAATGGATGCTGTTCAGGAGATGGGAGGGTCTGGGAGGGAGGGTATGCTGCTGATTGGCTGGAATGTGTCTGCTGACTGTGAGGTACAGGGTCAAAGTTTGCTCAATGATGATGTATAGGGGGCGGACCGAACATTGCATATGTTCGCCCGGCAGAGGCGAACGCGAACAAGCTATGTTCGCCGGGAACTGTTCGCTGGCGAATAGTTCGGGCCATCTCTATATTTCAGTACTATAAGAGAAGTATATACGCAGTTCACTTTTGCAGTTATTTGCGCTAAAGGCGTTTACTGGCCAATTTCAGTACAAAAAGATATATATATATATATACACAGTTCACTTTTGCAGTTATTTGCGCTAAACGCGTTTACTGGCCTATTTCAGTACAAAAAGAAAAATATATACGTATTTCACTGTTGCAGTAATTTGTCGTAAAAGCTTTTAGTGGCCTATGCCAGTACAAAAAGAAAAATATATATGCATTTTACTGTTGCAGTTATTTGTGGTGAAAGCTCTAAGTGGCCTATTTCGCTTTTAGGGGTGTTTTAATTTGCCTTTCATTTTTTTAGTTCAGCTAAACATATGTCAGACAGAGAAGTGCCAGGCCATGCACAGAAGAGTGTCAGAGGCCTAAATGTTTCTGGCGCAGGCAGAGGTCGCAGCAGAGGAAGGGGGCATGGCAGCAGGAGTTGCAGCGAGAGGCCTAAGCTCCTGGTGTCATCTAGCAGTCGTGTTTTGACCAGTAAACCAGCGGTTCTTGATTGGTTAACTCAGTCATCCACTTCATCCCAAGTGACATCAGACACCCCCAGCCAACAGTCTGTGGGTTCGTCAGACACAACCCTTAGTTGGCATGGCCTGGGAGCAGGCCCTGTCCCCTCACCTGTCCTCAACCGGTCTCTGTCCTTTGCTGTTCCTTCAGCCATAGAAGTTGTGGCGTTTTGAAATGTCAGCCTTATGCAATCACGCATCTGTGAGTTGACTTGTTGAATCAGACATTCTCCACTTACAGTTTCCGCATCAGACACCCAGGAGTTAATCAAGTAGTCTTTTAATCTGGAGATTGTATTACAAGATATGCAGGGAATACAGATGGTAAAATAATTATGCCACTAATATTCTCCTTGATAAGAACATGAGATACACAGATTCACCTCAGATTCTCCTCAGAATCTCCTCAGAATTAGAGCACACAAAACAGCAATGCATGACAGGGTAAACAGGAAGTGGCTAGACTGAACCAACTAGAAGCAGAAACAGAGGGGGGAGGAGAAGAGAGGAGCATACCAATACACAATGCAAGATACTGAAACAGAACACTCCCCGTCTGGTATCGGTATATACCACTATGTATATGCATACAATGGAATTGTATAAATAACAATTAATAATGTCCATAAACCTGAAAAGGAAACATGCAATGAACATTTATTCAAACCAAAAAAGGATAAATCTTCAGTTCAGACCATAGAGCTGGTACTGGAAACAGTCCTAGAAGATGATGAGCATCTTTGGTAGAAGGAATCTCAACATGGAAGTTCTTTCCATTCGAACTGGAAACGACTTTAGTAATAAGTCCAGTAGGCCAGTCGAGATCATTAACTTGTTTGTCTCTTAACAGAACAAAATCTCCTTCCTTTATATTGGGCCTTGGTTCTTGCCACCTTCTGCATTCTTGCTAGAGGTAGAGGTACTTTCTTATCCACCTTTTCCAGAACTGACTGGCGAGATGTTTTACCTGCTTCCACCGAAACTTATAAAGGTTGTGCTCTTTGAAAATGCCAGATGGCACAGGAATATTTCCTATATTTTTTGGTTTATTCTTCAGTGATCTTTTATGCACCCCAGATGTGGATTTCTTCTTTTTTACTACAGGAGGTTGTCTGTTGCTTTCATTAGAAGCTGAGCGAGACGTGGTTCTCCTTGATCTCACCAAAGATTTAGAATATGACTTCTCTGTCTGTGTCACCAATTTAGAGCGAGAGCGCTTATTTTGTGAGGCTGATTCACATGTAGATTGCTTTCTGTCTATGAATCGTGAATGCAAATGCTTATGTCTGCTTTTCACTTCTGAAATGGGATCTGTCTTTGTACGTATGGAGTTGGGTTGGTGACATGCAATATTTGTCATGGACATTGGCGGTGAACTTTTCCCTGTGATTTTCAGAAAAGGCTGAGCAATATGAAGGTGCTCATCCGTTAAAGACTGGGAAGAACTGTGATCCTCTTGAGTGCAATCAACAACTGCAGATGGAACTGAAGGTTCTTGCAAAGTATCTGAAATGAACTCTTCCTGTGTTGAAGGAACCTCCTTTATAGAACATTCAGAAGATACTTCTTTTACAGAACTAAACTCATTGTCAAACAGTAGACTGGAAGGCTCAAGTTTCTGCTGTATCTCATCAGAACTACATGAATCAGAAGGCTTGTTGTTAGTGATGATATAGGATTCATTATGATAAACTGTGTGAGGACTGTAAAGCTGGGAAGGGCTTGAAGAGGGCTCCAATTGAAATCCTGAAGGCCTTTCTACAAGCTGCCCTTCTGTCCAGGAACATTCTTCTGCAGCTGACTCCTTGGGATTTAAGCTGCTTTCTGATGTTTTTAGAATATTTGGGCAGGGCATATCTTGCACATAGTAGTTGTTAGGACATTGTCTGAAGTAAGAAGTTCACCCCCTATTAATACTTCAGTTCTGAAGGAGTGTACTTGGCAGGGTCTGCGGGTTCTGTCCAGACATACATCCCCCACGATTATCCAACCCACTGTAAGTTTCTGGGCATATGGAGCGTTGAAAGGGCCATTGCGAAGTTCAAGGACCTTATGAGCCTCAAGAATGTCTCTACCTAGCAAGAGTAAGATCTCGGCATGGTTATCAAGGGGAGGAATGTCTCTGGCTATATTCCTGAGATGAGGGTGATGCTGAGCGGCTTCAGGTGTGGGAATCTCATCCCTTATGTCCGGCAATTTGTCACACTCAATAAGGGTTGGAAGAGAGAGTTTCTTATGTCCTTTGATGGGCTTTAAGGTGAAACCATTAGCTCTTCTTCCTGAGGTTGTCACAAGACCAGAGCATGTTCCTAGGGTGTAGGGTGTAGTCTCTCCCTCTATCCTGAACAGATCAAAGAACTTAGGGCTAGCTAGGGAATGATTACTTTGGTCATCTAGAATAGCATACATTCTTATGGTCTTATCTGGTTGTGCAGTAGGAAACACATCCACGAGGCAAATCTTAGAACAAGACTTACGTCACACAAGTCCTTCTCCACAAACCTTTGGGCATCTGGGCGTGACGGTTGTGGTTGGTTGGTGGGCACTCTCCCCGCCATGACTCTCCCTGCCTTAATCGGAATGGGGCTTCTGCCAGTTAATTGGTTCTAGGTTCCGCCTGATTGGTCCCGGGTGAACAGCGGACATGTGTAGATCACTATTACATTCAGAACACTTGACTGGAACCTTACAGTTTCTGGCGAAGTGCTCAGTGGATGCACAGCATCTGAAGCAGATATTATGACTCCTTAGGAACTCCTTACGTTCCTCAAAGGGCTTTGCTATGAAGACACGGCATTTCCTTAAAGGATGTGGTTTATCATGGATAGGGCAATGATGATCGGGTTCCTTGGGGCTTTAATTTCCATTGTTAGTATTGGGCACAACCCCTGTCTTTTTTACTGAAATTAGACCTTTAGGGACCCCCTCTCTGGGACTGAAAGTCTCGTGTCTCTGTTTAGTAGAGCCAAAGATGTTGGTTCCCAAGGTGTTGAAGCTCGGATCGTTTTTAGCTCTAGCTAAGTCCTTGATGAACTTACAGAAGAATGAAAATAGTGGAAAGGGAACACGATGTTGCTCCTTGTATTTTGAACCTGTTGTTGCCCATTGGTCTTGAATATTGAGGGGTAATTTCTCCACAATCAGACCCACACCATGGGAGGTATCAAGAAAGCTGAGACCTGGTAGCTGCGGGTCTCCCGTGATGATTTCAAACTCAAGAAGAAGATCGCTTAATTCCTGGAACCCTTGGCGGTCTGTATTGGATAATCCAGGAAAGTTGTATAGTCGTTTAAATAAGGCAGATTCAACTACTTCCGAGCCGCCGTATGTCTGCGCTAATCTTTCCCATGTGAGACGAAGGCCTTTGACTGGTTCGTAGATATGAATGGTTTTCAGTCTCTAAACACAGTTTGACGACCATGGACCTAGCCATCTAATTAGTAAATCAAGTTCTTGCATAGGCGGTACGGCAAGGGTTTGAACTGTTGTTTTGAAGGTGGCCTTCCAACTTCTATAGTTCTCTAGGCGATCATCAAGGTTCGTAAGGCTAGTACTGATGAGGTCCCTGAGAATGAGGTACTTAGCGATTTCTGATGTGTTATTTCTTTCCTGCATCATGGCGATGGGAACTTCTTCCTCGCTGGTGTTGTTGGCACCATCTGATACCCTATGTTTGGGGGTTGGAAGATGGAATGGAGTGGCAGCTGGGTTGAGCGTAAATCAAGGCTTCACATCTGGTAATCTTGGCCCCAGTGTCTTGGTTGCTATGTAACTAGTCTCAGGAGGTTTAATGTGATTTGATGAGCTTGAAATGGCTTGGTCTCTAATGGCGCCTGAAATACTGTGTAAGGTGCCAGAGGTTTGAAAGAAAGAGAAATGTCCACTGGATTGGGGTCAACTGTATGGTTATCAGCTGCCTCTTTTTCTATCCGCATGAGTTCAGCAGGCTGGCATGCAGAGCCCAAATCTTCTGTTGCAAATGCATTGACTTTGCTTTGGTCTAGGACGAATTGCAGGGTACGGCCTTCTGAGTCATTAGATATCTTGGACATAGGATGATAAGCTTCTTCTTCTTCAGCAGCTTCTTCAAGAACTCTGAGTTCAGCCATGGCTGCTGCTTCTTCCCTTTCCTTCTGAAGGACCTCCAACTCTGCTTCGGCCTTGGCTTTGGTCGCTTGCGCCTTAGCCTGTATAGCTGCTTGATTAGCTTGAGATAGCGCTTGTGTCTCTGCGACTTGTGCCTTAATGGCTGCTTCCTTTCTAATGCAGTGAGCTTGAACCTTTGCTGCTTCCGCTTTTGCGCATGCCAACACCAATGAGCTACTCAGCGAAGAGTGCTGTGAGAGAGACCTTAGCGATGAGGACTGAGCAATAGATTTCGAGGAACGGGATGAAGCCTTGGAGTGCCTTGAAAGGTTAGAATGGCGGGACGCAGTTTCATATTGTTGTGATATCTTGTCCTCTAGCATTGACTTGACTGCCATAAATCTGCTATATCTTTCATCATTAAGTGCAGTGTGGGTCTTTAATTCTAGGATGAATTCCTCTGAGTTGAGACTTGATAACAGAGAAGAATAATTTTCAGACAGTCTATTATAGCTATCATAGGTCTTATTCAAATTTGTACACATAGCCTTTAATTGATCTTCATTATAGCCTGATCCATGTGCTGCATCCATACATTGTTCAGTCTTTTCCCACAAACTGGACAAATTATCACATATCTTAATTTTGTCGGTTAAGAGGGCCTCTTTAATTTTTAATGAGGGTTTAGAAATCCTTCTAGCTGTGTCCTGCATTTCCATCTGTAACACAACAGCGACCTCTAGTGGTGATTCAGTCTTTTAATTGCCCACAGCAGGCAGACAATATTTACCTCAGAAAACAGGCTGAATACAGTTCCTAGCCTGTATGAAACTGGAATTGCTAGAAGCTTCTGCGATCCAAGTGAATGCAGTACTGGGCAGTATAAGATATTACCTTACTACTGTAGCATAACGGAGACAAATGATGATGGCTTATTACTTGGAGGAGGAGAATATTATTTTCTTAGCGGGAGAAGGAGAGTACTAAGACAATTCTTTTGGCGTTACAGTTTACGCATCAGACACCCAGGAGTTAATCAAGTAGTCTTTTAATCCGGAGATTGTATTACAAGATATGCAGGGAATCCAGATGGTAAAAGAATTATGCCACTAATATTCTCCTTGATAAGAACATGAGATACACAGATTCACCTCAGATTCTCCTCAGAATCTCCTCAGAATTAGAGCACACAAAACAGCAATGCATGACAGGGTAAACAGGAAGTGGCTAGACTGAACCAACTATAAGCAGAAACAGAGGGGCATACCAATACACAATGCAAGATACTGAAACAGAACAGAAGTATTGTATGCTGTGGGCCCAGCTCCACTATACAGTGAGGACAAGCTACTAGAGGACAGTCAGCAGCTACTGCCCAGCCCAGCCAAGATGTGGAGGAGACATCCGCCACTTCCTCCGCTAGGCACACAAGTAGTGATGAGGAGAGTGGCATATGAGGTGGTGTTGCGAGCGGTCAGGTTGCTGACCCAGAAACTGTTAAGGAGGACATCAGTGACGTGCGGGCACTACTCGATTATGATGAAGCCGATCGCACTTGGGATCCAGGTGCAGAAGGGGCTTCATCATCAGAAGAAGAGGGTGGCAGCTTACCCGTGAGGCAGTGGCTGACCCAGCAAGATGGTAGCATGACTGGGAATCAGCAGGGTGGCAGCAGTGGAAGGTCGGGAGCCAAACATGCCTGGGGTAGACCACCTGCTTTGCAGCAACCTACCTGCCCGGGAAGTAGTGGTCCAGGGGTTCAGGGAGACAGCAGCGGTAGCAGTCAGTCAGTGCGGACTGTTGGGGGGAAAATCACCTACTCTGCGGTGTGGCAGTTTTTCGTTAAGCCGCTGGAGGTGGTGAACATGGCCATATGTAGAATCTGTGGGCAGAAGATGAAGCGTGGCCAGGGTACCAATGTTGGCACCACGGCCCTGCGTCAACATATGCAGCGTCACCATAAAGTGGCCTGGGAGAACCATGGCTCCTATGAAGTGATCCAGCCTGCCGCAGCAACTGCTGCATCACCCAGTGGCACGCACCTGGTTTGAGGCAGTCAAGGCTCCACCACCTCAGCCGAAGGGAGCTGTCTGTAATTCTCATCTTCTGCTATTCCTGATCCTCCTGCTCCTCCTCGTCCTACTACTCGTCAGTCATTCCATCAGCAATAGATCACCGAAGCGATTGCCAAGAGACAGCAGTATGCATGCAAGCATCCAACAGCGCAGAAGCTGAATGTTCTCCTGTCCAAGTTGCTGCTGCCGCAGTCCTTTCCTTTCCAAGTGGTGGACTCTGCACCTTTCAGAGAACTGACGGCTTGTGCCGAGCCGAGGTGGAGGGTCCCAAGCCGCAATTTCTTTGCCAAAAAGGCAGTCCCAACCCTGCACAAATATGTAGAACAGAAGGTGGGCCAGTCCTTGAGCCTGTTGGTGTCTGCCAAAGTGCACGGCAGCGCTGACGTGTGGAGCTATAACTACAGTCAGGGACAATACAAGTCCTTTTCGGCCCACTGGGTGAAGGTGGTTCCTGCACAGGTCCTGCCGCTTCTGCATCCGAGTTGTCACGCCGTTGGTCCTGAGACAATGTCCGTCTCTGCCTCCTCATCCTCCAATGTGTCCTCAGCCTCCACTGCAGTGACAAGTCACAGTGCCCCTCGAGCATACCACATGTGCAGGGCACGGCGGTGTCATGCTGTTCTGCACCTGGTTTGCCTTGGCGAACGGAGTCACACAGGGGAGGAACTGCTCCGTTTGATTCATCAAGAAATCGAATCCTGGCTTTCTTTGTGACAACTTAAAATCGGAACCATAGTGACCAACAATGGGAAGAACAGGTGTCAGAGAGGCGTCAAGAAAGGCTGTGCCATGTGCCCTGCATGGCAAACATGTTCAATCTGGTGGTCAAGCAGTTCCTGAAGTCTTCCACCCATCTGCATGACATCCGAAAAATGGCCAGGGAACTTTGCATGCACTTCAGCCACTCGTACACCACAAAGCACACCCTCCTTGAGCTGCAGCGGTTGAACGACATCACCCAACATAGGCTGATATGCGACGTTTCTACCCGTTGGAATTCCACCCTCCAGATGTTGGACCAAGTATATGAACAGAAAAAGGCAATCAACGATTTCTTAATGATCCAAGCGGATAGTACAATTACTCCAAGTACTCCCCTGTGTAACTTCGATGTCAGCCAGTGGCAGCTCAGGTGATCCAGAATATTCCTGTGAGGAACAAATGGATGCTCGCCACTTCTGGCTTGTTGAATCCCTGTTCCAGGACCATCTTCTTGCCGAACACATCCTGGCTCATGTCTGGCACTTTCCCATCCACCTCTTTCAGCTTCAGGATGACAGTCTGCCTCATCCATGGCTCCAGAGGTGGGGAGCTAGGGCTGTGGTCCCTGCCACTCCCTTGCTTGGGAGGGGTGATTGCTGCCAGGTCAGGGGCCCGTGGTGTGGAGGCTGAAGCATCCTGGTGGGCTTCTTCCGTGGTTTTCTTTTTTTCCGCAGCATTCTTCTTGGTCTTAGAGGGTTTGGAGGTCGAGGACATGGCTTCTTCCTTCTTGACTTCCTCTCCCTGAAGATGCTTCACAAAGCGTCCATTCTCCCTGAAGATGCTTCGCACAGCGTCCATTTTGCCACTGGTGGGTGGGGCTATGCAGATTCTGTCTTGCTGGAAGGAGCTTCTTCCGGGGAAGGTCTTGGCCAAGCTTCTCTTCCTCATCGGGGTTCCCTGTGGCCGAAGTCTTCAGTCCTCGTCGTCGCGGTTCCTCGGCGAGTCCTTGCAAAAATTTTCTCCTTGATCACTTTTGGAGAAAATCTTCCAACAGTTGTCTTCAGGCTATCGAGATACAAGTAAGCACTGTCTAACGTCGTACACCAAGACTATTAAGCCACAGGCTTAGAGGAGGTCAGAGACCAGAGCACTCTTGTTCCCTGGGGAGTAGCCCTACACCCAATAGCAGCAGGGGGCTGAAGCTGAATTTAATAAATGATGCTCAAAGGCAGAGTGCAGGGGGTTCCCACAAGGACCTGGGCCGGTAAGTCAAGGCAGACTGATAAGAACAGATACTACACTTGATCTTAGTCAAAAGGCCGAGAAGCAATAATAAAGTGCAGATATCCAGTCCCTGTAATGTCACAGCCCTTTAAAAGCCTCATCCTGTGTGGTCTCCACCAGTTTACTATAAGCTGAGCATAGGGAGAGGCTTGACAAGCGCTAGGCACAGTGTTGCTAAAAGATTTTAATTATGGAATATTGGATAGGAAAACTGCAGGGACAGTGTAGCGAGATCGAAGGAGAGTTTTCACACACTATAGGGAGAGCATACAGAGACTGTAATCTGAAGCTGAAAGGATCCATGGGAGACAGCGCAGTTTGCATCAATCCCTGTGTAGGGCACAGAGCTATCTAATTAAACAGTGTCATTCTTGTTTAACCCCTTAAGGACGAAGGGCGTACATGTACGCCCTTGCGTCCTGGTACTTAAGGACCAAGGGCGTACATGTACGCCCTGTGAATTTCCGATCACCGCTGCGCACGTGGCGGTGATCGGAACAAGATGCCTGCTGAAATCAATCAGCAGGCACCTTGGCATAATGCCCAGGGGGTCCTGTGACCCCCATCTCAGCGATCGCAGCAAACCGCAGGTCAATTCAGACCTGCGGTTTGCTGCGCTATCTGTAGTCTCTGATCTCGCGGTCTGTGACCGCGGGATCAGAGACTAAAATATGCCCCAAACATGTAAATATTAACCCCCCCCCCCTGCACCTCGCCATTTTGTGTCCCCCCGGGTGGTGCAGGGTGGGCGGCGCCTCTATTCAAACGCTTTCCCTGGTGTCTAGTGGGTATAGCAGGTGTCAGCAGTTTAACCCCTTCTATACCGCGGTCTGTACGGACCGCGGTATAGAAGGTGTTAACATGGAGGGAGCTCCCTCCCTCTCCCATCGGAGGGCTGCTGTACCTTTGGAGCCCCGCTGACGGGATAGCATATTAGAGGGAGGGAGCTCCCCTCTCTTCCCATCAGGCAAAAGCCTATTCAGACTTTGTAAAATAAAAAAATACAGTAAGTACACTATGTAGTGTACTTACTGTATTATATAGACACCAGATCCACTGGATCTACAAGAACCAAGTGGGTCTGGGTCAAAAAAAATGTCAAAAAAGTGAAAAAAAAAATAAGAAAAATACATATCACTGAATAAAAAAAAAAACACACTACACATATTAGGTATCGCCGCGTCCGTAAAAATCTCCTCTATAAAAATATCACGTGACCTAACCCCTCACGCAAATACCGTAAAAAAAACACTAAAAATGGTATAAAAAAGCCATTTTTTGTCACCTTGCATCACAAAAAGTGTAATACCAAGTGATCAAAAAGGCGTATTCCTCCCAAAATAGTACCAATAAAACCGCCATCTCATCCTGCAAAAGATGAGTCCTTATATAGGACAATCGCCCAAAAAAATAAAAAAATATGGCTCTCAGACTATGGAGACACTAAAACATAATTATTTTTTCTAAAATGCTATTATTGTGTTAAAGTAAAATAAATAAAAAGTATACATATTATGTATTGCCGCGTCCGTAAAAACCTGCTCTATAAAAATATCACATTATCTAACCCCTCAGGTAAATACTGTTAAAAAAATAAAATAAAAACAATGTAAAAAAAAAACATTTTTGTCACCTCACATCTCAAAAACTGTAATAGCAAGCAATCAAAAAGTTTTATGCACCCAAAAATAGTGCCAATCAAACCGTAATCTCATCCCGCAAAAAATGATACCCCACATAGGACAATCACCCCCCAAAAAAAAAAAATAGGGCTTTCAGACTATGGAGACACTAAAACATGATTTGTTTTGTTTTAAAAAATGATAATATTGTGTAAAACTTAAATAAATAAATAAAAAGTATACATATTTGGTATCAGCGCGTCCGTCGCAACCTGCTCTATAAAAAAAACACATGACCAAACCCCTCAGGTGAACACAACAACAACAACAAAAAAATACGGTGTCAAAAGCCATTTTTGTCACCTTACATCACAAAAAGTGTAACAGCAAGCGACCAAAATGTCATATGCACCCCAAGATAGTTCCAATCAAACCAACATCTCATCCCGCAAAAAATGAGCCCCTACATAAGACAGTCGCCCAAAAAAAAAAAAATATATATATGGCTTTCAGAATGTGAAGACACTAAAAAATAATTTTTTTCAAAAATGCTGTGTTATGTAAAACTGAAACAAAACTCCCCAAAAAGTAGCCATATTTGGTATTGCCGCATCCGTAGCAACCTGCTCTATAGAAATAGCACACAATCTATCCTGTCAGTTCAACGATGTAAATAACAAAAAATAAAAACGTTCCGAAAATAGCTATTTTTTTGCAAATTTTCCATTTTAATAAATTTTTCCAGTAACAAAGCAAGGGTTAACAGCTAAACAAAACTCAATATATATTGCCCCGATTCTCTAGTTTGCAGAAACACCCCATATGTGGTCGTAAACTGCTGTATGGCCAAACGTTTTTGGAAGGCAGATTTTGCTGGACTGGTTATTTGACAACATGTCCCATTTGAAGCCCCCCTGATGCACCCCTACAGTAGAAACTCCAAAAAAGTGACCCCATTTTGGAAACTACGGGATAAGGTGTCAGTTTTTTTTTAATTATTTTAAGGTAAATATGATTTTTGGTTGCTCTATATTACACTTTTTTTGAGGCAAGGTAACAAAAAATAGAAATTCCGAAATTTCATCTCCATTTGCCAATAACTCTTGTGGAACACCTAAAAGGTTAACACAGTTTGTAAAATCAGTTTTGAATACCTTCAGGGGTGTAGTTTCTTAGATGGAGTCACTTTTTTGGAGATTCTTCTACTCTAGGGGTGCATCGGGGGCTTCGAATGGGACATGGTGTCAAAAATCCAGTCCAGCAAAATCTGCCTTCCAAAAACCATATGGCGTTCCTTTTCTTCTGTGCCCTGCCGTTTGGCCATACAGCAGTTTACACCCACATATGGGGTGTTACTGAAAACTACAGAATCGGGGCAATAAAAATTGAGTTTTATTTGGCTGTTAACCCTTGCTTTGTTACTGGAAAAAATGGATTCAAACCGAAAATTTTCCAAAAAATCGAAATTCTGAAATTTTATCTCCATTTGCCATTAACTCTTGTGGAAAACCTAAAGGGTTAATGACGTTTGTAAAATCAGTTTTGAATACCTTGAGGGGTGTAGTTTCTAGAATGGGGTAATTTTTGGATGGTTTCTATTAGGTAAGCCTCACAAAGTGACTTCAGACCTGAACTGGTCCCTAAAAAGTGGGTTTTTGAAAATTTCTGAAAAATTTCAAGATTTGCTTCTAAATTTCTAAGCCTTGTAACGTCCCCAAAAAATAAAATGGCATTCCCAAAATGATCGATACATGAAGTAGACATATGGGGAATGTAAATCAATAACTTTTTTGGGCGGTATTACTATGTATTATAGAAGTAGAGAAATTGAAACTTGGAAAATTGCAAATTTTTCCAAATTTTTGGTAAATTTGATTTTTTTTTATAAAAATTTTCGAATTAATTTTACCAGTGTCATGAAGTACAATATGTGACGAAAAAAACAATCTCAGAATGGCCTGGATAAGAAAAAGCGTTTTAAAGTTATCACCACATAAAGTGACACTGGTCAGATTTGCAAAAAATGGCCTGGTCCTAAGGTGAAAATGAGCCCGGTCCTTAAGGGGTTAATAGAAATGCAATTCTACTAGGCCTAGAATCTTAAACTGGGGTGAATAAGCTGTCTAATTTAACTGTTATTGGGGTGTCCACCTTGTTTAATAGATAAGAAATTCTATCAGGCCTTGATTCTCAAATTGAGGTGAAGAAGTTGTCTAATTTTCCTGTTATTGGGCCATCCACCTGCTTGTCACAGCAACTGTTTCACTACCAAAAAGGACTATCTATGCATGTTGCTGTAATGCAGAATAATGTACACCAAGATACACTATCACTGCAGGCCGGGATTTAGCTGATTTAACATACTTTGTGACAAATTAATTCAGAACAAAGCTAATCAAATTTTTTAAAACTTCGCTCATCTCTATTTGTCATGTATTTTTGACATATACAGTGCATTGTTTTGCCCATAAGCTAACAGATTATTATTTGACATACAGAGGGTCAGCATAATAGTTGACTGTATTGAAAAGTTTAGTCAGCCTAGCAAAATATATATATATATATATATATATATATATATATATATAGTCAAGTAACATTATTATGACCACCATTTAATATTCAGAGTAACTGTCATGTTCACCATGGACGGCAGCTAGATGGGCTGGGAGTGACTCAATAAGGTCCTGGTTTGTTGTCACAGGTATCTGGAGCTATGCTGACTGGAGTGCATCCCACAGCTGCTGGAGCGTGTGTGTGGGGGATGATCCATGGAGTGAACACAACAATCAAGGTGGTCCCACAGATGCTTAATTGGGTTCAAGGGAATTTGGGGGCCAGAGAAATACTAGGAAGTCTTGGTCATGCTCTTCAAACCAATGTCTGACATTTATATACATTTGACATGTTGCATTGTCTTGGAAAATCCCACCTGCCAGAGGGAACAAAAACAGCGTGTATGGAAGTATGTGACCTGCAAGGACGGATTTATATTCAAATCGGTTGAGAACGCCTATCACATGGATGAGTGGGCCCAGAAAAACCACAAAAACATTCCCCAGATCATAATGCTGCTACCACCAGCTTGTGTTCTTCCAGCAATAGCTTAAATGTGTTTGTTCTCTGATGTTTCTTGTCTGACACCAGGGCCGGAGCGTCCTACAGGCGGACTATGTAGCCACATAGGGGCGCCGCCAGGAGCGCCGTCCCCCCTCATGCTGCACCTGCACAAGCGCTCTATATAGAGCCTCAGGCGGCCGCAGCACTGCCCGGGCTGGCACATCCATGAGGGCGCACCACCCGGATGCAGCAAGAGGATAGGGGCTGACAGGAGGGAAGCTCTCAGCGCTCCCTCCTGTCACTCCATTGTAGCATGGCCGAGCCCTGTATGGTCCGCGGGTACATAAAGCATATGTCTCCTGTACCCGGCCGGACTGACAGGAAGTGCGCACACAGGGGGGGAAAGAGAATGAGGGGGGAGAAGAGAATCACAAGAGGGGGAAAGAGAATCACAAGAGGGGGAAAGAGAATGACAAGGGGGGGGGAGAGAATTACAACGGGGGGAATCACAAGATGGGGAAAGAGAATGACAAGAGTGAGATAATTACAGGAGGGGGAAAGAGAATAACAAGGGGGCGGGGGGAGAGAATGACAAGAGGAAAAGAGAATGACAAGAGGGAGAAAGAGAATCACAAGAGGGAAAAAGAATGACAAGGGGGGAAGAGAATGACAAGAGGGGGAAAGAGAATCACAAGAAGGGGAAAGAGAATGACAAGGGGGGGGGAGAATAACAAGGGGGAGAGAATGACAAAAGGGGGAAAGAGAATGACAAGGGGGGGTGACATGGGGGGGAGAATGACAAGAGGGGGAAAGAGAATGACAAGGGGGAAAAGAGAATGACAAGGGGGGAAGAGAATGACAAGGGAGGGGGGATAACAAGGGGGGGAGAGAATGACAAGAGGGGGAAAGAGAATGACAAGGGGTCAGACTGTGTGGGGAAACATCCCCAACTGGTAACACCCATCTGGACTTCATTGTAAATTGCTAGTAATTTATTGATAACGTCTGGCAGGAACGATAGAACATAGAGTCATAAGAATAGAGAACTGCTCTTACATGGGGAATAAAAGTATTTGCTAAAGCAGACATAAATTAAAGAAAGTAGACTTAGGCACTCCTTAAGATTTGTTTGAAGGATTGTACTTGTTTTTATTTGGTTTTCATATGCAAGGCAACTTTCGTGTGTACATGTGAGGTTTCAATCCACATGGACCTTTTTCAAACACTAAATTACAAGAAATCATAAAAATTACAAATTATTAACAGGAATTAAATCAAATATACTAAAATGTGAAAATTCTGTCCATGATGCAACTCTAGTAGGCCAGGATGGAGCCTAAACTAGAATTTTATAGTAAAGAATGGTATCTGGAATATGCAAAGATGCATTAAGCTAGAGTATCTATGATGGACAGAGCTAGTCTCGTATCATAGGGATAACCCCCTCATATAGATATTGCAAATGTAAATATGATACAGAAAAAAATATAATACAGAAAAAAATGTTTAAAACGAAAGAGGAAATCAGGTCTTAAGCAAGTATTCCATGTGAGCAGATAATAGCAGTATGGAAAGGTGTGTTCACACCATATGGAATGCTAGTGTGTGTCTGTGTTAGACTGGGTTTAAATGGTGTGAGCACAGGAAGTGCTACCTCTGACCTGGAAATGGTGCCAGATTTCTCCATAGCAACTAGGTGAGTTCCATCCCCTCTACCATTCAGGGGACCCGATATAGTGTAACTAATATAGTATGTGCAATCTAGTACTGTATGTTTGTCCTTAATTCTGATTCATATCTCACATCTTGTGTAGTGATGAGCGGCAAGAGCTATATTCGAATTCGCAATATTTGGCGATTATATGAGTGAATATATTCACAAATTTGCGAATTTGAGGTTATTTTCTTGATTGCAAAAAATCGGCAATGTAATATTTGCGAAATGGCTGTGCAATATAGGCGTGGGTCACTTTGGGTACATTTTTGAAGCTTCTAGAAGTTTACTGAGACTGGAGATAATGGTTGACATGGCAGAACATTACAATATCTTTATATATGCAGATGGAGTGCTCCAATATATATTCGCGATTGCAAAAATCGGCAATTAATGATGCGCATATTTTTGTGCAATACGTGCAACTGGGTGACATCACAGCACTATGTATGTATAGTCAGGAGAACCTATCACAGTACCTAACACCCTGCACTCGAACCTATCAGCTACACTATAAATCAATGTAACCTACACTGACTATATCCCCGTAACTTTCTGATATATATATCTAAGTTAACTGTCTAATGAATATACAACAAAGCACAGAGCACAGCAATAACACTGCTGTCTCTCTCAGAACTCCATTACACTACAGAAAAGGGCTGCTGGGGAGGTTATTATATACTAAAGGGGTAGGCAACTTTCCTATTGGTTGCTAGGGATGTTGCTAAGCTCAGACAAAGACATTGCAGCCTTCTTATTGGCCCCACAGGCAAGAGGGAGGTTACTGATGGGGAAAAAAAGTAGAATATTCGAAATTACGAATATATAGCACTATATTCTAAATATTCGCGAATTCTCGAAGTGACGATATATGCGATTCAAATATTCGCGCCCAACACTAATGTTGTGTTCCCTATACAGAGATCTAAATCCTAAACTGAAGTTACAACTTAGGGTGCAGCTACCCATATAAGTCATGTGAAAACCCGCTCACATGGAATACTTGCTCAAGACCTGATTTCCTGTTTTGTTTTAAACATTTTTTTCTTTAATATCTTTTTTTCTGTGTTATATTTACATTTGCAATGTCTATATGAAGGGGTTATCCCTATGATACGAAACTAGCTCTGTCCGCCATAGATACTCTAGCTTAACTCATCTTTGCATACTTCAGATACCATTCTTTACTTTAAAATTCCCTTTTGGGCTCCATCCTGGCCTACTAGAATTGCATTATGGGCAGAATTTTTACATTTTGGTATATTTGATTTAATTTCTGTTAATCATTTGTAATGTTTATGATTTCTTGTCATTTAGTGTTTGAAAAAGGTCCATATGTCATGTCTTGGTGATGTTTGTTGTGACACTTTGGCCACGCATGCTTGTTGCCAGTGGCAACGTGTTGTTGTAGCATGCGGGGGAACTTCCCCTTTAAGGCAGTCTTCCTTCCCATTCTGGTAAGCATGGGTTAAGAGGTGAGCAAGGTGGAGCTGGGTGTGGCCTCATGGCTCTTATTGTTCTGAAGTTGTGAGCCTGAGGTCAGTTTGTCTTCAGTGTCTTAAGGAGCTGGTGCTATTCCATTTGCCCAGTCCTTGAGGACCACCTTATGGGACATCAATGTCACCTGATGTCTTTTGATGTCACCCCTTTGTGTCCATTTCATTTACCCTACCTCACTTGTATGTTTGGTCTGGGTTTATGTTTGGTGTTGTTGTTATGTCTGGTTTGGTGTTTCATGTCTGGCCTGTTTGGTGTTTCAGGTCAGCATGGATGTCAGACATATCCTTGGTATGTCCTATCCTTCGGAAGGGGGTCTCTGGAGTTCCCCAGAGGGGGAACTACAAGCAGCGCCGCCTGGTGCCGCCATGGTTTATCATGCATGGTGGTCCAGGGTGATTTCTACTAGATTCTGTGTTTGGTGTTTGTGCTTAGCTCTGTCTGGTGTGTGTGTTTGGGGCTAGGCGCATTACCAGAATCCAGTGGCAGCTGCGTGGACGGCTCGAGTTCCTGGTTGCAGCGGTGTCAGGTAGGTGTCTATGTTGTTCCTGTTGGCAGAGGTGTTTTCTGCCTCAGGACACTTACCTGTTGTGTCGTCCATGGCTGGCTGCTACTATCCCCTTTGTTGCTAGGCCTGTTGGAGACTCAGATTCCTCCATTGCGTAATCGGTTGTCTCCACCTTCTGACGCCATATTGCAGGGACGGATAGGGTCTGTAGGGCCTAGGTTTGGGAGTATGAGCCCCCCTACCATCGAGGGCGGCTCATAGTGTCAGGAGGTCAGGGATGGATTTAGGGATGCTTAGATGGTGTCCTGCTCCCTTTTCCTTGTTTGTAGGCTAAGTATCTTTCCCTTTTACTAACTATATGCGGTGGGGGATTCCCCCACTCCCCACCTTGACACCATGTGGACCGAAATGTCACATGTACACACGAAAGTTGCTTTGCATATGAAAACCAAAAAACAAGCACAATACTTCAAACAAATCTCACGGCGTACCTAAGTCTACTTTCTTTAATTTATTTTACAGGGTTGGGACCCCACAACTAGAGCACACAAACAACAGGACACGAGTGCCACGTCCTTCTGAGGACTAAAGCAGACATGTCAGGTGAGGTAGCAGGTCCTATGTAATAGGCCTAGAGCATAATACAACATCTGTAGAAATGTATGAGGCAAGGAGCTCTCCTCATTGCTCAAGAGGTTCCCCCCTACTACTTGATTGACAGAGCTGGACATCTCGCCCAAACTTGACAATCTCGCAGCTACACCGATGCTCTAATCAGCAACTGTACATACGCCGCTACACTTGGGATTAGTGCCGCATGCACAGTTACTGCTCCAGTAGCAGTATCCGAGCCTCTGAATTTTTACTGTTACTTGGAGAAACCTCACATGAATGAGATTGTCAGAGTGAGATGTCCTGCCCTGTCAATCAAGCGAGCAGCGGGGCCAGCTCTTAGCCGCTTAAGAACTCTGTTTGATAGACGAATCGATTTTTACAAATCTATTCACTTATCTCTAGACTCTAGACCCTCAAGATTTTTCGGTCTCTGATTTCTTACAAACATGCATAAAAATCTTGCTATGCTCCCGGCTGTATTCCAGAGCTACTGTTCTCTTGAAGCCTTGCTTCTAGGTGAGGATATCTCCATAATGATTTGCTGTAGATGTTCATAGTACAGAGCCTCAGGGATTACTTGTGCCTCCATAAAGGCACCATACAGGACCATCTTATATAACTACTACTTCTTACTACCCCATGCAGTTGAACGCTTGGCTTATGCAAGCGTGCATGTGTGTTCTCAATAAGGAAGCAGGAAAAGACAGACACCTCTCCGCAGCTTATTTCTGGCAGGCACAAGTGATCACACATTTTAAACCCAACATGCTGAATCCTTCTATCTCTAATGTATGCCATTGAGGCAGATATCCTCCTCTTACACATTAGATAGTGGATAGATCGATCCAAAATTGTCATGTTCAGATAACTTATAGTACACCTAATATATATGGGCACCTTTACACAACCCGGAAATATCTCATATAGTACTGTATCTTTCTACAGGTCTTCAAATGTTTTCAGGATAGATATTTGAACCTCACCTCTCCTATTAGATAATGGGTACATTTTTGGCTTTATAATGAGTAATCATTACAAATGTATTACAGTGGATATAAAAAGTCTACACACCCCTGTTAAAATGTCAGGTTTCTGTGCTGTAAAAAACATGAGACAAAGATAAATCATTTCAGACCTTTTTCACCTTTAATGTGACCTATAAACTGTACAACTCAATTTAAAAACAAACTGAAATCTTTTAGGTAGAGGGAAGAAAAATTATAAAAATAAAATAATATAGTTACATAAGTGTGCACACCCTTAAACTAATACTTTGTTGAAGCACCTTTTGATTTTACTACAGCACTCAGTCTTTTTATGTATGAGTCTATCAGCATGGCACATTTTGATTTGGCAAGATTTGCCCACTCGTCTTTGCAAAAACACTCCAAATCTGTCAGATTGCGAGGGCATCTCCTGTGCACAGCCCTCTTCAGATCACCCCACAGATTTTAAACCGGATTCAGGTCTGAGCTCTGGCTGTGCCATTCCAAAACTTTAGTCTTCTTCTGGTAAAGCCATTCCTTTGTTGATTTGGATGTATGCTTTGGGTCATTGTCATGCTGAAAGATGTCCCGCTTCATGTTTCGCTTTCTAGCAGAAGCCTGAAGGTTTTGTGCCAATATTGACTAGTATTTGGAACTGTTCATAATTCCCTCTATCTTAACTAAGGCACCAGTTCCAGCTGAAAAAAAGCAGCCCCAAAGCGTGATGCTACCACCACCATGCTTCACTGTGGGTATGGTGTTCTTTTGGTGATGTGCAGTGTTGTTTTTGCACCAAACATATCTTTTGGAATTATGGCAAAAAAGTTGAGCGGACACCTGGATGTTCAGGTTCGAGAAGTTCGGCCGAAGTCAATGGGGACCCGAACTTTTGGGCACTAAATAGGCTGTAAAATAGCCCTGAAAAGGGCTAGAGGGCTGCAAAAGGCATCAAAATGTAGGTAAATCCCCTGCAAACGAATGTGGATAGGGAAATGACTTAAAATAAAATAAATAAATAAAAATTAACCAATATCAATTGGCAACTTGGAGGAGGAGGTGGAATAGGAGGTTGGGGTGGCGTCAGGTGGGAATGCTATGGGAGTTGAAGTTCTCATCACAGCCAAAAAGGATTCATGTCTGCCTGCAGTGCCACAGGCCTCATTCACAGACTTAGGACCATGGCAACCATAGATGGGAGTTGAAGTTCACATCACAGCCAAGAAGGATTCATGTCTGCCAGCAGTGTCACAGGCCTCACTCACAGACTCAGGCCAATAGCAACCATACATGGGAGTTGAAGTTGTCATCACAGCCAAGAAGGAATCATGTCTGCCTGCAGGGCCACAGGCCTCATTCAAACATTCAGGCCCACGGGACCCACAAAGAGGAGAGTTAAAATCACGCCAAGACAGTATTGATTTCACCCAGCAATGCCACAGGCCTCAGTCACAGATTCAGACCCATGGCACCCACAAAGAGGAGAGTTACAATCATGCCAAAACAGTATTGATTTCACCCAGTAGTGCCACAGGACACATTCACTAATTCAGGACCATGGCACCCGCAAAGAGGAGAGCGGTCCCGTAACAGCAACACAGGCCTCAGGTCAACCTGCTATGGAACAGGCCATTATCATTTATGTAGGCCCCTGACACCGAGACAGAGGAAAGGTCGTTTGACAGTAAAAAGAGATTAATGACTCCCACCAAAACAGCAGGCGATGAAACAAAATATAGGCCCCTGACAACCAGACAATGGGGAGGTCATTTGACAGTAAAAAAGAGTTTAATGTCCTCCACCAATGCGGCAAGCGATTAAATGAAATATAGGCCCCTGACAACCAGACAATGTAGAGGTTATTTGACAGTATAAATAGTTTAATGTCTCCCACCAATGCAGCAAGCGATTAAACAAAATATAGGCCCCTGACAACCAGACAATGTAGAGGTCATTTGACAGTAAAAAGAGTTTAATATCTGCTACCAATACAGCAGGCGATGAAACAAAATATAGGTCCCTGACAACCAGACAATGTAGAGGTCATTTGACAGTATAAAGAGGATAATGTCACACACCAAAGCAACAGGTGATTATCTGATATGTAGGCCCCTGGCACCCAGACAGAGGAGAGAGGTCCCATAGAAGAAAATCAGGTTTCATGTCACCCCCCAAAGCAGCAGGCGATTGACAGAATTTTAGGCCCCTGACACCTAGACAGAGCAGAGGTCATTTCACAGCAAAAAGAGGTTAATGTCACACACCAAAGCAGCAGGCGATTAGCTGAAATGTAGGCACCTGGCACCCAGACAGAGGAGAACAACTTGGGGTTGCCCCCAAAATAATGGTACAATAAAAAAAAAAAATTCACTAAAAAAGTGCCCTGGAGTACAAGAATGTATGGTTGAGGGTGAGGTAGTTATAAATGTCTATTCTGCATAAGAGATGGACAGGTCCTGTGGGATCCATGCCTGGTTCATGAACGTCAGCTTGTCCACGTTGGCTGTTGCCCCCTGCCATGCTAAATACACGTTCAGACAATACACTGGCCGCAGGGCAGGCCAGCACCTCCAAGACATAAAGGGCTAGCTCTGGCCATGTGGACAATTTGAAGACTCAGAAGTTGAATGGGGCCGAACCATCAGTCAGTACATAGAGACGTGTGCACATGTACTGTTCCACCATGTTGTTGAAATGCTGCCTCCTGCTAACACGTTCCGTATCAGCTGGTGGTGCAGTTAGCTGCGCCGCGGTGACAAAACTTTTCCACATCTCGGCCATGCTAACCCTGCCTTTAGAAGGAGCTGGCCCTGACACGACCTCTTGCTCCTAACTCCTTGCATTGGCGACCTCTTGCTCCTCCTCTGCCTTCGCCTTGTGCTTTCACTTGTCCCCCTGTTTCAGTTGGGAATGCTCTCAGGAGTGCGTCTACCAGCATGCGCTTGTTGTTGCGCATCTTCCAATCACGCTCCAGTGCGGGAATTAAGGTGGGCACGTTGTCCTTGTACCGGGGTTTCAGCAGGGTCACAACCCAGTAGTAAGCACTAGAGATGTCGCGAGCATAAAATTTTCAGTTCGCGAACGACGAACGCAAACTTCCGCAAATGTTCGCGAACGGGCCATAGACTTCAATAGGCAGGCGAATTTTAAAACCCACAGGGACTCTTTCTGGCTACAATAGTGATGGAAAACTTGTTTCAAGGGGACTAACACCTGGACTGTGGCATGCCGGAGGGGCATCCATGGCAAAATTCCCATGGAAAATTACATAGTTGACGCAGAGTCGGGTTTTGGAATAACGTGCTTTAAAACATCCAGTGTGTGTATACGATCAGGTATGATGTTGTATCGATCAGATAGTGTAAGGGTTACGCCCGCTTCACAGTGACAGACCAAACTCTGACAGACCAAACTCCCCGTTTAACGCACCACAAACAGTCCATTTGCACAACAGCAAACTCCCCATTTGCACAAGGTTGGATACCAAGCTAGCCATGTCCTGTTCCGTGTCCTCACTGACGTCATTGAAGGTCTCTTCCTCCACCCAGCCACGTACAACACCAAGGGTCCCCGAAAGGTGACAACAAGCCCCCTGGGACGCCTGCTGTGGTTGGTCTTCCACCATCTCAAAGCCACCTTCCTCCTCTGACTCCTCTTCTTTAAACTCCTCTCTCTGCGTTGCCGCAGGTCCAGCAATCGATGACGACAAGGCTGCTTCTGGTGGTGATGGTGACCACAACTCTTGCTCTTCATGCTCATCTACGGCCTGATCCAGCACTCTTCGCAGGGCATGCTCCAGAAAAAACGCATATGGGATAAGGTCGATGATGTTGCCTTGGGTTTGACTAACCAGGTTTGTAACCTCCGCAAAAGGATGCATGAGCCTACAGCCATTGTGCATAAGCGTTCAGCAACGCGGCCAAAAAATACCCAGCTCCGAAAAGGCTGTCCACTTTTTTTTTTCATAAAAAAAATCTGTTCTTACCAGTTTAATCTCTGTTTTGTTCCCTATCAGGGGACGTGTATCGAATAGATTTTAGGAACCGGGAGATGGAAAAAGATGATTGGTCGGTCCTCTTACTTCCAATTTGGGGCACTGCACGTGCGCCGCGCAATGTACTGTGCCACCAATACAAATAGTGTAAGCTACTATACTTACCATTTTAATCTTTGTTAAGTCCCGTATCAGGGGACGTGTATTGAATTGAATCCTTGCATGGCGAGATAGAGAAAAAAGCTTGCTCTGTCCGCTTCCTTCTAATTTTGGGCACTTGCAATGGAATTTACCACTAATGCAACTAGTGTTAACTAAGTACTATTTCTATCAATTTAATCTTTGTTTTGTCCCTTATCAGAGCCAGGGCCGGTGTAGTAAATAGATTTTTGGAACCGGGAGATGGAAAAAGACCCATGCTCGGTCCACTTCGTTTGAATTTTGGGTCACTGCGCGTGCGCCGTGCAATGTACTGTGCCACCCTATATGAGTGGTGGGCAGTGGGCACAGTACAGTCTGTGGGCCTGACACACACTAGCAGGCAACTGCAATTATATTAAAGGGTAAAAATTAAATGACTTTTTTATCTGCAAGGTACTGTGCCACCCTATATGAGTGGTGGGCAGTGGGCACAGTACAGTCTGTCGGCCTGACACATACTGACAGGAAACTGCAATTATATTAAAGGGTAAAAATGTAATGACTTTTTTATCTGCAAGGTACTGTTCCACCCTATATGAGTGGTGGGCAGTGGGCACAGTACAGTCTGTGTGCCTGATACACACTGGCAGGCAACTGAAATTATATTAAAGGGTAAAAATTAAATGACTTTTTTATCTGCAAGGTACTGTGCCACCCGATATGAGTGGTGGACACTGGCAGTGGACACAGTACAGTCTGTGGGCTTGACACACACTGGCAGGCAACTGCAATTATACTAAAGGGTAAAAATTAAATGACTTTTTTTTTTTTAATATATAATTTTTATTAAGGATGTCAGATTCAAGCAGTACAGATGATACTGAATACATGCGGAAACTAAAATGTCAATAAGAGTCACAGACATCAGGAATTCAGCAATACAATATAGAGAAAAGCAGATATGACATCTTTTACATTTTCACCCCCCCCCCCCCCTGAGAATAACTTCCAAAACCCAAAACCTTGAAACCTCCCTCTTGAATCCCACACCTTCCCCGAAACCCGTAGAAATGGCATCTTGGGTGAAACTAGCAGTTGGTATTATGTTACGTCTCCGCCCCTTAGAAAAACGGTGGTGACCCTTTCCCAGAATTATACTTCCAGTTTTCTCAGGGATCCGTTTAGTCTAGACTCCATATACCATTTAGTCTGTGTAAATGGAGACATAAGTTCCCTGATCTCTTCCCCCATCAGTGATTTTTCAATGAACTTCCTCCACTTTTTAATAAATTTGCCCACCATTTTTTCCTTATATTTTTCCATATCCAACCTCTCCATAAGAAGCATGTGTTTCACAATGCCAATCACCTCTTCCCATGACGGCGCTGCTTTTTGCAGCCAGTATCTCAATAGTGCCTTTTTAACCGACATTAGAATAATGTGAATACCCTTTTCAGCTACTAAATTACCATCAATCTCTCCTGGAACCTTTGGGATACACTGAAAAATACATTGTTGAGGAGTTAAGTCTAACTCTATTCCCCATGTTCCCTCTATGTATTCTTTTGCTCGATCCCACAAATGAGTTATGTGAGGGCAGCTCCATAACCCATGTAATAAATTGGCCTTAGGCAACAAGCACTTGGGGCAATGTCTTAAGTAGTGTGAGGGAGCATCGCGGTACGATAAGTCAAAGGCATAGGTGGCTTTATGTATTATCCTAAGTTGAGTCTCACGCCATTGCTCATTATAAATAGCTTTTCTGATCATTTCAAAACCCCTCCTAATCATCTTAGCCAAGCCCGGCACATTAATTTCACGCTCCCATGAAGAGAAGGCCTGCGCAACTACCCCCAGTGTTTGTGTGCTATGTATCCTGCGATATAAATCGGAAAGTGGGATCGGTGAAGAGGTAGTCCCCATGAGAGCCGCGAACCAAGCCAACCTGTCTGAATCTCCCAGACTTTCGGATTGCTTCCTGCAGTAGGTCCTTAGCTGATGAAAGGGAAGATAATGGGATGGAGGAAGTCCATATTTATCGTGACACTCTTCCCACGTCAATAACCTCTGATGTGTTACATCCAAAACATTCCTCAAGAAGTTAATTCCTTTGTCCCTCCATACCCTAAACATCGCATTTTCCTTCCCCTGGGGAAATGACGGCAACACCCACAAAGGCATATGAGGGGATAGATAAATTGGAAGCCTGTAGATCTTACGAACCGCCTTCCAGGCTATGATGGTGTCCCTTAATAACACCGATTGTTTAACGGGCGAGGGTATATGTTGGAGGCTTGTGTGTAGCATCGCCACCAAATCCCAAGGGGATGCCAATGCCTGCTCTATTCCCTGGGCTGTAAAACAGGAGGTACCCCATATACAATCCCTCACGTGACGTACCAAGGCCGCTAGATTGTAATGGCGTATATTAGGCAATTGCAACCCCCCCTCCCATTTAAGCATAGTCAGTTTAGCATATGCTATTCTAGGTCTTTTGTTCTTCCATAGGAAGGAGGTAAACACCTTCTGGAGTCTAGTAACATCACTATGTTTTAGCAACACTGGTATAGTCTGGATCGGATATAGGAGCCTAGCAAAGCTAGTCATTTTTAATAAATGGGCTCTCCCATGTAATGACAAGGGTAGATCCCTCCAACGTTCCAGCTCTCCCACTATTTTTTGTATTAATGGATTGTAGTTAAGGGAATACAGCGAGTTCGGTGTCCTACCTATCTTTATTAAATGACTTTTTTATCTGAAAGGTACTGTGCCACCCTATATAAGTGGTGTACACACAGTACAGTCTGTGGGCCGGCGGCCTCTCACACACAGGAAGGTAACTGCAATATATGATGACGTATAGGGGACGGACCGAACATCGCATATGTTCGCTCGCCATGGCGAAAGCGAACATGCGATGTTCACCAAGAACTGTTTGCCGGCAAATAGTTCAGGACATCTCTAGTCAGCGCAAGTTAAAATGTGGGCAACTCTGCTGTCCTAGTGCAGGCACTGCAGCATGTAGTCACTCATGAGTGCCAGGCTGCCCAGAGGTAAGGACAAGCTGTCCTCTGTGGGAGGCATATCGTCATCGTCCTCTGTATCCCCCCAGCCACGCACCAGTGATGGGCCCAAGCTGCGTTGGATGCCACCCCGCTGTGAACATGCTTCAATCCTCATCCTCCTCCTCCTCTTCGTCCAGTAGTGGGCTCTGGCTGGCCAAATTTGTACCTGGCCTCTGCTGTTCCAAAAAAACTCCCTCTGAGCCACTTCAAAAAGACTGGCCTGAAAGTCTTAGAAATGACCCCTCTTCCTCCTCCTCCTCATGGGCCTCATCCTCTTCCATCATCACCCTAAGTGTTTTCTCAAGGAGACATAAAAGTGGTATTGTAACGCAGATAATGGCATCATCGACACTGGCCATGTTGGTGGAGTACTCGAAACAGCGCAACAGGTCACACAGGTCTCGCATGGAGGCCCAGTCATTGGTGGTGAAGAGGTGCTGTTTCGCAGTGCGACTCACCCATGCGTTCTGCATCTGAAACTCCACTATGGCCTGCTGCTGCTCGCACAGTCTCTCCAGCTTGTGCAAGATGGAGTTCCACCTGGTGAGTACTTCGCATATGAGGCGATGAGCGTCAAGGCCGAAATTACGCTGTAGCGCAGACAGGCGAGCAGCGGCAGGATGAGAATGTCGGAAGTGCGCACAGACGGCCCGCACTTTATGCAGCAACTCTGACATGTCGGGGTAGTTGTGAATGAATTTCTGCACCACCAAATTCAGCACATGAGCCAGGCAAGGGATGTGCATCAAACCGGCTAGTCCCAGAGCTGCAACGAGATTTCGCCCATTATCCCACACCACCAGGCCGGGCTTGAGGCTCACCGGCAGCAACCACTCGTCGGTCTGTTGTTCTATACCCTGCCACAACTCCTGCGCGGTGTGGGGCCTGTCCCCCAAACACATGAGTTTCAGAACGGCCTGCTGACGTTTACCCCTGGCTGTGCTGAAGTTGGTGGTGAAGGTCTGTCGCTGACCGGATGAGGAGGTGGTAGAAAAGGAGGCGTAAGCCGAGGAGGAGGCAACAGGAGGCAAAGAATGATGCCCTGCGATCCTTGGAGGCGGAAGGACGTGCACCAAACAGCTCTCAGCTTGGGGCCCAGCTGCCACTACATTTACCCAGTGTGCAGTTAGGGAGATAAAGCGTCCCCGGCCGTGCATACTGGTCCACATATCTGTGGTTAGGTGGACCATGCCACAGATGGCGTTGCGCAATGCACACTTGATTTTATCCGATACTTGGTTGTGCAGGGAAGGCACGGCTCTCCTGGAGAAGTAGTGGCAGCTGAGAACGACGTACTGTGGGACAGCAAGCGACATGAGCTGTTTGAAGCTGTCCGTCTCCACCAGCCTGAATGACAGCATTTCAAAGGCCAGTAGTTTAGAAATTTGGGAGACTTCAGATGTGTTTTTGAAAAATGTAGCCTTGCTTGGATGTTTTTATTCGTAAGAAAAGGCTTTTGTCTTGCCACTCTACCCCATAGCCCAGACATATGAAGAATACGGGAGATTGTTGTCACATGTACCACACAGCCAGTACTTGCCAGATATTCCTGCAGCTCCTTTAATGTTGCTGTATGCCTCTGTTGCTGTATGCCTCCCAGACCAGTTTTCTTCTTGTCTTTTCATCAATTTTGGAGGGACGTCCAGTTCTTGGTAATGTCACTGTTGTGCCATATTTTCTCCACATCGTATATCTAGTGTCTTGGAAATTCTTTTGTATCCTTCTCCTGACTGATACCTTTTATCCCACTGATGCTTTGTAAGCTCTCTGTGGACCATGGCTTTTGCTGTGGGATGCGACTAAGAAAATTTCAGGAAAGACAACTAGAGCAGCTGAACTTTATTTGGGGTTAATCAGAGGCACTTTAATTTATGGCATGTGTATGCTGACTCCTATTTAACATGATTTTGAATGTGATTGCTTAATTCTGAACACAGCTACATCCCCAGTTATAAGAGGATGTGTACACTTTTGCAAACACATTATTTTCGTTTTTTTTTGTTTTCTTCCCTCCACCTGAAAGATTTCAGTTTGTTTTTCAATTGAGTTGTACAGTTAATAGGTCACATTAAGGCCCCATTCACACGTCTGCAATGTTCGTCCACACCCGTTCCGCAAATCTGCGGAACGGGTGCGGACCCATTCATTTTAAATGGGGACGTGATAGATGCGGAGAGCATACACTGTGCTCTCTGCATCCGCATTTGCAGAGCACGCCGCTGATCTTCCGGCCGGTGGCTCCGCAATAATATAGAGCATTTCCTATTCTTGCCCGCAATTGCTGGGGCTGAAGGCAAGGTGTGTTGCGGATCCGCAACACACTACAGATGTGTGAATGGGGCCTAAAGGTGGAAAATGTTCTGAAATGATTTATCTTTGTCTCATTTTTTTATAGCACAGAAACCTGACATTTTAACAGGGGTGTATAGACTTTTTGTATCCACTGTACATTACAGAATTATTTCACTGCTTCATGATTGTTCAATAACGTTTTTCAAACAATATTAACACTTGAACAAATTATCTGTTGGAAAAGGAACTGCATTTCCACATATTCTATGTGATGAAAGCGTATGAGGCACATCTAATAATATTAAATTGGTATTGAATATCTTCCTAGTTATTGAAATGATTATCTAAAGCCAGATCTCTGGTCAAGAGCAGGTAACTGAGCCTGTGGTCTCACATTGCTGAGATCAAGGTATTTATCATCAGTACATACAGTGCAGAGCTGACATTGGCCTTACTCATGTGATTCTGGGAACTCTGCTACCTCAGATGTACCATCTGTGACAGGACTTGTTCAGAGACCTCTCTCCTGCAAAAACTAAGCTGGGAGTCAATTTTTCCTAAGAGAAATGTGTAAACCTCTTAAAGGGGTTTTCCTATGAACTGAAAAAAAAAAACCTATCTGGAGCAAGGCATACCTGTCACGACTGTGACTGATCCAGATAGGTCTGGGAAGAGAAGGTCGCAGCGACTTGCTACTCGCGATAGCTTGTGAGTTTGCTTCATGGTTCAGGGTATGTCATCCAGGTTTTGCCTTGTGAACCTTTTTGTCCTGACTGGGAGTTTGTAGGCATTCTTCTCAGGTGAGTGCTGTCTGCCACTCCCAGCTACTATATTAGTTTCAGTTTCACTTGCAGTCATTGCCAGATATAGTCCTTACTTCCAGTGCTATTCTGACCTTTGAAGGAGATCGTTTGACGGTATTGCTGTGGAGCTCTTGTCTAGCGTGGACTGTCGTTGTTGGGATCATCTTCTCTGCTCGTGACTGGATAAGTCTATCTCTGCTGGAGATTGTTTGTTTGTTTGTTGTACTGTCTTCCCCTGTTGTTCTCCTAGACATGAGTGATGGTGACTAGTGCTCCCATCTGCCTTTCCCCAGTCTAGTCTTCTGAGGGTCACTCAGGGTTTAGGCATCCTGCTCGCCGCACGGGTTCACACCCCGTCTAGGGTATCAGGGCAGACAGATGCCAGCGTAGGGTTTGTCAGGGGTGGCCGTTCTATTTCCCATCCATAGATAAGGGTCCCCCTTCCCCTCCGTCTGGTGCGACACGACTGCTGCTGGGATAGCGGTCGTGACAGTATATCTGGCCTGCTGTTTTGCTATGTATTCTTCTGTTCCACTATGGATCCGGTTACGGTTTTGGCGAAACAATTACAGGGGTTATCCCTTGAAGTGGCAGGATTAAAAGCAACAGTACTGCAACAGCAGCAGCAATCCTTGGGTTCCACCGTTGCTACGGGAGACCAAGGTACTCCTGAGCCAAAAGTGGCTTTTCCTGATAGGTTCTCAGGAGGGAGAGACCAATTTGTAACCTTCAGAGAAGCTTGTAAATTGTTCTTCAGGTTACGCCCTAGATCCCCCTATTAAATTCTACAGAGGCCTCTATAGGGCAGGGATCGGTTTGTTGTGATCCAGTCGAACCAATGCAAATAGGGGGCGCCACTAGACGGGTGAATCCTCCTAAGATCCGCCATAGGTCAGAGGTTTGTTTTCGTTGTGGGGGGAGGGGTCATTTTGTAAAGGTATGTCCCTCAGAACCCAAGAGATCACAAACCAAGGAGCCGCCGGAAAACTAGAGTCCCCAGACTGTGCAGAGGATAAGAGTCTGGGCGTATTCGTTTCCTCCATACGCATGTCTCAGTTTTTGTTGTCCTCTACCGTTGTGGCGGGCAATAAGACTGAGATCTGTTCCGTCTTTTTGGACAGTGGGGCGGGGGTCAACTTGGTGGATTCACGGTTTGCTCAGGCTCTGGGTTTTACTCCGGAACCGGTACGCAGAACTATTCCTGTTTTTGCCATCGACTCCTCCCCTCTTACTCAGAGAGAGTTAACTCAGATCGTCCATAATATCCATCTGCAGGTAGGGGACCTCCATAAAGAGCATATCTCTTGTTATGTCCTGGACGGTCTTCCGGCTCCTATGGTTTTGGGGCTTCCTGGCTGGTGACTCACAATCCCGTGGTGGATTGGCAGGCCGGGGAGATTGTGGAGTGGAGTGAACATTGTAAGGACAACTGCTTGAGTAGTAGGTGCTCAACACTCTCTGTAACATCTCTACCTTCCTTTCTGTCAGATTTTATGGATGTGTTCTCTGAGAAGGGTTGTCAGGGTTACCACCTCATCGTCCATATGATTGCCCAATTAATCTGTTACCTGGGGCAAAACTACCTAAAACCCGGTTATACAATCTTTCTGGCCCGGAGAGGAAGGCTATGAAAGATTATATTTCGGAGAGTTTGGCTAAGGGACACATCAGACCCTCTTCTTCACCCGTGGCTGCAGGGTTCTTTTTCGTTAAAAAGAAAGATGGGGGCCTGCGTCCTTGCCTGGATTTCCGGGAATTAAACCGGATAACTAACCGAGATCCCTATCCTCTTCCTCTCATTCCCGACCTCTTTAATCAGGTTGCTGGTGCTAAATGGTTCTCCAAAATGGATCTCAGAGGAGCCTATAACCTGGTTCGCATCAAAGAGGGGATGAGTGGAAGACGGCTTTTAATACTCCGGAAGGGCATTATGAAAATCTGGTCATGCCATTTGGTCTTACTAATGCGCCTGCGGTGTTCCAACATTTTGTCAACGATATTTTTAGTCACCTTATCGGGAGATTTGTTGTGATATATCTTGATGACATCCTGGTCTATTCTCCGGATCTGGATACACATAAGATCCATGTGAGACAAGTGCTGCAGATATTAAGGGCCAACAAATTGTTTGCTAAATTAGAGAAATGTGTGTTCGCCGTAAAGAACTGCCATTTCTGGCGTATGTGTTGTCAGATTCAGGTTTCCGCATGGATCCAGAGAAAGTCCGGGCAATTATGGACTGGGATCTGCCTGAGAACCTGAAGGCATTGCAACGCTTCCTGGGGTTTGCCAATTTTTATAGAAAGTTTATAAAGAACTATTCCTTGGTGGTCAAACCACTGACGGACATGACCCGAAAGGGATCCGATTTTCCAAATGGTCACATGCAGCCAAAACTGCCTTTACATCTCTGAAGGAAAGATTCACCTCGGCTCCTATTCTTGTACAGCCAGATGTCTCGCTTCCTTTTATTGTAGAGGTTAACGCATCAGAGGTGGGGGTGGGAGCGGTACTATCTCAGGGCCCGTCCCCTGGTGAATGGCGTCCGTGTGCTTTCTTTTCGAAGAAATTGTCTACTGCAGAAAGGAACTATGACATTGGCAACAGGGAACTTTTGGCTATTAAGTTGGCCTTAGAGGAGTGGCGTCATTTTTTGGAGGGGGCGGTTCATCCCGTCACAGTGATTACCGATCACAAAAACGTAGTATATCTGGAGTCTGCTAAACGTCTCACCCCTAGACAGGCTCGGTGGTCGTTGTTTTTTACTAGGTTTAATATTGTAATAACCTATCGCCCGGGGGCAAAAAATACTAAGGCGGATGCATTGTCTCGAAGTTTTCCTGGAGGGGTGATGATGATGTTCCAGAGCCTATTTTGCAAAAGGGGTGGTGGTCTCTGCATTACACTCAGGTTTAGAGGAGGGTGTTGGAAGCTCAGGGGACGCCCGGCCTCCTGCCCCTCAGATAAACTGTTTGTGCCAGAAAATTTACGCCTGGAGATACTAAAGGAACACCATAACTCCGCACTGGCAGGACACCCAGGTAGTAAGGCAACCTCTGGATTAGTGTCTCGTCGGTTCTGGTGGCCTAAGTGGCGCCAGGAGGTGTTGAATTTTGTGTCTGCATGTCCTACCTGTGCTCGTTCTAAGGTGGATCATACTCGTCCGGCAGGGCGTCTTTTACCTCTGGCCATCCCCAACAGGCCTTGGACGCACCTATCAATGGATTTCATTACTGATCTACCAGTATCAGCGGGGAAGACTGTTATTCTTGTTGTTGTTGACAGATTCAGTAAAATGGTGCACTTTATTGCTCTGACCGCTTTGCCTAATGCTAACACACTGGCTCAGGTTTTTATTGACCACATCGTGAAGCTTCACGGGGTCCCTTCCGATATTGTTTCGGATCGTGGTACCCAATTTGTTTCTAAATTTTGGAAAGCTTTTTGTTCTCGTTTAGGGGTTCATCTGTCGTTTTCTTCATCTTTCCATCCACAGTCCAATGGTCAGACTGAACGTACCAATCAAAACCTAGAGACATATTTGAGATGCTTTGTTTCCGAAAATCAGGAGGAATGGTCATCTTATTTACCGTTAGCCGAGTTTGCCATTAATAATCGTCGTCAAGAATCCACCGATAAGTCACCATTTTTGGTGCGTATGGTTTCCATCCTCAGTTTTGTACGTTTAGTGAGGGGGGGCCGTCTGGGATTCCCGAGGAGGAACGATTTGCGTCTTCACTTTCATCAGTGTGGCAGAGTGTGCAAGAAAGTTTGAAGAGAATTGGTGGCAGATACAAACGTGTGGCTGATAAGAAGCGCTCTGAAGGTCCGGACCTTGAGGTGAATGACTTGGTGTGGTTGTCTACCAGAAATATCAAGTTGAAGGTTCCCTCATGGAAAGTAGGTCCGAGATTTATTGGTCCTTATAGGGTAATTAAGATCATTAACCCGGTGGCTTTTCGTCTGGAGCTACCTCAGACTCTAAGGATCCATAATGTCTTCCAAAGATCTCTGCTTAAGAGATATGTAGAACCTCCTGAACCATTGCCACTACCGCCTCCACCGGTGGTTGTTGATGGCAGTCTTGAGTTTCAGGTAGAAAAGATTGTTGATTCACGATATGTTCGCCGCTCTCTTCAGTACCTGGTGCACTGGAAAGGTTATGGTTCGAAGAGAGAATGTGGGTGCCAGCATCAGAGATAAAGGCGGACAGACTCATTCGGGCTTTTCATAGGTCCCACCCGGAGAGGCCTGGTCTTGAGGGTCCGGTGGCCCCTCGTAGAAAGGGGGTACTGTCACGACTGTGACTGATCCAGATAGGTCTGGGAAGAGAAGGTCACAGCGACTTGCTACTCGCGATGGCTTGTGAGTTTGCTTCATGGTTCAGGGTATGTCATCCAGGTTTTGCCTTGTGAACCTTTTTGTCCTGACTGGGAGTTTGTAGGCATTCTTCTCAGGTGAGTGCTGTCTGCCACTCCCAGCTACTATATTAGTTTCAGTTTCACTTGCAGTCATTGCCAGATATAGTCCTTACTTCCAGTGCTATTCTGACCTTTGAAGGAGATCGTTTGACGGTATTGCTGTGGAGCTCTTGTCTGGCGTGGACTGTCGTTGTTGGGATCATCTTCTCTGCTTGTGACTGGATAAGTCTATCTCTGCTGGAGATTGTTTGTTTGTTTGTTTGTTTGTTACTGTCTTCCCCTGTTCTTCTCCTAGACATGAGTGATGGTGACTAGTGCTCCCATCTGCCTTTCCCCAGTCTAGTCTTCTGAGGGTCACTCAGGGTTTAGGCATCCTGCTCGCCGCACGGGTTCACACCCCGTCTAGGGTATCAGGGCAGACAGATGCCAGCGTAGGGTTTGTCAGGGGTGGTCGTTCTATTTCCCATCCGTAGATAAGGGTCCCCCTTCCCCTCCGTCTGGTGCGACACGACTGCTGCTGGGATAGCGGTCGTGACAATACCATTATTTTAACTATATTAATGCAAAATTCTGATCTCCAATGTCATTCTCCCCCTCCTTCTTCTTTTTTTCCTTTTTATCTGGAAGACTTGTTTCTTCCCTTTCTGTGGGTGGGCAGCAGCTCATGCCATGTGAAAATCAACCACCTGCATCTGCCAGGAGTGCATTGCAATCAGCTATTGGTACCTCTTTCCTTTTCGGCATAGAAAATAGTCCTTGACAATCAGCCCTTTGGATTCCACTAATAAATAACACCTTGCTATTTCCTCCCCCATCTTGTTTCTCTGCTGACTAGAGAGAGTTATAGCTGTATATGTCTATGAATCTATGAAGGAAATGTGTCTGGCCTGCTTTACTAAAGTCCCCTTTACAGGGGTGGGATTCAAATTTTTAACAACAGGTTCCCTGCTCAATGGCAGACACGCGCCGTCACAACACATGTTTACATATACATACACCATATATATGCAACACACATACACATACAGTAAATACACCATATCCATGGTACATACACATAAATACACCATATATACACTACACACACATACCACCCAACTAAGGAGCTAAACTATCAGAGGCACGCGAGCGAAGCAATGGAAGTAAACATCTTCAGCTGCCCTGCTGCCATCAGAGCACCGGTAAGACGGTTCTCCAATCCAGTTGTAATTTTAACAACCGGACCTGGAGAACTGGAGGGAACTGGCTGAATCCCATGCCTGCCCCTTTACATGTACCAGTTATTGGGCTAATTATTGGTAAAGATTGTTAGCTTGAATGCTCGCTCCTGATACTGACCTGTGTGAATGTGCTGCCGATCATCCAATGAACAAGCAAATGCTTATTCATTCGGTGAAATCATTATTTTGCAGACAGCAAATATATTGTTTCTGGGCAACAGATTATCCTGTATGGGGACAAGTGGTTGCAGTAGCAATCACATACAGAGGACCCCCCAGGCCAATATATAGACATAGGTTTTCAAAGCCACAGTCAAAAAAATCCAAGTTTGCATATACTGTATTTCATAGCACAATGAAATGCTCATAACATAAATGACTCAGATGACATTATCAGCAGTGCTGTCACTACGACAATGATTTGAGCCTCATGGCATCATCAATGCTTATTGAGCCTTAAAGGGGACAGGTACAGGTTACTACCGAGCCTTTAAATCTCAGGCATGTGTCACGTTAGTTGCCCAGTGAAGAAATCATGGCTGTCTGGCATCTATGGGTCCTTGCACTCAATCTGTAGGAAAAAGTATCCAGCATGCATACAAGTTTACCTTTATTAAATCATGGTTAAAACATCATACTGGGATGAATACAGCATTTGCATGATCTGATCTGAGGATCTGAAATGGGGGTCTGATGTGAGGTCTGAGTTGAGGTCTGATATGGGGGTCTGATCTGAGGTCTGATATTGGAGTCTGATCTGAGGTCTGATAACAGGGTCTGATCTAAAGATCTGATGGGGGTCTTATATGATTATCTGAACTGAGGTCTGATATGGGGGTCTGATCTGAGGTCTGATGAAAACATTTTTTTTCTATTTCTTCTCTAAAACCTCGGTGTGTCTTATCATTAGGTGTATTTTATAAAGTGAAAAATATGGTACATAGAAAAACAGAGCAAAGACAACAGGAGAAAAGAGCAAGACTTGTGACAGATCTCAGTCTTCCAAAAGTAAAGGGCTCAAGGAGACACAAGGTCAGAAATACATTATATGACAGCCATAGTACATAGTAACATAGTAACATAGTATATAAGACCGAAAAAAACATTTGTCCATCCAGTTCGGCCTGTTTCCTACAAGTTGATCCAGAGGAAGGCAAAAAACCCCTGTGAGGCAGAAGCCAATTTTCCCAACTTAAGGGGAAAAAAATTATTTCCCGACTCCAATCAGGCAATCAGAATAACTCCCTGGATCAACGACCCATCTCTAGTAGCTGTAGCCTGTGATATTATTACACTCCAGAAATACATCCAGGCCCCTCTTGAATTCCTTTATTGTACTCACCATCACCACCTCCTCAGGCAGAGAGTTCCATAGTCTCACTGCTCTTACCGTAAAGAATCCTCTTCTATGTTTATGTACAAACCTTCTTTCCTCCAGACGCAGAGGATGTCCCCTCGTCACAGTCACAGTCCTGGGGATAAATAGATGATGGGAGAGATCTCTGTACTGACCCCTAATATATTTATACATAGTTATTAGATCTCCCCTCAGTCGTCTTTTTTCTAAAGTGAATAACCCGAATTTTTATAATCTTTCAGGAAACTGTAGTTGCCCCATTCCAGTTATTACTTTAGTTGCCCTCCTCTGAACCCTCTCCAGCTCTGCTATGTCTGCCTTGTTCACAGGAGCCCAGAACTGTACACAGTACTCCATGTGTGGTCTGACTAGTGATTTGTAAAGTGGTAGGACTATGTTCTCATTATGGGCATCTACGCCCCTTTTGATGCAACCCATTATCTTATTGGCCTTGGCAGTAGCTGCCTGACACTGGTTTTTGCAGCTTAATTTGCTGTTTATTAACCCCTTAAGGACCGGGGGTTTTGGGATTTTTGCGTTTTTGTTTTGCGCTCCCTGCCTTCCAAAAGCCATAACATTTTTATATTTCCGCTCACATAGCCATATGATGGCTTATTTTTTGCGGGACAAGTTGTACTTTTTAACGCTACCATTTATTTTTGCATGTGATGTAGTGGGAAACGGGAAAAAAATGCCAAATGGGGTGAAATTGCAAAAAAAAAGCAATTTCACCACAGTTTTACGGGTTTTTAAATTACAACGTTCGATTTGCGATAAAACTGACTGGTTAATTTTATTCTTCAGGTCAATATGAATCCGGCAATACCTAATATGTATAGTTTTTCTTGCGTTTTGATAGTGAAAAAAAAATTAAAAGTGGGAATTTTTTTATTTTATTTTTTTGTCGCCATGTTTTGACCCCTATAACTTTTTTGTAATTATGCGTACGGAGCAGTGTAGGGGCTCATTTTTTGCGGGGCAATCTGAACTTTTAATTGATACCATTATGGGGTGCGTATGATGTTTTGATCACTTTTTATTCATTAATTTTTTTTAGGAAATGAAGCGTCCAAAAATGGCGAATTAGCCATTTGGACGCTTTCTTTCCGTTTTTATGTTTACCGTATGGTGAATATTTTTTAATATTATTATAGTATGGGCATTTTCGCACATTGCGACACCCATTATGTGTAATTTTTTTATTTTTTTTTTTATTTTTTTTTCATTTTGGGGAAAGGGGGGTGATTTGAATTTTTATATTTTTTTATTTAATTTTTATTTTTTAAACTTTTTTTTTATTTTTTTACCACTTTCTTATAATTCCCATAGGAAACTATAAGATGCAATCATCAGATTGCTATTCTCATATATTCCAATGCAATAGCATTGGAATATATGAGAAAATCGCATATTTCCTATGGAGCCTATTACAGTCATAGGCTCCATAGGAATACTGTGTAGTAACCTAGGTTTCATTCACAGAAACCTAGGGTACTACATTACTAGTGAAACTTTCGGTTTTTGCGCGATCAGATGCCGTGGTCAGGATTGACCACGGCATCTGAGGGGTTAAATGTCCGCGATCGGCATCGCTGCCGGTCGCGGACATGAGCTGCGGGCGCCATCTTTAAAGTGCGGACGAAGGGCGTACATGTATGGCCTTCGTCCTTAAGGGGTTAAAATTCCTAGATCCTTTCCATGTCAGTGTTACCCAGTGTTTCAGTACAATCCTGAAACATCGGTAAATGTAATTTTTTTTAAAGTCATTTTCAACTTTTTGTGTAGCAGTGACAAGATGCCCAGTGCTGATTTACGGGCACAATGTATCCTTGCCCTCAAGAGAATGCAAGAGCCAGAGAAGATAAAACGTGATGTGCCAAAGGTCAACAGGACTGCTGTTCTCTGGATTTCAGCCAGGTTTATGTGGTCCAAAGCCAGTATCCTTAGCAGTAAGACAACACTTACCTCTGAATTGCAGAAAGACGTCCGCAGGGAGGATTTCCGTGATTCCTAATAAACATTTAAAGGCATTGAATGGCACAAAGGAGGACGGTGATATCTATCGAAAGCATAAAATCATAAATGCAGGTGTCTCAGTGGAGTGTGAATCAGGTGCCTAACACAGTGGCTGTGATGACAGATCCTATACATAGAGTAATGCTTAGTTATCATTGCTTTGGAATTACTAACTCACTGGCTAATTGCAAACAGTGATTGCAAATTACCTACTATAAAGCATGTAAAATGACAATTCTTTGAGGGAAATATCCTGTGCATTATTTAGAGCCGAGGAATTGATGTCAGATGGTATTACGATCACTGTCACTGACGTCAGTTACCCCGCAGCACTTCATACACCTGGAAATGCTTCATGGCAGACAGAATAACAAAGCCGTACTACCAACAGTCAATGACTCACAAGGCCGGGATTGGATAGAAATCAATACATTTTCTCCATGTGTGTGACTTCACTTTCCTCTGTGTGTTTGTTCTTTCTTTGCCAAAGCAACGGATGACAGTGGGATTAGTTTGTTGAAACAGCCATTATTGAAATACTGGTCTGCAAATGGAAATGTAAATTGTCACAATCCTCTAGTCACAAGCACTGCCGGGCTTTAAATTAGAGTACTATACCGTGTTTTAAAGGGGTTATCCCATGATTAATGTAAAAAATGAAAATTAGACATCATATAGGACAATCTCTTTCTAAAAAGCTAGGACCAGCCCTGTACCTCAAATGAATCCAGAGATCTCCCCATTCATTGCTCTGCTAGATTTATATCCAGCTTGTAGCTCAGGTGTGTGTCTCAGCTCTCCCTATCACAGTACAGAAGGCACTTGAAGGATGAAACTGAGCATGTGCGGCCATCTCAGTGAGCAGGAGAAAGAAATAAGAAAAAGAACAAACAGCAGGTGGCGCTATACCGATACATTTTATTGAATAACTCAGTGGCTATACTAAATTTTTAATTACATGCAATTACAAAAATATTCAGATACAGGTTCTCGTTTGAAAACTGTAGAATATTTTTTTGTGGGACAACCCCTTTAAAGGTGCTAACAATCAGGCGACAAGCTACAGTCATAAGTGCATTTTATAGGATAGCACCCAATAATATATATTTGAGATAGAATATTTAAGGAGAATTTGGTTATATTATTTGGTTGCGTTTTTACCTTATTGGTCATTGTTGCTTACAGTATACAATGCCAACATAGTCTGTCAACACGCAGTGCTGTACAGAGATTGCTAAAATTCACATCAGTCCCTATTATAGAGCAAATTGATTCTAACAATCTAATAATCATTCATTCAAAATCAGCATCCTGAAGCACCAAGTGTCTAGCCCCATTGCTCAAGAGACCCACCTTGGCCCCCTACCCTTGATTGACAGGGTCGATTGTCTCTCCTAACCCTGTCAATTTAGTGCATGTGCCATTGCTCTGAGTATCGGCACACATGCAGAGGATCTGTTGCTGTTACCTAAGCAGTGCAGATACTGACTGTGCATGTGTAGCTGAGGCCCAGGTCAACTGGAAGTTGAGTGGTGGCTTTGAGCAGAGGAGCACCATCTCCACTTCTGGGTGTACCCAGACTTCCGCAGTGCAGTCATCATCTTCCCTTCTCAGGTAGTAGAAGCAGATGTTCTGCGCATGCGCAGATACTCAAAGAAATGGTGCAAGAATGAGAATGACATCTCACCTGGCCTTGTCAATCAGAGAGGAGAGGGAAGTCTCTTGAGAAGCAGGGAAAGCCCCTTGATGCTCCAGAAGGCTGATTTTGAATAAATTAGATTTGTTAGAATTGATTTGCTCATCTGTAGTCCCTGCCGCCAGTCAGCCTCACAATCTAATTTCCTCTATTCTGCCACACACATTAGGGTAATTTAATCTATCAGAATGTTTTTGGAGAGTGGGAGGAATCCGGAATGCTTGGAGGAAACACACACAAACAGAGGGAGAACATACAAACCCTGTACAGATGTTGTCCAGTACCCTAAGAAAAAACTGTGTAACCAATGATCCACTCTGCCATTTAATGTTAAACCTACAATACTTATGTGTGTATTTAACTCATGGTTTGCCAGTTTTAGTGGTGTGGCAGGATTTGGCATATATGAATGTACCCTAAAACTGACCATTTTACAGTTCAGAGAAAACTGGTAGTCACAAAAGGTGCTCAGACAACAGGTACCAATACCAAAGACCTACAGACGCAGTGTTATAAAGCGAATACTAGTGAGTGTTATTTATATTGAAGCGCTCACTAGTCTGCAGGAGATGGGGGAGTGAAGCGCTGTGAGCACTGTACTCACCTCTCCTCCCTGGTCTACTCTGGCTTGCGCTTCACTGTCCAGACTGCCTACGCATCAGGACGTAGTGTGTGCACTATGACCTGACTATGCAGGCAGTCAGGTAACTTTGCAGCGTGGGCCCAGAGAAGACAAGGGAGTGCGACTGCAGGGGAGAACGCCGCAATGGGAGAGTGACAGTGGAGCAGGAGAGGTAAGTTAATTTATTTATTTTAAAGTCTGAGTTGAGGTCTGATATGGGAGACCTTGTCTTACACGGAGTCCTGATCTGAGGTCTCTCATGGAGGCAGGGCCGCCATCAGGGGGGTACAGGCCATACCCCAGTAAGGGGCCCGGACCCTGGGGGGCCCGGCGGTCCCAAGCCTTTTTTTTTTTTTTGTGGCCGCCGGCCCTGGGGCCCAGTGCTCCTCCCCCTCTTCATTCCGCAGCCCGTCCCTTACCTCCCCGACCCGCCCACCCCTCAGCTGATGGGTCAGGCAGGCTTTCCACTGCGCGTCCTGTGCAGCACAGCCTCTTAGCCTGCTCTCGGCGATCTCCCTCCCTCCCGATTATTTAAATCGCATATTAATCGCGATAACTAGAATAATGACGAATATTCAATTTCGACGAATATTCTATCGAATATTCGTGAATTTCGTCGAAATCGAATATGGCACCTGCCGCTCATCACTACTCAGGACACGCAGTGGAAAGCCTAATGGCTGCACGGAGACTGGATTTAAGGAAGGGGTACCTCCAGGCGGTGCTGGGGAGCGAGCTGGCCGGTGTACAGGATCAGCAAGTAGCAAATTACATATTGCAGGGCTGTATGGGGGCAAAATTAACTTGTGTTGGGGCAAATTACTTAGTGGGGGGTCAGTGTGGCGGCCATAATACATGGAGGGTCAGGTGGGGGCAAAATTACTTAGTGGGGGGAAAATTACATAATGGAGGGCTGTCTGGGGGCAAAATTAACTTGTGTGCGGGCAAATTACTTAGTAGGGGGTCAGTGTGGCGGGCAAACTACATAATGGAGGGCCATGAGGGGGCAAAATTACTTAGTGGGGGGCAAATTACATAATGGAGGTCTGTGTGGGGGCAAAATTATCTTGTGCAGGGGAAATTTACTTAGTGGGGGGTCAGTGTGGCGATCAAACTACATAATGGAGGGCCATGTGGGGGCAAAATTACTTAGTGTGGGGGCAAATTACTTAGTGGGGGAAACTTACATAATGCAGGGCTGTCTGGGGGTAAAATTAACGTGTGTGGGGGCAAAATTAACTTGTGGGGGAGGGGCAAATTACTCAGTGGAGGTCAGTGTGGCGGGCAAACTACATAATGAAGGGCCATGTGGGGACAAAATTACTTAGTGTGGGGGCAAATTACTTAGTGGGGGAAAGTTACATAATCAGGGCTGTCTGGGGCAAAATTAACTTGTGAGGGGGGGGAAAATTAGTCAGTGGGGGGCAGTGTGGCAGACAAACTACATAATGGAGGACCGTGTGGGGGCAAAATGACATAGTGTGGGGGCAAATTACATAATGCAGGGCTGTCTGGGGGCAAAATTAACCTGTGTGGGGGCAAAATTAACTTGGGGGGGCAGTGTGGCAAGCAAACTACAAAATGGAGGGCCATGTGGGGGGCAAACAACATAATGTGGGGCAGCGTGGGGGGGGAATTACATAATGTGGGGCAGTGTGGGGGCAGTATTACTAATGAGGGCATTCTAGAAGGACATTGCTATTGGTGGGACTATGAGGAGCACTATTCCTTTGGGTCACTATTTTTTTTCTTCAGGATAGTATTTGTGGTATTGGGGGGGCACAGCGAGCAGCAAGATAACACTGTGGGGGCTCTAGGTTGGGAGATGATGATAGAAATGTGAGGAAGCTAAGATGTCCGTGTGTCACACTCTGCAAAGACGAGGCACGGCTGAGAGAAGTGTCTGGACCAAATGGAGAAGATGATGACAGAGAAGATCTACAGACGTCACCTGCAGGCCTTGGATGTGAAAGGTACGTGCTGCTGTATAGCAACTTAAAAAAAAATGCGGGGGGGGGGGACTTAGAGAATTGGGCCATATTCATTGGGACTGTATATATAGTGTATTTATGTATGTGTAACATGTATATGGTGTATTAATGTGTATTTGTCTTGGATATATATGTGTTGTGACGCCGAGCGTCTGCTGTTGAGTAGGGAACCTGTTCTTAAAAATTTCAAATGACGTTTTGCTGTTACGCAACACTATGGGGCTGGTATGTAATTTTTTCCAGGGCTGGTTTTCATACCCAGTCCGGCCCTGGGGTGGGCTGACTGGGTCTGGGGTCTTTGGGCTGATCTGAGGTCATAGGGGATGATTGGGGGTCTAATGGGGTCCTTGGGCTGATCTGAGGTCTGATGGGGGCTGACTGGGAGTCTTTGGGCTGATCTGTGGCCTGATGGGGGTTGCCTGGGGGGGTCTGATGGGGGCTGACTGGGGGTCTTTTGGCTGATCTGAGGTCTGATGGGGGCTGACTGGGGGTCTTTGGGCTGATCTGAGGTCTCATGGAGGCTGACTGGGAGTATTTGGGCTGATCTGAGGTCTGATGGGGGCTGACTGGGGGTCTTTGGGATGATCTCTGCGGAGATGAGAGATGGCTGAAAGAAGACAGACGGCTGCGCATGTCTGTGATAACACCCCCTGCAATGCTAAACACCTGTTCAGACAATACACTGGCTGCAGGGCACACTATCACCTCCAAGGCGTAAAGGGGAAGCTCAGGCCATGTGCCCAATTTGGAGACCCAGAAGTTGAATGGGGCAGACCCATCAGTCAGTACGTGGGGGCATGTGCACACATACTGCTCCACCATGTTGCTGAAATGCTGCCTCCTCCTAAGACGTTGCATATCAGCTGGTGGTGCTGGTTGTTGTGGCGTGGTGACAAAGCTTTTCCACATTTCAGCTTTGCTAACCCTGCCTTCTGAGGTGCTGGCGGTGCCCTGGCTTCATTGGCGGCCTCTTCCTCCTCCTCTGCCTTCACCTTGTGCTTCCATTGAGCCCTTGGTGTCAGTTGGGAATGCCATAAGCAGCGCATCTACCAGCGTGCGCTTGTACTTGCGCATCTTCTGATCACGCTCCAGTGAGGGAATTAAGGACAGCACATTGTTCTTGTAATGGGGATCCAGCAGGTGATCAGCACAAGTTACAATGTGGGCAACTCGGCTGTCGTTGCGCAGGCACTGCATCATGTAGTCGCTCATGTGTGCCAGGCTGTCCAGAGGCAAGGACAAGCTGTCCTCTGTGGGAGGCGTATCGTCATCGTTCTCTGTATCCCCCCAGCCACGCACCAGTGATGGGCCCGAGCTGCGTTGGGTGCCACCCCGCTGTGAACACGGTTCCTCCTCATCCTCCAGAACTGTGCCCTGGCTGAACAATTGTGTACCTGGCCTATATTGGTGCAGGAACCCACCCTCCGAGCCAATTATGAATGACTGTCCTGATAACGGTTGAAATGATCCCTCTTGCTCTTCCACTTTCTCCTGTGACACATTCTCCTCCATCATGGCCCAAAGCGTTTTTTCAAGGAGACATAGAAGTGGGATAGTAACGCTGAGAACGGCGTCATCAGCACTGGCCTTGTTGGTGGAGTACTCGAAGCAGCACAACAAGGCACACAGGTTTCGCATGGAGGCCCACTCAGTGGCGGTGAAGTGGTGTTGTTCCACAAAGAGACTGACCCGTGCGTGCTGCAGATGAAATTCCACTATCGCCTGCTGCTGCTTGCACAGTCTCTCCAGCATGTGCAAGGTGGAGATCAACCTTGTGGGCACGTCGCATATGAGGCAGTGAGCAGGAAGGCCAAAGTTACGCTGCAGCGCAGACAGACGAGCAGCAGCAGGGTGAAAATGCCTAAAGCGAGCACAGATGTTCCGCACTTTCTGCAGCAGCTCTGACATATCAGGATCGTTTTTCAGAAATTTTTGCACCACGAAATTCAGCACATACGCCAGGCAAGGAATGTGCGTCAAACCGGCTAGTCCCAGAGCTGCTACAAGATTTCGACCACCAGACCGGGCTTGAGGCTCAGTGGCACCAACCACTTATCAGCCTGTTGTTCCTGGAAACTATACAGTTCACTGTATAATCTAGACATACAGATGTTATTCTAAGAATCCAATATATTCTCTTAATTGAAGTACTCTGGGGGTTTATTTATCCAAAAATATTCCTATATTAGGGGCATTGCTGGCACAGATTGCAGTGCAAAAGTTATTTGCATTGCAATCTGTGACTTTTCCCCGCCCATGCCACTCCCATTTTTTAGACCTGGCGTGAGCGGGGAACAGGCCAGTATTCATCATTTTCTATGTCTGTTTTAGGTGTAGAAAATGGTTTAAATGTAAGACAGCTAGGAAGCTAGCTTACATTTAGGCGGCATTCACACGGGCATTGTGGGTGCGTTGCAAGAAAATGCACAATTTTTCAGCTCAAGTGCAAAGTGTTTTAATGTGTTTTGCATGCGCATGAGAAAAATCGGCATGTTTGGTACCCAGACCCGAACCCGGACCATCGCTGAAGTTCGGGTTTGGGTTAGGTGTTGTGTAAATTTTATTATCTTCTTTAATACAGAATGCTTAGTAAACGGTCAATTGAGGGTTAAAAAAAGAAATAAAAATTAACTCACCTCCTCCAATTGATCGCTTAGCTGTCTGTCTCCTGTTCTTTGTTCAGGAACTGTCAAAGGACCTGTGGTGACATCACTGGGCTCATCACATGGTCCATCACCATGTTCTTTTTCCTGCCAGGTCCTGAAGAAAGAAGAAGAAAGAAGCCGGACTGCGCGAACAAGTGGATTAGGTGAGTTTAATTCTTTTTATTTTTTAACCTCTCCATCCTTAATTTTGTTTAGCATTCTGTATTAATAATGCTATTATTTTCCCTTATAAGTATGATATAAGGGAAAATAATAAAGATCGGGTCCCCATCCCGATAGTCTCCTAGCAACCATGTGGGAAAATCTCACCGCATCCCCCAAATATAGGGTTCTAAAACGCCGGTCTTAATAAATGACCCCCTTTGTGTTTTACCCATCTTCAAAGAGATTCTTGGATAGAAACATAATATTTTCTTCTGTTGGAATCGGATGAATTGTTCTCATACTCATACAGTATGTAAAATGATTAACACCTTAAGGACCGGAGGTTTTTTATTTTTTGTTGTTTTCGTTTTGCGCTCCCTGCCTTCCCAGAGACATAACTTTTTTATTTTTTGGTTCACATAGCCATATGAGGCTTGTTTTTTGCCGGACAAGTTGTACTTTCCAATGCAACCATTTAATATTGCATATGATGTAGTGGGAAGCGGGAAAAAAATTCCAAATGGGGCAAAAATCCCCAAAAAAAGCAATTCCACCACAGTTTTGCGGGTTTTTAAATTCCGACGTTAGATTTGTGATAAAACTGACTGGTTACTTTTATTCTACAGGTCAGTACGAATCCAGCGATACCCTATATGTATAGGATTTCTTGCGTTTTGATAGTGTAAAAAAATTCAAAAGTGGGAAAAAATCGGTTTGACTTTTTTGTCGCCATGTTTTGACCCCTATAACTTTTTTGCAATTATACTTACGGAGCTGTATTGGGGATAATTTTTTGCGTCATAATCTTATCTTTTTATTGATACCATTCTGTGGTGTGTATGACTTTTTCATCACCTTTTATTCAATTTTGTGGAAAATGAAGCGACCAAAAATGGCCATTTTGACCCTTTTTTCCGTTTTGCTGTTTGACGTATGGGGAATATTATTTTATATTTTTATAGTATAGGCGTTTTCGCACATTGCGACATCCCTGATGTGTATTTATTTTCTTTTTTTGGTTTTTTTCTTTTATTTTGGCAAAAGGGGGGTGATTTAAACTTATGTTTTTTTAATTTATTTATTTTTTTACTTTTTTTTTTTTACACTTTTATATATTTCCCATAGGGAACTATAACATACAATCATCTAAATGCGATTTTCATACAGTCCAATGCAATAGCATTCGAATATATGAAAAAATCGCATATTTCCTATGGAGCCTATTACAGGCAAGGCTCCATAGGAAATACTGCAGAGCTGCCTGGGTTTCATTCATAGAAACCCAGGCTACTACAGGCGCGCTCCGGCTCCTCCGATCGCAACACGGGGGAGGCGGAGCACAACCGAAAGTTTAACTTTTAGTTTGCATCGCGTGCAGATGCCGTGGTCAGGATTGAGAGGCATCTGAGGGGTTAAATGTCCGCAATCGGCATAGCCGGTCGCGGACATTAGCCGCGGGTGTCTGCTACAAGAACCATGCGGACACCCGTGGCTAAGGCACCCGCATGAAGCAGGAGCGGGCGCCATCTTTAGGGACAGGAAACAGGATGTACAGTTATGTCCTGTGTCCTTAAGAGGTTAATGCACTTATTCTTGACCAAATTATCTGCCAGTCTATACTTTAGTTTACTTTTGCAAATATTTCCAAGTCTGTTTTTGATGAAATTTAAAGGAGCTGTCTGAACAGTGCTAATTCTCAAAATGAAGCTACCATGACAATCAGCTGATTACCATGGGTCCATCTACTCAAGCTGCAGGTGACCACAAATTTTTCCTGCAGCAAATGTAGTATTACTTAATGCCTATTTGAGTGAATAAAATACATGTGTGCACCAGGTTGGTAAACATCTTTTGTAATATCCTTACGCACGTTTCTCGGCAGCATTCTCGAATACTAACCCCGCACTATTACTTCCTCACACTTTTCTCATGACATACACCTATCTTAAATGTACCATGCTTACTAATATTCCCATAAATTCATACAATATCCTGACCCGCACTTTCCTCACTTATATCTTCATGTTTCTATACTTAAAGCATGCAGGTTGACATGATATATTCAGAGATGTAAGTGGGCCATCTAGAGGTAACACGTGGGCGTGCTTCCGATATATTTGTACTATCGTAAAACATGTTTTATGACGGTAATCATTTTGTCACGTTAAATTGAGCAGAAATTTGTGTACTTTTCATTATGATCCTAGAAGCCTTGAGTGATTCCAAAACAAAGGTAATGTGCTAGAAATAATAGAGTCAAGAGTGTTGATTTTCTTCGCAATTGTATCAGCCAACAATCGTTAAATCATTGTCTTCCACATCCCCATAAATCTTAATTTGCTGTGAAGTCCTCTCCAGCTGTCAATGAATATCTCATAAAAATGACTAATGATGTTTGTATTAGGTTGTTTAACTCATCACTTATTATACAGGTCTAGATTTTTGATATTTTATAGACATTTAGGAATTTCACATAATTATGAGAATGTACACAGTGCAGCAAAAAGAAAGACAAAGTGAATATGAATGTTGGACTGTTTAAATGTATATTCCATGATTTTACTACTGATTGCTTATCCTCAGGATAGGTCATCAATATCTGATCAGAGGGGGTTCTGCTGTCAATATTAAAATCCTGGACTGCCCCTTTAAAATTCGTTCAAGTCATGCCAAATCTCCTTGCCCCCTCTTTGGCTCATATCTAGAGATGAGCGAATTTCTTAAAAATTCGATTCGGCCGGTTCGCCGAATTTTTGTAAAAATTTGGTTCGATCGAAATTTATTTGCGGCGAATCACATTAAAAAACTGCTATTTCCTTGCTTCAGCAAGCCTTTATAGTGGTGCAAAATACTGTGCCTTGCAGTACATGCATAGGGAGTGTGCGGTGGTAGTGAAACAATACTGTGAGTCCATATGACATGCAGAAGACAGGCGTCGCTCTTAGAATCACTGCACACTTCACTTATTTGAGCAGTCACAGGGCCAAAACTGACCAAATAACTATGAACTCAGCCTTACAGGTCGATGTTAGCGTCAAGAAGAAGCACACTCCTTTTACACCGTTGTTAGCTGATTCCACATAGATGTCTATAGAACCTGTTCTATTAAACGATTATAACAGTAGAGCCCCCCGATGGAGAGGGTGTCAGCAGTAAGTTTGTGTTGACATCACTGATTATCTTGCCCTTCCTCTGATCAATCAGAAAAATAACCCTCCAAAAACTGATCCTGACTGTTGAGCATCCACCTTCACTCGGTCAGCATTTGGTCAGTAATCCATCAGTATTGCTAATGCCAAAATAAAACAGGAGTGGATCCAAAACAGAGATGATACATGAATGGAATATTTGCATGTCTTCTGTGTTTTGTACCCATTCCTGCTTTTGGCTTACAAATCATAAGCCAATTCTGATGGGGCAATACAGGCCTTACAGTTGCTACACAGACAGTATCCATTGCGTGTCTCATTTTTCCTTCCTTCTAGCACATCAGAAGAAGGGTCAAATAAATGATGATGTCAGCCAGGCCAAAAGGAAAAATAGTGGCCCAGTCATGAAGTGGGGAAAGTAGGAACAGCATGAGAAGTACACAGAGTGGCCCTATGACATAGTGGTTGACGTCGAAGCAGCATGAGGAGTCCACAGAGTAGCTCAATAATAGAGTCTGGAGGTGGCAGCAGCATCAGGAGGCAACAGAGTGGCACAATGACAGAGTATGGAGGTGGCGGCAGCAACATCTGGAGGAGGCCACAGAGTAGCACAATGACAGTGTGGAAGTGGCAGCAGCATCAGGAGGCCAGAGAGTGGCACAATGACAGTTTAGAGTTTGCAGTAGCAGCATCAGGAGACCACAGAGTGGCAAGTTGACAAAGTGTGGAGGTGATAACAGCATCAGGAGACCACAGAGTGGCAAGGTGACATAGTATGGAGGTGACAGCAGCATCAGGAGACCACAGAGTGACCCGGTGACAGAGTGGGTTGGTGAGTGGCAATACGAGTACCAGCTGAAATTGGTTGGGGAAGTGTTGGTGTGGCATCATGGATGATCTAGTTTGATGCCTCAGACATTGGTGGGTGGAAACCCTGGCTGATCTACGCCTGATTAATCTTGACAAAGGTGTCCCTGCCTCCATCTCCACTGCATACTGTCATTTTGTCTGGGTCCTCATCCTCTTCCTCATCGTCCTGTAGCTCCTCTGTCTGATCCTGCTCCTCCTCTCCTGTAACATGTGTGTAAAAAACACCCATTTTACTACACATTGCTTGTACTCCAATGTCCTCCTCCTCCTCCAGTTCAGCCCCCATAGGGCTCATGTGGCCGTGAGATCTAGGCGACACATCTCCAGTCCTCTGACCAGCGAGATTTACCAACATCTGTTCCAGGACATGACGTTTTTCATCCCGTAGTCCTGGCGATTGACAAATAACGTTGCCTTCTCAAAGGTACTCCTATCTGCTTAGATCATCAACAAATCATTTATGGACCTTCTCTGTTCTTATAGTCCGTCCAACATATGAAGGGTGAAATTCAGCCTATGTTGGGGGATGCTGATCTGCCACTGCAGCTCAAGGAGGGTCTGCTTGAGTGGATGAAGTGCATTAAAAGTTTCCTGGCCAAGGCAAATGAGGTGCAGAACAGCGTGACACCGCCATGCCCTGCAAATGTAATATGCTGGTGGGGCACTGTGAATTGTCCCTGCAGTGTAGGCTGAGGACACAGTGGAGGATGAGGAGGCAGAGGCGGACATTGTCGCAGGTCAACGGCATGACAACATGGAAGCGGAAGCGGCATCACCTGGCAAAGTTGCTGGTGTGGCTGTGCAGGAACTGCATTCACCCAGTGGGCCATAAATAACATGTACTGTCCCTGACCATAATTACATGTTATACATGTGTGTGCCTGGCTGGTACTTCCATTTTGGCAAAGAAATGACGGCTTGGGACTCTCCACCTCGGCTCGGCACAAGACATCAGTTCTATGAAAGGTGCTGAGTCCACCACTTGGAAAGGGAGGGACTGCAGCACCAGCAACATGGACAGGAGCACATTCAGCTTCTGCACTGTTGGATGAGTGAACGTATACTGTTGTCTCTTAGTAATCGCTTCGGTTAATGATTGCTGAAGAATGACTGATGAGGAGTAGGAGGAGCAGGAGCATCAGGACTAGCAGATGATGAGAATGACAGACAGCTCCCTTTTGGTGGAACCTTGACTGCCTGAAACTGGGAGCATGCCACTGGGTGATGCAGCGGTTGCTGCGGCAGGCTGGACCACCACATTGGAGCCACGGTTCTCCCAGGCCACTTTATGGTAACTCTGCATATGTTGACGCAGGGCCGTGGTGCCAACATTGGCACCCTGGCCACGCTTCACCATCTGCCCACAGATTCTAGATATGGCCATGTTCACAGATAAATAAAATGGAAATTAAAACACCACAAAAAAGTCTGTAATTTTCTCACTTCATCACACAACGGCTAATAGGCCCTTTTTTTTTCTACTAGCACACGCCAAAAAGGGCTTTAATTTTCATACTTCACCACACAACAGCAAATACTTTTTTTGTGCTACGAATACAAACAAATAATGACTTTAGAACATATAACTGCACCGCTGAACAGCAAATATATTTTTCTTTTGCCACTAATACACGACAAAAAGGGCTTTAGAACATATAACTAAACCGCAGAACGGCAAATAGGCCGTTATTTGTTTCCACTTATACAATCCACAAAAGTCTTTAGAACATATAACTACACCGCAGAACGGCAAATATATTTTTCTGCTGCCACTAATACACAACAAATAGGGCTTTAGAACATATAACTGCACCGCTGAATGGCAAATAGGCCCTTATTTTTTTCCACTTATACACTCCACAAAATGCTTTAGAACATATAACTGCAACGCGGAACAGCAAATATATATTTCTTTTGCCACTAATACACGACAAAAAGAGCTTTAGAACATATAACTGCACTGCTAAACGATAAATATATTTTTCTTTTGCCACTAATACAGGACAAAAAAGGCTTTAGAACATATAACTGCTCCGCTGAATGGCAAATATATTTTTCTTTTGCCACTAATACATGACAAAAAGGGCTTTAGAACATATAACTGCACTGCTGAATGGCAAAACATTCACCCTCAAGCCACACCCACAATTTTCCGCCCCCAAGTGCCAAAAATCTCTCCCCTCCCCTCCTTATGGGCCAGTGGGTCCGGTTAAAAAAAAAAAAAACACAAACACACACAAAACAAGACACTTATACTTACCTCCATCCGTCACAGCGATGCGATGCAGGCCTCTTCCGGCCTGTGTCCCGCGCTGTACGGCTCACAGACGACGCGATGATGTCATCGCGCCACCTGTACCAACATCTGATAGGCTGCCAGCCTAGTGCCGGCAGCCTATCAGAGGAGCAGGGAAGGGAGACGCCTCTCCTGCTCCGCAGCACAGCCATCTGTATCGCTGTCCTGGGGACGGCGATACAGATGACTATGGAGATGAACGCTTCCACAATGGAAGCGTTCATCTCCCTGTGCCCCGCCACCGCCGCACACATTGCCCTGCGAAAGCTGGGGGGTATTTTTGCATACCCGTCCCCCCCGCATTATTTCTTGGGGGGGATCCGAGCCCCCCCGTCCCCCCCGCTTCCTACGCCCGTGATGTGAGAACACAAAAGACAGCAATGTAAACTACTGCTATTTTCTCTCCAGGGGCACTGACGGGCATTCGGTATTTGGCTGCCCGATTGGTCAGACAACTGGCTTAAACTTGCATGTAAATGTACTATGGAATACAGAGCCAGCATTAGAGGGAACAAATGGCAATTGCTCAGGTCCTCCATCCCCAAAGCTCCCCTAGACATACAGATTACTGTATTTTAAAGTCTGGCAATCAGCTGCTAACATGGGACCTAGTTCTGGAAAGGACTGGCATTCTCTTAGTAGGCTTGCTGCTGCTAGGACTCTGATGGACGAACATCGGCCGGGATGGTTCGCGAACGCGATCAAATGTTCGCGGCGGGCCCCATTTACTTTAATTGCAGGAAAAATTTCAGGCCATATTTGCAGCCACCAAATACTTACTAGAAGTGCACAAATAGTCCCACAACATGAACAGTGACATACCAGAGGGGGATCATTGGCAAAAATTCCCACAAAAAATATGTATTTTAATCAGGGGCCATTTTTATGCGTCTTAAAGCAAACTCTCAAAAATGTGCCCTGCTGGAGCCTAGGAGAATTCTATTTTAGGCTACGGGAGTTTAGGCCCCAAAAATTAGGCATTCACCTGACAGAAAAGAACTTGTAATTATGTGGCTGGAGGCAGGGCAGGCTCCAGGTTCATGTGGGCCCTTGGGAGATATTCCCAGTGGGCCTTCTTGAGGCATTTTTGTACATTTACATGTCCCTCTGTGGCTCCCACACGGTATAATGACCACTAGTGGCCCTTCATACAGTATAATGACCCCCCCCCAATGGGGGTTATACTGTATGGAGGGGGCACTGGGGGTCATTATACTGTATGGTGGGACCGGCACTCACTTGATCTTCGTATTCTTATGATGCTTTTATTAGTCACATATAGGATTCTGTGACGCGTGCGTTTCGGCTCACAATGTGAGCTGAAACGCACGCGTCACATAATCCTATATGTGACTAATAAAAGCATCATAAGAATACGAAGATCAAGTGAGTGCCGGTCTTTCCTTACAGTATATGCTGAAATTGCTATCTCTGACACGTGCACCACGCATTGGAACGGAGTGCCGGCTGATCACTGTTTGTATGGTGGTCACTAGGGGTGATTATATTGAATGGGGGCTCTGGTGGTCATCATACTGAATAGAGGGTTATTGAGGATCATTATACTAAATGGGGGGCAGCTGTTGCTACCTACTCCGAGATCTCAAATGTCAGTGGTGGTGAAGGTGACGATGAAGACGTGTCGATGCATGTCACGTGGGTGCCAACAAGAAAAGAAGAGGAGGGGAGTTCAGAGGGAGCAATGGAGCAGCAGAGAGGAAGGAGAAGGAGGAGAAGCAGGCAGAGCTCGCTGGGCACAGGAGGCAAAAAGCAGACTACAAATGTATCTGGAGCGAGCCATCCACCATGCACAGTCAGTTCTGGTGCTCCCAGGACGCCGGCACATGGCTCCGCAGTGTGGGCTTTTTTTAACGTGTCAGCTGCTGACAATAGTGTTGCCATCTGCAGCCTGTGCTGTCAACGCATACGTGGTAAGCCCAACACTCAACTAGGGATGACTGCCTTAACAAGGCACCTGGCCTCCCATCACCGAGCCTAGTGGGAGCAACGCTGTCAGAACCCACAAAGCCACACTCCTGGCACTCGATGTCCTGCCTCTTCTCCTTCTCCTCTCTCCTCCCATTTCTCCTCCACTCCACCTTCCACAGTGCAGGGGTTGCGTTCATCTGGCAGAAGACATGCTTCCGTGGCCCAAATGTTCGAGTATAAAAAGTTGATAACGCCGGATAACCCTCTTCCCCAACGGCTGACCGCTGTCTTGTCGGAACTGCTAGCCCGCCAACTACTGCCATATAAACTGGTGGACTCGGAGTCCTTTAGAAAATTTGTGGCCATTGGCACACCGCAATGGAAGGTCCCCGAAAGGAAATATTTTTCCCATAAGGGCATCCCAGAGCTATATGGCTACGTTCTCTGGCACACAGTGTCGGTACCAAGATACATAAGACCACAGACATGTGGTCTAGCGTACACAGGTACAGAAGGTACATAACTTTTACTGCCAACTGGGTGAACCTTCTGTAACCCGTGGCTCCGTTGTGGATTTGGTGTTAACGCCAAGTATTGCATGCAGGCCTGCCTCTTCTTCTCCTCCTCCTACTCCATCCTCTATCTCCTCCTCGGCTGACTCCTCCTTTTCCACTGCTACCGCCACTTCCACTGCGCCCTCCAAGCTCCCCAGAACCTATTCGACGTCATAGGTGAGACGTTGCCATGCTGTGCTGCGACTGTTGTGCCTGGAAGCCAAGAGCCACACCAGTCCTGCACTGCTTTCAGCTCTGCGGTCAAAGGCTAATCAGTGGCTAACCCCGCTCAATTTGACAGTTGGTAAAGTGGTGTGCGACAACGGTGCCAATCTGCTGAGCGTGCTGAAACAGGGCAAAATGACACACGTGCCGTGCATGGCACAAGTCCTGAACTTAGTCATGCAGCGATTCGTTACCAAATACCCCAGGGTCCAGGTAGTCTTGCGGCAAGCCAGGAAAATCTCTGGCCATTTTAGAAGATCTTACACGGCCATGGCTCGCCTTTCTGACATTCAGCGGCGAAACCACCTGCCCGTCAGACTTCAACTCCATCTTGTATATGCTTGATAGGCTGAAGCAACGTGCCGTTGATGACTACCTGTACGAACTCTGCCGCAGGACAGGTTCTGTGGAGCTTGGTTTCTTTTCACCGTGCCAGTGGCTGCTCATGTGCGACGCATGCAGACTTCTGCAGTCATTTGATGAGATCACCAAACTGGTCAGTCACAGCCAGGGCGCCATCAGTGACATCATACCTTACACCTTCTTTCTGGAGCGTGCATTACGTCGTGTCATTGATAAAGCCATCGAGGAGCAGGATCCGGAAGATGAGGAAGTCGCAATGCTGAATGAATTCCCAGGGGGGCTATTCCATCTGAGACAAGTCAGCAGGAGTTTGAAGAGGAGTCTGAGGAGGACGGTGGTGTGGGGGGGGGGGGGAGCAAGAAGAGCAGGCTTTGAGGGGGACTTTAAACTTTTAGGGGATCCCTGGTGTTGTCCGTAACTGGGGGGAGGAGACCGAGGACGACATTCTCCTGGCTGATGAGCAGGAGCCAGGGAGCTCAACCACTTCAAATTTAGTGCAAATAGGGGCCTTCATCATCCTGCTGAAAAATGCCAGTTGAAGGCCCTGCCATGAGAAGAAACAGATGTGGCTGCATGATGTCCTGCAGATATTACTGAGCTGTTAGTCTTGACTGTTATATGCAATGGCAACCCAAACCATCACATCAACAGTTGGGGCAGTGTGTTGCACCACAGCAAAGCAGGTTTGAAGCGCTCACCACAAGGCCTCTATTCTTGAACCTGACCATTGCCAGATTTCAAACAGAACCTGGATTTGTTGCTAAAAATGATACAGTTCCAGTACACAGCAGTCCAGGTTTCTTGTACATGACACCACTACAAACAAAGATGGCAGTAACTGGCTGTGAATGGCTGGACAAGTAATAGGCACCATGACACCAAATTTCCTTTGGCTAAGCACCTGGAAATGGTACAGTCAAAGAAAAGGTATGTAATGAAGGTGCCACCTGTGTCTTGATGGTGGATAATGTAACTGTGCGAGCTGCTCATGCTTGTCTGCGGGTCAAACAATTCTCTCTACTAGTTGTCTTTTTGGGCCATCCAGAACCTGTTCTTAATGTGTGCGTGCCCTCATGTAACCACTTTTCCCAACACCTCCTAACACCTAGGTCATAACGGCCTAGATGGTTGACAACTTTCCAGAATGATCTGCTTCTGTCAGTCCAATTGTGCAACCCTCTCAAAGTTTGTCAGCTGGGCAAAATGTCTTTGCATCGTAAAGGCATTTCTACCTGTCAATGATCTGTCACCAAGAGGTACACTACCCAAAAGTAGCATCTGAGAACCTTTTTATATGGCATTGGGAGAGAATTTTTATACCCTCTTTTGGCAAGGACCAGTGTCTGATCAGACCACACCTGCAATCATTTACATATCTGCCTGATACGTAACTGCATTCTAAGTTTGCAGCAATCTGACATTTCTGAGTGCGTTATTCTTTTTTTCTTTCAATGAGTGCATTTTTGCTAGACACTTAGCACTGTGTTTGGCACCATATTTGGGTCCATGGCTAATGATTTGACACATAGGCAATATAATTGACATTACCCAGTAGTGTGGCTTGCACCATTGGTCATTGTGGCTGATAAGTTCGAACAGGTGTATCTGCTTCTATGAACAGAGCAATGTCTAAATAAGAGACAGCTGAACACTGGCGTCGCTACAGGGGGTCAAGGGGGGGCAATTTCCCCCTATTATTAAATTATTAGTGCCCTCCATTTTTGACTGTGGTATCTTATGTGCCCCCCCATGGCTATAGTCGCCACTGCAGCTGAAATACTGTGTGGTCACTGGCATAGAGCTACCTCCATTTTAAGAAGCTACTTAGCCTTTCTTAAAACATTGAGCCCTTGTATTTTTTTTTTATATGGAATAATGCAAGATATATGCGTCTTGACTCATTATATAAGTATCACCACTAACTGTCAAGCTGCACCCATACATGCAGGCCCTTCTCTGCCTATACATCCTATGGTATGTTCAGTGCAGTCTGACAGTGCATGTGGATCCTGCTCCAGAACGCATCATGCAAGGACAGTGTAAGAATCTGTTTGTTAATATACCGTATGAATTAATATATATTAATCCCAGTGTGTTTAGGTTAATAGTATACTTGGCTTAGGAAATAGAAACATTTTAAGATCTTTATTTCTGATGTGAACATTGACCACTAGACAGGTAACTATATCCAGAAGAAGAAAGTGTTTAAGAAGCTGTGTTTGTATAATAGAGCACATAGTTGTATACTGAAACATTAAAAAGTCAGTGAATGAGATTTGTCATGGTTGCAAGTAAATTTTTTAAATTAACAACTTTACACTTCCCTCACTGTTTTAACACACTCTTATTTACGTATCACAAAATTAGTAACTGCAAAGATCACCAAGGTTCATTTCAGGCAACAAACTATAAAGACAAGTTAAAAGAAAGTTGTTTGGCTCATTAATTTTTTTCCATCAAGAAATAATTAGTGCATATACTGCATATCCAAGTCTCGACATTAAAAGTTTTTTAAATTAGGTGTAAATATATTGCAACTTATCTAAATAGCTGCTTGGCCCCTACTGTGGTGCTAACTAGATATGGATTCTTAATAGTGTAGAAATTATGGTAAAGTGTATAAGAAGCTCAGTTCGAATTGAGGCTCTTGACCATATCCAGGAACCCCACAAGAGGATGGTGCAAATAAGCTGTGGACACTTCAGTTGAATTTGAATAAAAAGTTTACTCCAACAAGGGGCACTGTGTAGAATGGTACACAGAGTCTCTTATGGACACAGTGGCGGTTACTACTGGGAACAGTCTCTCAGTGATTGCAAAAGGTGTAATGGTTTCAGGCCCTCAATGAGGGCACACTGCTTATCGGTTGTATCTCTCCATGGGGGCACTCAGCTAATTGATTACAGTCTCTGATAACACCAGGAAGAGTAAAGCAGAGTTTGTCATATGTCCAATCCACTTGGAAACTGGAATAATACTATGCAAGAGATTTGTCTTCTTGATATGCAAGTTTTCTGGAGTATATTTCATTCTAAGCCCACAGACTGCTGGAGGATACACCTAATTTATGACAAGGTCTGCACCTCGTCATAAATTAAGAGTATCCTCCGGCAGTGCAGATGCTATCAAGAACAGTGTAGAAAAGATTCCCTTATGTCCATCAAACTTTGGGAGTAGTAGTACAATTATTACAGGAGTAGAACAAACGTTGCTTTCTTGGGACCCATACTTGCCTGCCATTCAAGATTGAAATAGCCATTAAATGTACAGGGAGAATTCTGTGGCCCAGTCAGGTTAAGATGTCATGAGGCTGGTCACCCCCAAAAAATGTCTCCATCTTCTTCCCTCTCAGTCTTAGGCCTTATTAAGAGGGCCATATTAAAATTCGTTGAATTGTAGGAACAACACATGGCCATTTTTTTATATGGTAGTGAAACTTATATATCCACTTAGAATGTAAATTTCATGACTGCTGGAGACAGCTGTCACACAATAAAATATTATATATTTTAATTTTTGACCAAGGTTCTATACAGAAAAATAGAGTGTACATAGCACTGTTTACTTCTGTGGTCCGACTGCTATCCAACTGCACAACGAACATTACTTAAAACTCTACCCCTGCTTTTTCAATTAACCACGTGTGCACTCTTCTGTATTCCAGCTTCCTTCAGATATTGGCTCATAGGCACCCATACTTGGTCACCCATACTTTCTGCTAAGGAGATCCTTTATATTTAAATAATCACTCCTTTACCATATTAACTATACTCATACTTATTCCAATTCCTAGTTTTCCATTACACTGTTAGATTTGTCAGAAGTTACCCTATAGAAACTCTTTGTTAGGGAGTATTAAGGTCACTGCCCAGACCACAGCTAGTGAACCCCAAAACTGCTACCAGCTTTCCAAAACCACTATGGGTGGTAGGGAGTTAAGGATACCCCTAAGTTCTTCACCAGAGCTTGCTGCAAGGTCAAATGGACTTTTCTTTTAGGTACCCAGGTTACATCTGCGTAATAGGTAACAGAAACCTGGTGCAGGCACAATAGTGGCAGACCTACCAGGATGACCAGGGAATTACAAAGGGAAGTTGGCAAGCAGAGTAAAAACCAGGAGAGACACGCATAGTCCATGCAGTAGACAAGGGTTTAATTCAGAGACGATCCAAGATCAGTATACCAGGAAAATTAATATAAGTAGGAACAGCAGACACAGGTTTAATACAGAAGTGAACCAACAGTGATTTCACCAGGAGGGTCAATATACAGGATAAAGATATTACTCAGTATAGCACCAGGATACTAATTGGCTCTGCATCCTCTCTCTTTCTGATAGTCCAATCAGCCACAGCTTGGCTGGTAAACCTGGTAATCTTCCGAGAACTAATCAGCTCCTAATATTCCCCAACACAATTATCCAGACTGGAAAGACAACTGCTGGGTGGATAGGAAGTCATTGCGGGTAAATTCCTGAAACTCTGCCTTAGATTGTTAAAAAATTGGGTTCCTCTTCACTTACATTTTAGATCAAGCATTTGAGTAAAATGAGAACATGGTCGCTACCTGCACCCATCACTAGGCGGAGCAGTGGCAATGACTAACTACAGATTTATTGTTCAGATTCCTAGGCATTGTAGAATTAAAATGCTATTAGCTCAACTAGTGGTCACTGCAGGCAATCATAGCAATGAAACTCCTGATTATTTTTAATGTGATGTTTTAATATGCAAGATGGAAGCAGGGGCATGGTGACTCATTTGTGATCTTCATAGGACTGCAGATAGGCTTACTACCTTATCAGATAATTATCATGCTGCAAGGACATTACCGTGTCTTAAGAACTCAAACACAATAAAGGATATTGCCAGGCAATCCAATCTTTCACAGTTGAATTTCAGCTGTCATTTTTTTGTAGATTTTTGGAAAAGGGTAAAATCTATGGTGCAAATCCAAACCCTGAATTGACGTGCTGATGAAACAAAGTCTGCCCTGCCGGTAAATGTAAAAATTTTGCAATTGTTGCAAATTCAATGAGGCAAATCCACAGTGTATACATCCAGTGTGGGCGTACCCTACATGTGCATCATCCTCATCTACGCAACAAGTACTACTGTATGTCCATGGGGGGTCAGCACCCAGACCCTGCATAGATCCTCCTCATTCCATGTACAATTTACAGTAATTAATTTTATAGTGACCTCATCACAAATATTATGATTTTAACCATTAGACAGATAACCTCTACTCCATACTAGTGTAGGTATCTATAAGCAACCTCACTCAAACTATTAATACACTTAACATTCTTGAGATAGCAAACGTCACAGGTTACTCCGCTCACACATTCGGCTTTTCATTTTTTTTTTGCTAGGAATGTGGGTTCTTAAAAGCAGCAGAGAAGTATTAAATCTCACACAGAATAACAATTTACCTCCAGGCTTTTGTGTAAGCATTTAGAGACTCCGGAGCTTTAGCTTTTGTGCTAGACAGCTCCCATTTGTGCTAACTTACTGAGGTGATAAGAATATACAGTCATGCCATGGCTTGTGGTTTTAATAGGGGTTTAATAGAATTGACAAGCTTTAATTGAATAATGCATTCTTGAATGTGTGTCCTTACTTGTCCTTTTTTGCCCGAGTATGTAAACTTTTCAAGTTAAAGGAGATCCATCTGTACACATTCCTATCGTATCATGGCAATGCAATGTGAACATTATCCTCAAAGGATAAGAGCACTGTGAAGTTGTTTCCTGTACAGCATAAAATGTGCATAATGAGAAATATATCACTGACTTACAAGTTGGGTAAAGTTACAAATCATTTAAGTATAAAGCAATGTTATGGTTTAACAACTTGACTGATTCGACTAGATTATTCTTATAAAAGCCTCTAACTTTCAGTAATAGTGACCAGAGGCATATGCTGTATACAGATGAGTGGGCCCTTATAGCAAATATTTATATAGGGGACTTTTCAGGAGACAGTTAACACCACTATATCCCAAAATAAAATCATGGACAGGATGATTGTAATGCTTGATTGTCCCCTTTCTCATCTCCTTTCTATGATCCTTGGTTTACAGAGGTCCTGGCTGTAACCTCTGTTGACATGTCTGTTTTAGCAACTGCTTGCATCTTTTCCTACACACTAAGTTATGAACTACTGGCAGTTTGCAATGAAGGTCCAGATGCATGTGACCAGTTATGGGAGTGTCTCTGCACAGTCTGACACTAACCAATCAGTGTTGCCAGTGTCAAACTATACAGGGACACACCCACCCGGACCGTGAATTATCTACTTCTAGAATAACAGAAATAAGAATAGATGATCCAGAAAATCTATTATATGGTAAACGCCAATAGTTACCAAAACAGACATGTCACAGTGGTGACGGGCCTCTTTTGTTCTCCACACTCTATAAAGAGTCTATTGAGAGATAATCCTGCCACAGTTTTCCAGAACTTATTAAAATATATTATGATGTAACTTGGGTTAACCTCCTCTGTGTAGGAGCCTCATAACAAATGTCTTGGCTACTTCTGTGATAATTATCCCCTAGTTAGTAACACGATGAGAAAACTACTTCTGTGTGATGATCTCTCTGGTAGTTGGTCTAATCTCTTTGGAAATGTTGTGTTGGGGAATTTACACCAATCGGGTCAGACAGGACTTGGTTATATGTTCTATAATCCAAATTGAAATATATGGTAAGTAGACATAAAGGTAACCTCTTAAATTAGTGCATTCTATCAACATTCTTCTCAAAGACCTTTGTTTCTTCATTAGACTTTGGCCAGATAAAACTGAACTGCAAGTATGTGAAAGGGTATCTCATATCTGTGTATCCACCTTTTGTAGCATTCTAAATTATTTTAGACATGCACACTGCTCATTTATCGCCTACTAGGGATACCTCTGATGATTCTTACCATATTCATCTGGATTCTGCTTTGTATTTAAAGTTTTAGCAGCATGGAACTTTTAAGCTAAGGACTTGTTCACATCTGCACTGAAAGCTCCATTTTGGGCCTATGTCACAGATTCCGAGTGGACAAAAAAGTTGTGCTATCAGAAAATATAAAAGAAACACAACAGAAACTAATCATATCCCACTACAGTCAATGGTGTCTTTTCACGTCCGTAGGTTTCAGTTGTGTGCCAAAATCTGCACTTCCATTATTTTCAGTTGTGGTACCACCCCTCACCTTGTGTTTGACAAAGGCGCATTATCGCGCCGAAACGCGCGTCACACTATGCTTATAGGTGACGAATAAAGGCAATTCACTTATATCCTAATGCGGAGTGCCGATCTTTCTTCATTCGCTGCAGGGGAGTCACCAGGCAACTACCTCTTGGAATAGTCCTGGTGTATATAATGTAGTTTCTTAGAAATGTATCATTTATTAACTGCATCTCTGGCATCGTGCTGTGAGAATGGATTGCTCTATTCACCCCCTCCATCCCATAAACGATTGGCAGCTAACTCCCTTTTAGGCCTAATTCACATGTCCGTAGTGTGTTTTGCGGAAACACGGAAACACGGATCCGCAAAACACGGACGACTGCAATGTGCATTCCGCATTTTGCGGACCGCACATTGCTGGCACTATATAGAGAATGCCTTTTCTTGTCCGCAAGAATAGGACATGTTCTATTTTTTTGCGGAAACGGAAATGCGGATGCGGAAACACGGATGCGGAAACGCGGATGCGGACATCACATAGTGTGCTGTCCACATCCATTCCTGCCCCTTTGAAATGAATGGGTCTGCAACCCTTCTGCAAAATTGCGGATGGGATGCGGATCCATTTTGCGGACGTGTGAATTAGGCCTTACTGTGCATAAGGAGAAAGGTGTCAATCATGAGGTATATGGGTGAGGATGTAGCTGTCTGGTTATGCTGCACTCTGTATTGGGGAATTTATTACCAATGGAATTTTAAATGTCTGTCTTACTAAGTAGTATACTAGAGCAGTGTTTCCCAACCAGTGTGCCTCCAGCTGTTGCAAAACTACAACTCCCAGCATGCCCGGACAGCCTTTTGCTGTGTGGGCATGCTGGGAGTTGTAGTTTTGCAACAGCTGGAGGCACACTGGTTGGGAAACACTGTACTAGAGTAACATGCTCCAAATTTTCTAAGAGCCACAGGTCTCCTAATACATTTGGTGCACATCCTGGAAGTCTGTGTGCCAGAAAGTCAAATTTCTGTGTAAATGTGTGCTATAAACTGAGCAATTAAACTTGTTGGGCCAAGTGAGGACCTGCTTCTCCCATTAAGTGCCACTAAGTGTGGTGTAAAAATAAATAAAAGGTTGCAAACTTTTGTAGAAATTGCTGTTTGCACAATGATTTGAGACTTCTGTGCCCCCGGGAAATTGGTGTACATTCTTACATAAATTTCTCCCTATGACATTTGTGTCCTGACCTTTCTCTCTACTGAGTTTGTTCTGGGTGTGGCTCATACTGTCTTCTACTTTTTAGCTTGTCATGATGTCCTTGTGTCTGGCCAGTTCCTGGTTCTGCAACTTCCAGCTCTAAATATTTCTTCCTTGGCTTTAGAAAATGGTTTCTTGGTGCTATCTGGCTAACTTTCTAACTCTCTCATTAGTAGAGTGCAACTAAGGGCCAGTGTCGGAGGGTGCCAAATGAGCAAATATTCTAATTTGGAAGTAAAAGACTTACTGTAACTTGCAGGGATAGTTATACAATTTGCATATACTACACAGGACATGTGCTGTGTGCTTCTTGGTACCATTAATTACTACAGCAGTAATATGTAACATTTGAAGGAAGGCAATGTCCAGCGCCAAGCAAAAAGATTAAATAAAAACTTTGTTAACTGATAATGAAGTAGAAAGTATATGTTGTTGAGTATTGTATATCAATCGTTTCACTGCCTGAGATAACATTAAAAATAATGAATAAAGAGTGTATTTGAGTACATGCTAAATATCATTAATGGGCAGCTTGCCCCACAACTCATCAATCTAATAAAGCTTATGACTGGAAACAGATTGAAGAAGATTAAGATAGAAGCAAATGACAGATAGGAAAAATACAGTTCTTGCTTTGGACAACAGGGCTCTGTTGCTAAATGTTATCACTGAGTATTTCAGAGTTTCCACGAAAACATAACTTTTTTTCTTGCTAATTAAAAAGAAAAAAGGCCACTATACGTCACTGAAAAAATGAAACAGGTGGTTGGGATAGGGAAAGGTCCTAGTTGGTGAGAGGCACTGTCAGGACCCTGCACTCTGGATACTATGCCCTCCAGCTACTAGCCCTATTTGCAGACCTGGGTGAATCTTCAAATGTTTGTAATTTTATGTATTATTCATTATTGTTTCTGTATATTTCGGTAAAGGAAAGTAAGTAGGGTTGTCAAAAGTTGGCAGGAACAGGGCTAACCACCCTGTTCCTCCCCTGTTTTTAGGAATGGGCTGATGCTGCTTTCTGCCATGAGGAGGAGATCCAGTGTAGCTACTGAGAGGAGAGGAAGCACATGCAAGAGCCACTACTCCTGGGAAACCAATATCCTTCACCTGTAAGACCAACACTCCAGAGAGACCAAGTACAGATTCAAGAAAGTATCTGTATAAAATGACAGCAGAGCGATCAGCCAAAGACATTGCTGTAAGGTGAGGGACTACGACTCAGACACCCATCACCGAAATCAAGTCAGAATCTTAGAGTGGACACCAATAACTACAGGTGCCTACAATTGCTAATCTATTACCATCCAACCTGCCACCATACCACTTGAATAGGTGCCAGAAACAGCACTTTGTATTTTATTGCTTGTGGATATACCACAAGTTATATTTTGCGCTAAGTAAGGAGACACTGTTATAGGTTGACTAGTGGCCTCATTCTTCCAACTAAATTGTAGTACATACACCATGACACAACACCTTATCAGATCCACTACCACTCTCGTCCTTAAGGGCTCACTGCATACGGAAAGTTTACCTTTACCTTATTGACGTTAGTAAAAGAAAGGCCTAACAGAAGGTTCCTCCACTGAGAAGGTCTTTTATCTTTACTAAAGTAAATATGGAACCGCCAACCACCGATCAGAACTCCAGTTTCACAGATGGAATAAGAGCTAACTTCAACGGCAAAATAGAGTAGCCCAAAACGATACCTCTAGAGTTCCTGGGAGGACAAACTAGCGGCATCAATCCAAGCTGCCCACATCTTCTCAAATTTAGAGTTTGCATCCCTCTTCCTTTATATACCTCTTTCATGGTTAACCAGCTAGCTAATGTTTGTTATAAACTCGCTTCTGTTCAGGGGCGGACTGAGAACCCTCAGGGCCCCTGGGCAAAATAAATCAAGGACCCCCTTCCAGGCCCCACCTATGCCCTACCCCAGCAATGCCCATGTTATACCTCCAGCCACACCTATATCCTGCCTCCACTACCTAGTCACACCGCCATTGTTATGCCTCTGATCCCATCACTACAGAGATACAGGGCACTTACCTATTACGTCCAGTGACGTCTCCTTTGATGTAGATGTTTTCTGTCCTCGTCTTCTCCTTTCAGACCTTCAGACCAGACCGCCATGTTGTCGCCATTTTCCATCTCTGCAGTTTAACAAAAAAAATCTTAGTTTACTACTTTTCCATCATCCTCCCATCTTCTGGACAAATCATCCTACTTCCCCCAATACTGTGCCGCTGTGCTCCCCAATACTACACTGCAGAAACAGATAATACCCCTGGTAATACTAGTACCACACAGAGCCCCCCATATAAAATACCCATTCTTTGTGGCCTCAGTAGAAGCCCCCATAGTGCCCCATAATAATGTGCCAGTAACACGTGCCTCTCCATGCCACCACATGTGCCAGTAATAAGTGCCTCTCTTGTGCCTCTCCCCCATGTGCCAGTAATAACTGCCTCTCTTGTGCTTCCCCCCATATGCCAGTAGCCCCCCCCCATATGTGCCAGTAGCCGTCCCCCCCTTATGTGCCAGTAGCCTCCCCCCCTTATGTGCCAGTAGCCGTCCCTCCTTATGTGCCAGTAGCCGTCCCTCCTTATGTGCCAGTAGCATTCCTCTTTATGTGCCAGTAGCTGTCCCCCTTTATGTGCCATTAGGCCCCCCTCATGTGCCATTAGTCCCCTGTCATGTGCCAGTAGCCCCTCTTATGTGCCATTAGTCCCCCTTTATGTGCCAGTAGTCCCCTTATGTGCCAGTAGCTGCCCCCCTTAAGTGCCATTAGTCCCCCTTAAGTGCCAGTAGCCCCAAGAAAAAAAAAAAAAAAAGAACACTCATACTTACCTCCAGCGATCCGATGCAGGCCTCTTCCGGCCTGTGTCTCAAGCTGTACTGCTCCGGCGGCGCGATGATGTCATCGCGCCGCCTGCACCGGCCTCTGATAGGCTGCCGGCCTAGTGCTAGCAGCCTATCAGAGGAACATGGAGAGGACACGCCTCTCCCTCCTCTGCCGCTGCACAGTACAGATGACTATGGAGATGAGCGCAGTGGAAGCGCTCATCTCCTGATGTCCCCTGCCGCCGCGTCTGCCCTGGGGGCGGGCCCCCTACTGGCCACGGGCCCTCGGTCCATGCCTGAGTGCCCTAATGGTCAGTCTGCCCCTGCTTCTGCTAAGACTACATTCATCCAGCCAGTGCTGGCAAATTCATTCATTTCATTTCATACAGTTAAGTCACTGTATTTAACTCTCTCTGATTGAAGTTCCTAGTGAAAAGATTAAGATTTTTTACCCAGTTAAATAAATAAAATTTGTGTGTCGGGACAAATTATAACCCATTGCATAAGATGCTAATCTCGGCTGATGATAATGCATGGTGGGACAAATTAAAAATCTGGAATTTGTCTCCATGTTGGATATTATGGTTTGCTGGTCACCGTTTATGTTTCAGAGTTGATAATCTGATGCAGGAGGTGTCTTTCATGAGTTGTGGGACATATAATGATTATAGAATTCACTCTTAATTTATTTATTTACTGGGCAGTTTGCTAATCCCATTCACTTAAATGGGATGATCAGTTGTAATAACACTGATCTCTGTTACAAAGGAGATGATGCGCAGGTGAACTTTGAAGAGGAAGCAGTGCTTACACAAGCTAGTTTTTATTTTCCATCTTGTTGCTGACCACCTTTTCCATTCTGTTGCCCCTAGTAGCCTGTGTCACATGGTCTGTTATAGGTTGGGCTCACAGCCTTTTTGGTAGGACACATTGCCATACTGAGACACCTTTACGGTGGTGCACAAGGGCTCTGATATGTTCCTGACTGGAATATTTTGGCAAAAGTCTCAGCTTTTAACATCAGCTTGAGGGATTAGCCAGCATTGTTAGTTGCTTATCTTTGTGGTGCACCTTTTTCAGTGATTTACGTATTTTTATATTTCCATCAACACATTATTTCATCTTGTGTAGGATGCTTTTGTGGTGCATGTGGTCTGTGCCGACATCCTCCATTGTATGCATTTATGCTGGGGATTGCCGTTAACAGCGGACCACATGCAGAGGAACTGCCCCCCGGTTAGAAACAAGCTACAGTGTTTGGGGTTTTTGAGCAGTTCCTCCCATTTAGACCACTTTATTTCAGTGATTTTTTTTCCATATATGTATTGAATGTGCCATTGCGTTTTGCTGGTAAGATTCTGTTGCACCTGGAAGCCTGTGTCACATGGTCTATTATTGGTGGGGCTCGCAGCCTTATTCTACCTCACATTGCATTTGTGATCCTACTATGCAGGTATGTGGGAGTCTGGCTGTGAGTTGGATCTGAGAACCTATCAGACCTTGTTCACACACTATAGGTAGTCTAGTGGTAGGAAACCATTGCCACACTGAGACACCTTGATGGTGTTGCAAAATGGCTCCGATATGTTCCTGACTGGAATATGTTGCCGAAAGTCTCAGCTTTTAACATCAGCTTGAGGGATTAGTTAGTTGCTTATCATTGTGGTGGACCTTTTTCAGTGATTTATGACCACATTTTCCTGTTTAACAATGCCACATTTGATGGACATCATTTACTTTTCATGATTATACTGTGACACGTTAATCACCAAGCAATATTTGTGAGGAAGTGCTAGATGACACTATTGTAGTGTATGACATGACAGTAATAAGCCTGCCTTTAGTGCTCTCTTTATAGAACTTGTCTTTGCTTGTAAATGTATTAGCAAATGGGAAAAACCCAGGTTTAATTGTTGATGGCTGGAAAGAAGACAAATGGGCTCAATCGAGTTGTAAAAAACTGTTAACAGCCAGGAAATCCTTATGATGTAAAAGCATTCCATAATCATGAGGAGACGGTGTTGTTACTTGTAGACAGAGCGCCATTATTCACTAGCATTCCTTTCCATAGTCAGAATATAGGAGAAGCCATTTGGGAAGGTTCTAATCAGTCTAAGTATGACATGTTTATGTATATGGGGATTGAAGAGCTTTTTGCTGATTAGACATGGCTCTGAACCACGACAGAATCATGAATGGACCACACGTGGAACTGAATCAAGCAAAGGGGAACAAATCAGTTTAACGAAAAACAAAATTCAGACACATAACTCTTTAACTTTTTTTTAGTTGTCACCAAATTAAATTGCCAAGCACATAGAATGGGCAGTGACTTAAACTGCAGGAGGAAAGCATATATTATATATTTAAGACAAGAAGATTAATTGTACACATATGACCATGAAAAATCATTAGTTAATGTGGAAATCTTACTTCTTTCATTGTTATGCCATAAAGTCAAGTAAATAGACTTAAAGTGGTTTTCTGCTTTGCATCAAGATCCTTTCAAATAATCATTTATGATGGGAGCTGTAAATTTGTAATTAGTTTTTTTTTACCTTTTACTCCTGTCTTCTGTTCTGAGCTGTGGGGATATAGTCATGTCCACTCCATTCTGCCTTATTTCCTGTGAAAATAATCTGTCTCCATACAGCATTAAAATGTATGTGCTGTACAGAGGCAAACTTAATTAAGTTTTAAATTGCTGTTTTAAAATGTTTTTAAAATTTTAGAATTGAAGCCCGAAGTTCTTCACTGAAGTATCGCGAAGTTTGCTTCCATGCAGCGCATACATTTTAATGCGGTACGGAGACAGGTCTCTATACAACATTAAAACGAAGTTGGGGAAGGAATCAACTTCAAATCTTGGATATGAAGCGTGATTCGCTCACCCCTACCTGTGATGTTATGTCCATGGGCAAGTCAAAGCAGTAATGGGGGAGTAATAGGGGAGTTCTTTAATGCATAACTTTTATTGTTTCTTAATTAAAATTTCCCTAAACAAATCTTTGAAACACACTACATAAAATGCTGTGCCAATGGTAACCTAAAGTTTGGGGTCTCAGGGTGGCTAATATTGGGTCTCTTACAACTATCTGACCCTACAATATATTAGGTCCCTACAGTTAGGGGGCGATGCACACCCAAGAGACACCTACTAAGTTTTGTTACCTTTTAGACCCGTATCAGACCTCAGATCAGCCCTTTTGTAAGCTGAGTCCCCTCCTTAAAGACTGCCCAGCTTCGTCAAGCAACAGTGGAGGACCCTGTTACCATTAGTGTAATTAGGTAAAAAAAAAGTCTCAATAATGTCCCAATGCATTACGTTGGTAGAAATCCAACTCATCAGGGGACCAATATATACAATACCAGTAGCAGTGACCCCGGTGGTACAGCCCTTCAAATAATTTGTTCCTGGCTGGTATGTCGCCTCAAGTCCAGAGACCAATCTCCCGTCAAAGGGTCACATGAAAACACACATATACAACATAAAGCAGAAGTGTAACAAGATCAGCTATACTGATCACATCTATAGTCAGAACATCAAATGCCTCAGAGGTATACTTATCTTTTAATCCATGCATCGGTACACACAGACCAGGACTGGCATCCTGCATATGGCAGGGACCCAATGGATGACAAGGCAGCCCAATGCCGTCTTCTACGGGTGCCCAGGTGATCCAGCCCCAGGCTGGGTCTCCTAGGCAACCTGTTAGTGTATTACTGAGTGTATCACACTACTAGGTAATGCATTACAATACAGATGTATTGTAATGCATTGCAGAGGGGATCAGACCCCCAAAAGTTGAAGTCCCAGCGTGATACAGAAATAAGTTTAAAAAAAATAGTAAACAGAAGTGTTTTTAATTTAAAAAAAATACGTTTCAAGTAAAAAGAGAAAAAAACGCCCTTTCCCCTGATTTTATAATAAAAGAGAAAAAGAAAAAACACACATATTAGGTATCGCCATGTCCGTTATGACCGACTCTATAAATATATCACATGATCCACCCCATCCGATAAACACCAAAAAAAAAAAACGGTTTTGAAAAATCTATTTTTTGTCACCGTTTTAAAAAATCAATTTTTTGTCACCTTACATTACAAAAAGTGCAACACCAAGCGATCAAAAAGGCGTATGTCCGACAAAATAGTACCAATAAAACCGTCACCTCATCCCGTCAAAAATTAGACCCTACATAAGACAATAGCTCAAAAAGAAAAAAGAAAAAAACTATAGCTCTCAGAACTTGGAGACACTAAAACATCCTTTTTTTTGTTTCAAATATGCTATTATTGTGTTAAAGTGTAATAAATAAAACAAAGTATACATATTAGCTATTGGCATGTCCGTAACAACCAGCTCTTTAAAAATATTACATGAGCTAACCCTTCAGGTGAATACCGTAAAAAAAAACTGTGCCGAAAAAAGCCATTTTTTGTCACCTAACATTACATAAAGTGCAACACCAAGCGATCAAAAAGGCATATGCCCCCCAAAATAGGGCCAATCAAACCATCACCCTATCCTGAAAAAATGAGACCCTACCTAAGACAATCGGTCAAAAAATAAAAAAGCTATGGCTCTCAGACTATGGAGACACTAAAACATCATTTTTTTGTTTCAAAACTGCTATTATTGAGTAAAACTTAAATAAATAAAGTATACATATTAGGTATTGCCACGTCCGTAACGATCTGCTCTATAAAAATGTCACATGACATAACATGCCAAACTTACAAATTTTTGGGTCACCTTGCTCCATAAAGTGTAATAATGAATGATCAAAAAATCAAATGTACCCAAAAATGGTACCAATAAAAACATCAACTCCTACTGCAAAAAACGAGCCCTTGCACAAGACGATCGGCAGAAAAATAAAAAAAATAAGGCATTCAGAAAATGGAGAATAAACATAATAATAAAAAAACTGTGCCAAAACATCCATTCTTTGGTTACCTTGCCTTACAAAAAACGTAATATAGAGCAATTAAAACTCATATATACCCCCAAATAGTACCAATAAAACTGGCCCCTTATCCCCTAATTTTTAAAATGGTGTCACTTTTGGGGAGTTTCTACTGCATCAGTGCATCAGGGGGGCTTCAAATGGGACATAGCATCTAAATACCAGTCCAGCAAAATCTGCCTTCCAAAAACCATATGGCGCTCCTTTTCTTCTACGCCTTGCTGTGTGCCCTTACATTATTTTATGACCACATGTGAGGTGTTTCTGTAAACCGCAGAATCAGGGGAAATAAATATTAAGTTTTGTTTGGCTGTTAGCTCTCGATGTGTTAAAGAAAAAAATAGATTCAAATTGAAAATCTGGCAAAAAGTAAAGTTTAGAAATGTCATCTCCATTTTCCTTTAATTCTTGTGGAACACCTAAAGGGTTAACAAAGTTCTACAATGGGGTAATTTATGGGGGTTTCCACTATGTAATCACCACAAAGTGACTTCAGACCTAAACTGGTCCTTAAAAAGTGGGTTTATGAAATTTTCTTAAATATTTTAAGAATTGCTTCTAAACTTCTAAGCCTTTTAACATCCTAAAAAAATAAAATGACATTTACAAAATGATGCCAACATAAAGTAGACATATGGGGAATGTTAAATAATAAATATTTTATGAGGTATCACTTTCTGTTTTAAAAGCAGAGAAATTGAAACTTTTAAAATTTTTGTTAAATTTGGAATTTTTTCCTAAACAAAGGTGAACTATATTGACTCAAATTTATGACTATCATGAAGTACAATGTGTTACGAGAAAACAATCTCAGAATGGCTTGGATAAATAAAAGTATTCCAAAGCTATTACCACATAAAGTGACACATGTCAGATTTGCAAAAAATGGCCTGGGCAGAAGGGTGAAAACTGGCCTGGGGTAGAAGGGGTTAAATGGATGCTTTTAGACTAATGCCATACCGTGGCATCCTTCACCATAGAGTTCCATTGTAAAAAAACAAAACAATGTGTTTTTTACCATTTAGAATAGTAATAGATATATAGGCACACTTCACCTGGAATAACTCAGAGACCTGAATATCCTTGAATATAATTTATTAAGCATTCCCCTAAACAGAACAAGACAACAATATCCCTAAAATAAATTTATAGTCTCTCCAAATATATATAAAATAAAATCAATTAAAACATGATCAAATAAAATATCACTTATGACATTGGATACTCCTTTCTCTATCAATATCGAATATAGCTGTATAAATGACCGCTACTATTATGTATGCTTTTCACATACACAATATGGTCATTAGTTATATACCTGTATAGCTGTATTGCTGTTTATTATAACACAGTATATATTTTCATATACAGTATAGCTATTGGATATATTTAGTTATGGTATATCCATAGTTGTTTTTTAGCTATATTATCTACTTTCAAAGTCTACTGGTACTGATTAGATTCAAATAGTCCGTATTTGTAAATGTGCTATTTTAACATTTATGAAGACAGTCCACATTTATGAATATGCACACACGTGTTTTTATTCACTGATGGGAGTTTGAACACTACCAGTACCACCATTTTTGCATCCTTTGTTCCTAACGTATACACCAAACGGAGGAAAAAAAAGTTATGCGAGCCCACCCTTACAAACGTAACTTAAATTGAACCTAAATTGAAGTAAAGTAAGTTGAACTTTTCTTATAATCAAAAGGGTTGTGTCACTTCAGCAAATGGCATTTATCATGTAGAGAAAGTTATTAAGGCACTTACTAATGTATTGTGATTGTCCATATTGACTCCATTATGGGCTTCATTCTTTTTTCCATCACATTATACACTGCCCGTTTCCAGGGGTTACGACCACCCTGCAATCCAGCAGCAATGATCATACTTGCACACTATAGGAAAAAGTGCAGACCTCTCTAATAGCCAGGACTATGGGAACGCGCATAGGCACACATGAACAGCAGCTCCCATTTCATCCACCTCGTATCTGCGCTTCAGCAGTGGCCACATCCTCTGGATATGAGCAGTGTATAGTGTTAAGCGAACCCAAACTGTAAAGTTTGGGTTCGTACCAGACTTTAGGAGTTTTTGGACCCGAATCCGAAGTTTTTCGTAAAATCCGTTTGTTAGCTATGTGGGCATCGGCGGCCATTTTGTGAAAGTGCAGTGCACTGCATTTGTACCAGGGGAAAGGAAAATAATATAGGTAATCCATCTGTGAGTTCAGGGACCCAGGGGGTGACATATTCACATTTTTTTTTCTTCAAAGTACCCCTGTGCTGCATATGTGACAGTGTAATCAATTCAGTAAATCTATCTGTTAGATTCTGGGGGGACAAATTAAATTATTTTTTTTGCTAAAATGTACATTTGCGGACTATGCTGCATTTGTGATAGTGAAAGAAAATCAGCAAATCCATCTGTTTCATTGTGGGTGAAAAAATCATCTTTTTTTGCCATAAAGTAGCTTTGTGGCCTGCGCTGCATTTCTGATAATAAAATATAATACTGTAAATACAACTGGGACATTGTGGGTAAAAAAAAGAATCACTTTTTTTTGCTAGAAAGTACCTTTACGGCATGCACTGCATTTCTGAAAATCTGTAAATCCAGCTCTTAGATTGTGGGTGGATATTTCCACGGTCATCAGGCAAGTCATTCACAAGTGGCTTGGAGCGTGTGTTCCTGCTGCACTGCATACCTGACTGGGAAATATATTCTGTAAATTTGGTGGCATTTAGATTGTTGGGTGATCTATACCCCTTTTTTCTTTCAAAGTACCCCTGCACTGCATACCTGACTGGGAAATATAAAAAAAAAACAGAGGAGGTGTGCTCACCTTGCTAAGATTGAAGGAAGCACTAACAACGTCGGGAGCCTAGGCGTGAGATAGACATCCAAAACAAGACAGAAAAAGTCCAGTTTCCAAAAAATCGTGGCAACTTTATTGATTCAGTGCAATAAAAAACCTAAAAAGGCAGTCTATGTCTACGCGTTTCGGATCAGACAATATTGATCCGTATTCATGAATAAGGATCAATACTGTCCAATCCAAAATGCATAGACATGGACTGCCTTTTTAGGTTTTCTATTGCACTGAATTTATAAAGTTGCCATGATTTTTTAGAAGCTGGACTTTTTCTGTCATGTTTTGGCTGACTGGGAAATATATTCTGTAAATTGGTGGTGTTTAGATTGCTGGGTGATCTGTACCCCTTTTTTCTTTCAAAGTACCCCTGCACTGCATCCTGACTGGAAAATACATTCTGTAAATTCGGTGGTCGTTTAGATCGTTGGGTGATCTATACCCCTAACAAGCGCACACTGGTACACGTGCTGCTGATGGCATTCCCACCTGACACCAGGGCCACAGTGGAAGCACAAGGCGAAGGCAGAGGAGGAGGAAGAAGTTGCCAACGCAGCTGGGGCACCGTCAGCACCTCAGAAGGCAAGGTTAGCATGGCCGAAATGTGCAAAAGCTTTGTCAGCACGCCACAAGAACCAGCACCACCAGCTGATATGGAACGTCTTAGCAGGAGGCAGCATTTCAGCAACATGGTGGAACAGTATGTGTGCACACACCTACACGTACTGACTGATGGGTCTGCCCCATTCAACTTCTGGGTCTCCAAATTGGGCACATGGCCTAAGCTTGCCCTTTACACCTTGGAGGTGCTGGCCTGCCCTGCAGCCAGTGAATTGTCTGAACGTGTGTAAAACGTGTGGAAAAGCTCACATTCATCAAAATGAACCAGGCATGGATCCCACGGGACTTGTCCATACCTTGTGTGGAATAGACATGAATACCGGCCTCACCCAGCCTTTGTTATACTCCAGCGCACTTTCTCTTTGTTTTCTTTTCAATATTTCCCAATGTTTTGGGGACTACCCAAATAAAAAATAAAACAAAAAAAACAAAACACAGTTTTGGTGACCACCTCTTCCACCACCGCTTTCACCTACACCACCACTTCCACCGCCTCCTCAACCTTCTACTCTATATGGACCTCCTCCTCCTAGTTCAAGATTATTATTTTTCAATTTTATGTATTTTATGATATTTTAAGTCATTTCCCTATCCACATTTGTTTGCAGGGCAATTGTCCTGTTCTTAGCCCAATTTGGCTTCCTTTTGCAGCCATCTAGCCCTTTCCATGACTTTTTAGAGCCTTTTTAGTGCCCCAAAGTTCGGGTCCCCATTGACTTCAGGGGGGTTCGGGGTCCAGTTCGGGTCCCGAACCTAAACTTTGCAGCAAAGTTCGGCAGAACTCGGCGAACCCGAACTTCCAGGAGTCCGCTCAACTCTAGCAGTGAATAATGTGATGGAAAAATGAATCAAGCCAGCAAAGGAGACAATATGGACAATCACAGTATATTAAGGCCTTTTTTACATGAGTGATAAGGAATAATAGGCAAGTTCAATCAGTTTTGTCTGTGATTACGGTCAGTGTGTATTTATTCCATTCAGATTGTATCCGGATTGCATGCAGTTTTCAAGCACGTGAAAAAAACCTGAAGAGTAACAATCTACAACGCACGATATAGAACATGCTGGATTTTTCCTGAATGCAATGATGATGCGTTAAAAATGCTCATGTATACAGACCCATTGATGTGAATGGGACAAGAGTCAATCTGGATGCAATGCGTTCACTATATACATTGGATCCGAACAAAAACTCGTTTGTGTGAAAGAGGCCAAAAAAATAAACAGGAGTGGGTCTGAAATAGAGAAGACACGTGATTGGAAAGTTTGCATGTCTTCTGTGTTTTATACCCACTCTTGCTTTTGGTTTCCAAATCATGAAAACATCCTGCTAAAAAATAGGGACCGTGTGATATAGGCCTTACTGATGCTCCAAAGACAAGATCCGTTGTGTTTCTCATTTTTCTGTCCATCTGACAGATCAGAAGAAGGGTAAAATAATGAATAGTGATGTCAAAAAGGCCAAACAGGGACAATAGTCACAGAGTGGTGAGGGCGGCAACCACATGAGGAGTCAACACAGTGGCCCAGTCACAGAGTGGTGAGGCGGTAACAGCATGAGGAGTCAACACAGTGGCCCAGTCACAGAGTGGTGAGTGTGGCAACAGCATGAGTAGTTAACACAGTGGCCCAGACACAGACTCCAGCGACCCAGTGACAAAGTGGTGAGGGTGGCAACAGCATGAGGAGAAAACATAGTGGCCCAGTTACAGGGTGATGAGGTGGCAAAAGCATGATGATGAGTCAACACAGTCACAGAGTGGTGAGGTTGGGGGCAAAAGCAGTGGCAGTAATAGCACACGATGGTGGGTGGCAGTAGGAGCACATGGCAGCAGGTGTGTGGCATCACACAGGTGGCTGCATCTGAATAGTGGCTGAAGCAGGTGGCCAGAAGAAGCGGATCTCTTTTGATAAAGTTTGGGTTTGTTACCCAGAATGATCTAGTGTGATGCTTCAGGCACTGGCGTGTGGAAATCCTGGCTGATTCATGCTTGATTCTTTTTAACAAAGTTCAGTCTCTCCACAATTTGGGTGGAAAGGCGAGTTCTCGTTGGGGAGACCTTCGTGAGAATGGGCAATGGTACACATAGGCAGCAGCCAACTGACTACATAGCACGTCTCGATAGTAGTTCAGTTTATCCTCGTTTTCAGCGGGTGGAAAAAAGCAACTGAGCATGCATCGTGGAATTTGTGCAAGGGACTCAGAGAGACTCCCTGCCTCCATCTCATCTGCCTGGTCTTCCTCATCGCCGTCTAGATCCTCTTGCTCCTCTTCTCCTGTCACTTGTACAGAAAAACCACCCATTTCTGTATACATTGCTTATGCGTAAATGTCCTCCTCCCCCTCCTCCAGTTCAGCCCCACAGGGCTCAGGTGGCTGTGAGATGTAGGCACCACGTCTCCTGTCCCTTGGCCAGCCAGATTTAGCAGCACCTTTCCAGGACATAAAGCAGTGGAATGACGTTGTTCACTCCGTAGTCCTGGCAACTGACAAATAAAGCGGCCTCCTCAAAGGGCCTGAGCAAATGGCAGGTGTCACGCATGAGCTGCCACTGATCACGACAATGGGGGCCATTTACCCAGTGGCGCCCCTCTGAAATGGACAGAGTGGCTGGTCAGAAATGCACGTTGCTGCTCCTATGATGTCTATGGAAGCTTCGGAGATTGTTGCTTTTATTTTCCAAAAGTATTAACGCTATTATGACCAAAATAAGCAACGTCCTGAAGGAGTTAAAAATATATCCAATTAAAGATGATAGCTTCACTTTAAGAAAAAAAAAATGCAGTAACTATAGAGGTGATGTTGTCATAGCAACCAGACTGTTCTATTGTTGTGTATTTGGTTCTAGAACATGGACACCTAGAATGTTTGTGAATTATACGGAGCTTTTCTTCACACGTCACACATTGTAGGTTTAGTGAACAGTTACCTACCGTGCGATTACTGCGATATTACCAGAAGGGAATTTACTAAAATAGATCTCCGGTAAAGTATAATAAGTGTAATATAGCGTAATATATATAATCACATACCGGGGGAAAGTTATTAAGACCCTTATCTCATACACTAGTATTAATATGTAATGTGCTGTAGTGAGGAGCGTCAAAGTTATTAACAGGTATGTCTCTTTATAAATTTGGCGCATCTTTCTGACTACTTTCTGAATCAATTCCTTGCACTTTTTAAAATCTCTGCTTGCTGTAATTCAGTATAAACCTCATTGTTTATTTCTAGTGGATAAAAATCTGTCCTGGACATGTGATGTACACACGGAACTATCATACATGTGTAGGTGTTTACATCACCAGGACAGATGTTATTCCCTGGAAGTAAATCATGGGAGTGTATTCATACGTAGCACTTGATGTGCATATAAAGTTATATCGGCAGAACGCCAGTTTTACTGTAATTTCCTATGGTTTTATAATGTGATATTTGGATATGCAATTTTATAGGTGAAATATAAAATAATATTAGAAAAATTTGGCTGATTATCACCTTGCAAAACTACCGAAAAAAACGCATGTTCTTTTTAACTCAGCTTTGACTCAGCTCTAACTGCACATCAACCGCTATGTGTGACTATACCCTTAGGTGACGTAGTGCGCTGTGTGCCTGAAAATCATACAGCATTAGGTGTCCGATAGGTTTGAGAATGGGCTCTCGTTTGGTGGCTGCAGTCAATCGAGAGGTGGCCACGCATTAGCAGTTCTCTCCATTCACTTCTATGTGAGTTTCAAAATTAGTTGAGCACTCTTAGCTAATTATGGATTCCCATAGAACCAAATGGAGGGAGCCATATGCCCGTGACCAGTTCCACCTCTTCATTTCCGGTGGCTGCAAGATGGGGCCCCTTGCCTGAGTAAGGTGCGGGTCCTAATAGTGTGTCTTGGACCTATCGGCATTTATGACATATCCTCTGGAAATGCCATGGATGTCCAAATGGACATACTTCTTTTTAATGTATGCCAAAACCCATGGTTGATATACAAGTGCTTCACGTGATGGAAACCTCCAGTCCAACAGACCAACAGAGTCCAACAGACCTCACTGACTTGCTGGGGGGTCCATCATGTTCGATTGTAGTCTTGTAATTTTATCAGGGAGAAGCGCGTTTCATGTCCTATATGACTAGAGCCTTACATAGTATTTCATTGTCTCTAATGTATTGGCTTGTGAGAGTTTTATATATAAAATGGATTTTTGTCTTAAAAGGGAGTGAGAGATACTATATAATAATGGCGGATATTGAACTTAAGAAGTCCAGGAAGAGACGCCACTGCTGCCCCAACTTACCAGCCAAGCGGCGTTTGATTGATCCTGCACAATCATCTCAGAGGCGTCTTGTGCTCTACACCCCGTCCAGTGAGCTCCTGAAGTGTCTCGGACTCTTTCTATGTCGGAGGTGCTATAAGCTTGATCTTTCCCCTACACATGCTATAGGATGGCTAAGAAATATTGACAACTATCTCCTTATTATGGGTTACCAACCCGTAAGTTTCCTGAGCTCAGGCAGCGTGGTCTTCCTCTATATGCTATGTCGGGACCTCATCTCCCCAGAGGCAGACAGCGTAGAACAGCTTCAAGTGTCGCTCCTGACATGCTACTTCATTACCCACTGCTACACTGGCAATGAGAATGGGTATCCAGAAACACCATTCCTGGTGGGCTCAAGGACGGCCTTTTGGGACCGATGCCTGTCGTACATCAGCATTATGAGCTTCAAGATGATGCAGATCAATTCCAACCGCCAGATTTATAGCGAGACACTCGCTGAGCTGAAAGCTATAGGGCGATAAGACATAACCTGTGACCTACAAGAACTAGATGGACAGAAGATGGTTTGGAAAATGAGCCCAGAATGTGACATTTTGTGAAGGCACCATGTTTTAGGGAGGTATTAACATCTGAGACCACCATGTTATACATATATGTCATAAAAGTTATCAAGGCTCCTGGAGATTTAAGATCATGATGTGAAAGATTCCAGGGTGCATTGTAGGAACTCCTGGTTTATAACATGTCCCCCTCACAAGCCGCTCTGGCTCTTTTTCAAGCTCCTAGAGCTTCTTATTTTTAAATTGATATCTATTACAGATTTCAATATTGGAATCATACCGTATGGCTCTCAGAGCAGACATTGACTTTTAAGATTGCTGCACTATGTATGGTGCAAAGTTTTCAGACTGGACTTTACAAATGCATGATTTTTATTTGGCTCGGAGCATTTCTTTATAGGTGACAGCTGGAGAACCAGGGACCAAGTTCTTAACTTTGTATTTAACTTACATCACATAATCATTCCCTTCTCCAAACTCATAGTAATATGGTCCTGGAAGCACTTTTATGATCTGCTAGTAATGAAGCTTTCTCTACTGGTCACTTGTCTTCCAGGATCCTGAATCATGCCCTGTTGACAGCACATCACCAATAATGTCTGTTTTTGGGCTGGTGCTCTGTGCTGTGTGCAAGGTGCATGCGATGACCCAGCACACAGTAGCTGGATACATGCATGCACAGACAAAAGAAGAGTGTTTGCCCTCTTCTACAGTAAAGATAGCAGAGAAGTGAGAGGAAGAGTGATGCCCGGCACATAATTCCGGGAAATGCATTTTTTTAAACTACTTACCAGCTCAACAAATTCAGCGTTGGGATATCAACAAATGGTCCATGACAAGGAAGTGGATAGCAGCAGAAACATCTATTTCTGCAAGAGAAGATCAAGTAAAGATCATCAAAAGGTCTTCTCAACAAAAGAAGAAGGCAGCAGCTGGAAGCTTTCCAGAGACTTGGACTGAGTGCCTTATATACCTAGTGGACTTAAGTTACTTAGGTGACTTTGCTTCTGAAGCATGCTGAATTTACTTTTATTAAACTTAAACAAAAACTTTACCACTTCATATGTTTCTATTTTCTAGAATTGTAGTGCTTCCATGTAATAAAGATGAGAGATGAAAAACAGAAACTACATTCTAAACAAGTGCCTTGTATTAACTTTGTCTGTATGATAAATGGGAACCTATTTAGCATTAACCTCTCCCGGACCGCCGCACGCAGGATCGCGTTCTCGCGGCGGCCGGGCTCTTCTGATCGGACGCATCTACGCGTGATCTCGCGAGACGCGAGATTTCGCATAGATGCGCCAGCGCTATCTTACATCGCGCATGGCAAAAGGCGCAGGAGGAGTTAGTCATCAGCCTGCCAGCCAATCGGCAGCGCTGGCGGGCTGATGACTTTTAAAAAAACGAATGAGAAGCCATTTAACCCATCATATTTGTAAATATGATGGATTAAATGGCTTCTGTGCTCTCTCCTGGGTCCTTTTCGTCGGTTGGAGCCAGGAGAGAGCACACCTTACTGTGAGTACACCCAAGCACCACACACTAGCCCCTGATCAGCCCCCATCACCCAAATTAACCCCTTGATCACCCCTTTCAGCACCTGTCAATCATCTAGTGAAAGGGAAAAAAGTGATCAGTGTAAACTGTCACTTTTTTTCACTAGGATTGACTGTTGAGGCTAGCTTAGTTTAGGCCCCTTTGGTAGGTAGTTAGCGTTGGCGCCCAGCCCACCGCACCGCAGTCACTGGTTCGCTGATTAGCGTAGAGCTAATCAGCGTTTGTACTCTATAGTATCTGTAAGTGATCAGAACTGATCACGGTCAGATATATAATAGTACTAGTGTCACTAGTTAGCCCTCCACCCCAAGCGCAGTGTTTGCCCGATCAGACCTGATCGGTCGCCCCACCTGCGTTCACCGCTCCCGCCCGCCGCAGTGACAAAAATTTTTTTTTTGTAATCACTGCACAATCCCTTCTAGCGCTGCGGCTAATAAAAAAATCAGTTTTGATCTTTTTATCAATCGCAGCGACTTCTGTCTCGCTACACTCTCAATTGTAAGACAGGCTTGCTTTTTTTCTTGGGTAGTCTCAGGGAATACCCCTAAATTTAGACGGCCAAATGTCAAACAAGGGTATTCCTCTGAAGAGGCCTACAGGATTCTGACCCAGTCGGATGAGGAATGGGAACCCTCATCTGACGAATCTAGCGGGTCAGAATACGAACCTGTAGAAAGCAGTGGCTCTCTGACTCAAAGTTCTGACGAGGAGGTGGAGGTCCCTGATAGAAGCAGGCGTACCCGGCCCGTGTTGCTAGACCGCAGGTTGCGCAGGATCCGCTTCAAGGGCAGCAGAGTGGGGCTGGCGCTGCCGGATTACGTGGTGAGGCATACACCAGCAGCGCAGCCCGTCCTGGACCTTCTACCAGCACTGCCGTACAACATGGTGAAGTGGCGAGGCACCAGAAGGGCAGTAGAAGCTGGTGCGGTGGCACGTGCAGTAGTTTCCCGTCGCAGCCACCGCGCAGACAGGCCCGTAGAGCCCCTAGAGTCCCTGAGGTGCTGGCAAATCCTGATTGGCAGCCCCCAACTTCAACCGCACCATTAGTTCCCCCTTTCACCGCCCAGTCAGGAGTTCGGGTGGAAACAGCTCAGATAGGATCGGCGCTGGGGTTTTTGAGCTGTTTTTCACTGCGGAGCTCTATGACCTAGTCGTGGCAGAAACAAACAGATATGCCACTCAATTTATCGCCGACAACCGGGAAGCTCTTATGCCCAGCCTTTCCGGTGGAAACCAGTCCAAGTTTCCGAACTTAGAACTTTTCTGGGCCTTCTCCTCAGCATGGGCATAACCAAAAAACATGAATTGCGGTCATATTGGTCCACGGACCCAATTCATCACATGCCCATGTACTCTGCTGCCATGTCCAGGACACGTTTTGAGACCATCCTGCGTTTCCTGCACTTTAGTGACAACACCACCTCCCGTCCCAGAGGCCACCCAGCTTTTGACCGGCTCCATAAAATTCGGCCCCTCATAGACCATTTCAACCAGAAATTTGCAGATTTGTATACCCCTGCACAAAACATCTGCGTGAAGCGAGTCCCTAATACATTTTACCGGGCGCCTTGGCTTCAAGCAGTACATCCCAAGCAAGCGCGCCGGTATGGGGTCAAATTGTATAAGCTCTGTGAAAGGGCCACAGGCTATACGCACAAATTTCGGATCTATGAGGGAAAGATCAGACCCTGGAGCCGGTCGGTTGCCCTGACTACCTGGGGAGCAGTGGGAAGATAGTCTGGGACTTGGTGTCACCCTTATTCGGCAAGGGTACCATCTTTACGTGGACAACTTTTACACAAGTGTGGCCCTCTTCAGGCATTTGTTCCTAGAACAGATTGGCTGCTGCGGCACCGTGCGACCTAGTCGCGGGGCTTCCCCAACGGCTCATTACCACCAGACTTACAAGGGGGCAGAGGGCTGCACTGTGTAGCGAAGAACTGCTCGCGGTGAAATGGAGAGACAAGCGTGGCGTTTACATGCTCTCCTCCATTCACGCAGACCACGACAGTCCAAATTGAGCGGGCAGCCAGTGTCGTTGAAAAGCCCCTCTCGGTCCACGACTATAACCTCCACATGGGAGGGTGGACTTCAACGACCAGATGTTGGCCCCTTATTTGGTTTCCCGAAAGACCAGACGCTGGTATAAGAAGGTGTCTGTATATTTGATTCAATTGGCTCTATATAACAGTTACGTTCTCTACAGTAAGGCTGGGAGAGCGGGATCCTTCCTCAAATTCCAGGAAGAGATCATCGAGAACCTCCTGTACCCAGGAGGTTCCGTGGCCTCATCCACCAGTGTAGTTGGCCGTCTACACGGCGGCACTTCCTAGCGTTGTGCCGGGTACCTCAACCCAACCGCCACCCGAAAAAGATGTCGTGTCTGTAGCAGGAGTGGAATAAGGCGTGACACCCGCTATTTCTGTCCTGACTGTCCTGACCACCCTGCCCTATGCCTTGGAGAGTGTTTCCGGAAGTACCACACTCAGGTACACTTAGGGACCTAGGGACAGCACTACACAGGTAGTTTTTTCCACTCAGGCTCTAGGGTCTCTCAGGACACTAGGTTTTGAGAGACCCTAACACATAGGGATGGTGCTGGTGTGCTACAGCAGAAGTGTGAAATGGTAGAAACGTCTCCTTTCACTTGGGATACTTAGCGTATAATGTACTTCGCACCATCTCTGTGTGATTTACACTTTACACATTGTCCCATGGGAAAGGAGAGGTTTCTGCTAGGAAAATAAAGAGTGACATGGAAAACAAAAAAAAAAATTAAACAGGTAGCAAGAAAAAGAAAAATCTTGAGTTAGTTCAGGTTTTTATGTTCATGTTTTATAAAAGTTTTAAAATGTTCTGGTTTTATAAAGTTTGCAACGTTCAAGTCATGTGCCTGCTGCCTGTTTTTCTTCTTTCCCCCATAACCACCCTTTATTTTCCAGGTATACCAACAGACCAACGGACCAACCGACAAACGCCGCAGCACTGATGTGCATTCTGAGAGAAGCATTGCTGCTATCAGAAGACACGTGAAGTCAGTGTATGCGGCGCTGCAAGACGAGATTTCTCCTCTGCAGGACAGGTACGTTTGCCCTGGCATGTGAGCTGAGGAGAGGTGTTGGAGTTCATATGCTTTGGCAAACACTTTGTATCAAAAATCTGGCAAAGATGTCTTCCTCCACACCGATGGATTGATCGATGTGAATGGAGAAATCACGTTTGCCAGGACATAGGAGCTGAGTGGGTATGGATGTTTGGGCGGAGCCCCTATGTCCTGGCAATCGCCAGGCCCTCTTTTTCTTGCATATTTTTGGCAGAGATTTTTTCATCCACATCGATCGATGCGAATGAGGAAATCTGTGCCGTTCATTTTCTTTCAGCCCAGAGGCTGAACGGAAAAAAAATCTCATTACCCGTATGCTCCATATAAGGAGAATAGCAGAAACTCCTAATGCTGGCCATACGTGTAATGATTGCGGAGACCCTCAAATGCCAGGGCAGTACAAAAACCTCACATGTGACCCCATTTCGGAAAGAAGACACCCCAAGGTATTCGCTGAGGGCATATTGAGTCCATGAAAGATTGAACTTTTTGTCACAAGTTAGCGGAAAGGGAGACTTTGTGAAAAAAACAAAAAAAAATCAAATTCCGCTAACTTGTGCAAAAAAAAAATCTTCTATGAACTCGCCATGCCCCTCACAGAATACCTTGGGGTGTCTTCTTTCCAAAATGGGGTCACATGTGGGGTATTTATACTGCCCTGGCATTTTAGGGGCCCTGAAGCGTGAGAAGAAAATGCGTAAAAATACCGTCCTAAAAGGTACTCATTGGATTTAGGGCCGAATTGCGCAACTTGGCTGCAAAAAGTGGCACACATGTGGTATCTCTGTACTCAGGAGAGGTAGGGCAATGTGTTTTGGGGTGTACTTTTACATATACCCATACTGGGTGTGAAAAATATCTCTGTAAATGACAACTTTTTAAAAAAATTATACAAAGTTGTCATTTACAGAGATATTTTCACACCCAGTAAGTATAGGTAAATACGCCCCAAAACACATTGCACTTCTCCTAAGTACGTCGATACCCATGTGTGCCACTTTGCAGCCAAATGTCAAGGGGCCCTAAATCCAATGAGTACTATAAGATTTCACAGGAAATTTTTACGCATTTGGATTCCACACTGCTTCTGACGTTTAGGGGCCCCTAAAATGCCAGGGCAGTAAAAATACCACACAAGTGACCCCATATTAGAAAGAAGACACCCCAAGGTATTCCGTGAGGGGTATGGTGAGTTCATGTAAAATTTTATTTTTGGCACAAGTTAGTGGAATATGAGACTTTGTAAAAAAAAAAAAAAAATATCCATTTCCGCTAACTTGTGCCAAAAATAAAAACTTCCATGAACTCACTATGCCCATTAGCGAATACCTTGGGGTGTCTACTTTCCGAAATGGGGTCACTTGTGTGGTATTTTTACTGCCCTGGCATTTTAGGGGCCCTAAACGTCAGAAGCAGTTTGGAATCCAAATGCGTAAAAAATGTCCTGTGAAATCCTAAAGGTACTCATTGGATTTAGGGCCCTTTGCGCATCTTGGCTGCAAAAAGTGGCACACATGGGGTATCGCCGTACTCAGGAGAAGTAGGGCAATGTGTTTTGTGGTGTATTTTTACATATACCCATGCTGGGTGAGAGAAATATCTCTGTAAATGACAACTTTTTAAAAATTTTTATACAAAGTTGTCATTTACAGAAGATATTTTCACACCAGTAGAGGTATATGTAAAGACACCCAAAACTCATTGCCCTACTTCTCCAGTGCGGCGATACCTCATGTGTGCCACTTTGCAGCCAAGATCGCAAGAACCTAAATCAGTACCTTTAAATTTCTAGGACATTTTTACGCATTTGGATTCAACACTGCTTCTGACGTTTAGAAGCCCCTAAAATGCCAGGGCAGTATAAATACCACACAAGTGACCCCATATTAGAAGAAGACACCCCAAGGTATTCCGTGAGGGTATGGTGAGTTCATGTAAAATTTTATTTTTGGCACAAGTTAGTGGAATATGAGACTTTGTAAAAAAAAAAAAAAAATCAATTTCCATAAACTTGTGCCAAAAATAAAAACTTCCATGAACTCACTATGCCCATCACCGAATACCTTGGGGTGTCTACTTTCCGAAATGGGGTCACTTGTGTGCTATTTTTACTGCCCTGGCATTTTAGGGGCCCCTAAGCGTCAAAAGCAGTTTGGAATCCAAATGCGTAAAAATGCCCTGTAAAATCCTAAAGGTACTCATTGGATTTAGGGCCCATTTGCGCATCTTGGATGCAAAAAAGTGGCACACATGGGGTATCGCCGTACTCAGGAGAAGTAGGGCAATGTGTTTTGGGGTGTATTTTTACATATACCCATGCAGGGTGTGAGAAATATCTCTGTAAATGACAACTTTTTAAAAATTTTAAACAAAGTTGTCATTTACAGAGATATTTTCACACCAGTAAGGTATATGTAAAAATACACCCCAAGACATGCTCTACTTCTCCTGAGTACAATACCCCATGTGTGCCACTTTGCATCCAAGATCGCAAATGGACCCTAAACCAATGAGTACCTTTAGAATTTTACAGGGCATTTACGCATTTGGATTCTCACGCTTTAGGGGCCCCTAAAATGCCAGGGCAGTATAAATACCCACAAGTGACCCCATTTCGGAAAGAAGACACCCAAGGTATTCTGTGAGGGTATGGTGAGTTCATGTAAAATTGTATTTTTGGCACAAGTTAGTAGAATATGAGACTTTGTAAAAAAAAAAAAAAAATCCATTTCCGCTAACTTGTGACAAAAATAAAAACTTCCATGAACTCACTATGCCCCTCAGTGAATACCTTAGGGTGTCTACTTTCGGAAATGGGGTCATTTATGGGGTATTTCTACTGTCTGGGCATTGTAGTACGTCAGGAAACAGGACAGGTGCTCAGAAAGTCAAAGTGCGGAAATTCACTTTTTGCACTATAGTTTGTAAACGCTATAACTTTTACCCAAACCAATAAATATACACTTATTGCATTTTTTTATCAAAGACATGTAGAACAATAAATTTAGAGAAAATTTTTAGAGAAATGTAGTTTTATTTGACAAATTTTCCAACATAAAGTGAAAAATATCATTTTTTTGCAAAAATTTCATCAAAAAAAGTAAAATATCAAAAAAGTAAAAATGTCAGCAAGAAAGAAATAGCACCAAATGAAAGCTCTATTAGTGAGAAGAAAAGGAGGTAAAATTCATTTGGGTGGTAAGTTGTATGGCCGAGCAATAAACGGTGAAAGTAGCGTAGTGCAGAATTGAAAAAAGTGGCCTGGTCTTTAAGGGTGTTTAAGCTAGGGGGCTGATGTGGTTAAAGGGCTTCTGTCACTTCCTAACCCATTTTCACTAGCTGACATTAGCTATTTGCTAATGTCAGCTGAGTCAAATATATATTTATTACCTTGTCCGAAGTTGTAAATTACGTTAAAAAGCCACTTTTATAATATGCAAATGATCTTCGCTACCAGCAAGTTGAGCGTTTACTTGCTGGTAGCCGCCTTATCTAGATGAGTTATGCCGCCCCCTTCCTCGTTTGATAGACAGGGCCAGCGCTTTCTCCTCCTCGCACTGGCCCTGTCTGAAGATGAAATCCGCGCCTGCGCCGTGCCGCTCAGTAGTCGGCGCAGGCGCTCTGAGTGAGGGCGCGAGCTTTGCCGCTCCGTCCTCAGTGCGCCTGCGCCGATTACGTCACCGCTACACCCGGAAGGGACGGCGCAGGCGCGGGATTTCATCTTCAGACAGGGCCAGTGCGAGGAGGAGAAAGCGCTGGCCCTGTCTATCAAACGAGGAAGGGGGCGTGCATAACTCATCTAGATGCGGCGGCTACCAGCAAGTAAACGCCCAACTTGCTGGTAGCGAAGATCATTTGCATATTATAAAAGTGGCTTTTTAACGTAATTTACAACTTCGGACAAGGTAATAAATATATATTTCGACTCAGCTGACATTAGCAAATAGATAATGTCAGCTAGTGAAAAATGGGTTAAGGGGGGTGACAGAAGCCCTTTAAACCTTTTGCCTTTTTATGACATTTTGGCATAATGCTTTATGGATTAGCATCTCTTCAGCCCTAAATGTATTAGTGAGATATGTAAAAAAAATCAATGTTGTTACGTAATCCTTTTGTTCTCTCTAATTCACAAAAAGCTATACCCACAGCTCCGAATATCAGTGGGAGGTCTGGGGATTTTTCGGGATTCAGAATCAACTACACAAAGTCTATATTTATTGCTCTTTGGAATAATAATGTTTTTATTTCAATAAATATCCCAGGATAACAATATCCAGAGAGATGAAAGATTTTCCTACAATCATTGTTAATCCTTTGATAAATAATTTTAAAGATAAAGGGAAACGATTATTAAGAGAGGAATGTTAAAGTTAATTTGGCAGAAGTCTATGTTGCTGTAATTTGCACTAAATTTATGAGATGTTGCGCAATGTCAGATAAATGTGTACCTTTTTAAACAGTTGCAAAAATTGTCACAATCTTACTCCAGTATAGGGGTGACATATAAAGTAGAGTAACCTCTTAAGATATGTGTTAGATTCAAAGGAATATTCCAGGATTTTACTACTGATGGTTTATCCTTAGGATAGGCCATCAATATCTGACAACCCGCACCGTTAGTGTTCTGCTTCACTCCAGCACCAGAAGTCAGCACTGGAACTGCACAGGGCTGTGTATTGTGTGGTGGATAGAGCTGATTATTGGAGGGCTGCTCCTATTGTAGTAAATGGGAGCAGTGCTGCAGAAACTAGCTAGGAGTAGGTGTTAGGCATGAGACCCCACCAGATATTGATGGCCTATCCTTTAGTATAGAACATCAATAGTAAAATCTTGGAATACCCAATTAAAAGAAATCTCTCACCGCAATTTCGGACCATTATCTAATACATAAATAGTACTGCACATAAGTAGCCCAGATCATTATTTTTTATTTTCCTACTGTCCCCTCATTCTCCCACTGTCAGTGGTTAGAGCTGCATTGAAATACATTGTCAGGACTGTCATGTATGCGCACATGAGTCCTCTCCATTAAGTCAGAACAGCACAGCAGTCTGGACTATGTATTTCAGTCTAGCTTTGAGTGCTGGCAGTAGGAATTAAACAAATATCTGCAGTACTCCTTATCTGCAGTACTACATATGTATTACTAATTACTGTAGATCAGGCATGTCCAAACTCCGGCCCTCCAGATGTTGCAAAACTACAACTCCCATCATTCCTGGACAACCTACAGCTATCAACCTACAGAAGGGCATGATGGGAGTTGTAGTTCTGCAACACCTGGAGGGCCAGAGTTTGGACATGCCTGCTGTAGATAATAGTCCCATATTGGGATGACAGATTCCCTTTAAATTTAAGATTTCTGTCTTGAGTTGTTACTTCACTTCTACACGCACCCTCTACTGGAGTAATACTATGACAATGTTTAAAAAGTAGTATTTGATAAATCTGACTTAAATCAGCAGTACAGGCTACTGGTGCCTACTTTCCCACCCACATTTCACCCATGACTTATTGAACCAAGAATTCTGGAGAGTCTTCAAAGTTAAAACTTCCCTTAAGCATGGCAAAAATGTAGAATATTAATTGTGGTCAACGCAGCACACCGGAATCTAGGTCTAAAAAGGAATTGCTTTTCACAAATATTATGTGGTGATTATTTAAAGTCATTTTTCAGATTTCAAAAAATAATTAAGGATAGTTTTTGGTACATACAAAATGAAGCATGCCTACACTTGCACTAAGAGAAAAATAAAGCTTAGATCTTTGATTCTAGAAATCCTTTATTCTCCATTATAAAATCACTCACTAATTGAGGCTTCTTATTAAGGATATATAGGATACTTCTTAAGCAGGAGTTAGTCTCCTTAAATACCTCTCTTCAAATCTCAAAATGGTTGGGTTCAGGACTGTGGTCCTATTTCTAAAAGTTAATGGATTGACATTTATAAACAGATCCCAGTTGTATCTTTTATTACAACTAAACTCTTTCATTGAGGCACCATTCTCTACAAAATTAATAGGAGGCCGACCAAGGCTTGTTCCAAATATTTAGGCGGTAGAACCCGGTGATGCCTCAAACCTTGTAGATATTCAGACAAGGTCACACACTGTTTAAGAGTAAATCTGGAGCCTGAGGCCTTACCTGGTCCCTGACCCTAAACTATGGGTGACAGATATATCACAGCCATACAAAGCTTTTTATTTGTCACTCTTCAGTGAGCCAATGGAAAAAGAGATTTCTATCTATACATTTTATACCCAGAAATAAATACCAATCTTTCAATACACCTTAGGACCCAAGACGCAAGTATTTAGGGTAGATAGGTAAATCATTTTATTTCTCTCTCCCAGGGTAATTGAGGGGGTGGGGGTGGGGGGATTACATGGATGAGAAGGAGTTTGGTAAAATATCATAATGTGTGTGTTTTCAATGTATTACCATGTATAATAAAATATGGTAAAAATAAAAATCACTGATTCTTTGCAATAAACAGAGGACTACATAGAGGAGTGGAGACTCCAAAGCGAAGATCAGTATGGGCCCCCTTTATGTTCAGGTGCCACCTAGGACATTAAGAACCAGTGTTTCTCAGTGTCCTTTGCTTATTAACAATGCAGTTCATAAATAAAGAGGACTCCTTCAAATGTAATGGGATTGCATGGATGGACTCTCTGCTTCTAAGCATGCCATGGTAATAATTAATAGTCTGAAGTAGAGTATCTACCTGTATGTGGCTCATGCATATAATAATGGCCAGTGCATTTACACTGTATGTTGGAGGTTTATGTTGGGAGGATTTCCTAAGACTAATTGCACACTATCATTAAAATCTTCTTGTGGGCTTTTCCGTCAGAAGAGCAGCCTGCCGAAGTTCATCGGGAAGGGCAGCAGCACTGTCAGACACCATTGACTACAATGGGACCTGGCAGGGATCAGGTCTTTTTTCAACAGTAGTGCCGGGATTTGGCTGGTAAAGAACCCTTGCAAGCTACCTCCTGGATAAGTTTGATTGTGTGATTGACGGCTGAACTAAGGGGGTCAAAAGACACCAAAGCAGAGCACTGAGGGAACAGGCAAAACCGTAGCCAGGGTTAGGCCGAGGACAGGGCAGAAAGAGTACAAGCTATAATGTTTAATGATAGAGCTTATAACAAAAACATAAAGAAACAATTGTACAGCATTATACAGTACAGTATCATATGTGCAGTTTTTTGTCTTTGCGTGGCAGTGACTTGTTTTTTTTGGAGCAATCCATGCACAGTTGTATAGTAAATTGTAGGAAGTATTAGCCATAAATGCCATTTAGGACAGATTTAGATGTTAACCTCAGGAACTTCACAAATTGAACATCTGTCGGTAAATTCCCCTTTTCTTCTGTGACCATAGAACAAATACGGCAAATCTAAGATGATTATTGAGCCAAGTGCAACAAGCTCATTTTATTTCCTATCATTCCATTCAATTTCAGGGCTAGATTTCGAGAAAGCCCAGAGAGGCCATGTCCTAGGGCATCACCAGAATTATGGGCTGCCTAAGGCTAGAGATTTACAGCTAAATTATGCTTTCACACTGAGAATGGTAAAACTGTGTGCAGAAATGAAAGGAATACTGGGGTGAGAGCTAAGTATAAATCAGTTATAGCTTTTTGTTGTTGTCATTATAACAGTAGGACTATATTACACGCTAAATTGTAATGATTTATAAGTGTTATATAAGACTCTATAGAATAAACCTTCCTACAGCACATTACACATATCAGTCATGTATAACAAGAGCCAGAGCCATTTATACTGTACAGCAGAGTGTTCCTCTACAGAGCTTTTATATCTATTGCAATGAATTCAATAAAGTATCTTAGACCTAGGTTTTTTTTATATTGCATACATAAATATACAGTATAAGCTTTATCGATTAAACTGCTTTTTTTTTTTTTTACTCTGTGCATCATATATCTACTTACAATGGATAGAGAGGTTGCTAAAGTAGTTGCACCCAGGCCCTGGTGCCCAGGGGCATACTTGCCATGGAAGCAGACCATGCAACTGATATGGCCCTGAAGGCGAGGATTGCCCAAAGCTCAATTCCGTCTTCTGTTCCCGACATAAAAACACTGCATTTTTATGCAACCAAGATTAGGGGGAGCTCACTGCTATGAGATTATTACAGCTTCTATTACAGAAAATTGGAACTGTATACATTCCTATACACTGAGCTCCCTCTAGTGGTGGCTGCAGGCAGACAGTTTTCTAATATTGTATACTATATCATAATCTCCTTAGCTTAATATAGTATTACCCCATATCATATCTATAGTTCTTATTAAAAAAAATAACACAATATGATCTAGTGTTCTTAATACAGACTCATAGAGGTAAAAGCATATACAATCTGATCCACACTGTCCATGTGTACTAAAACTAGTTATGAGGGAATGTCTAGAAATTCATTTCAGATTTGATTTGGGTCTGAATAAACTCACATTGTAAAAGACAACACCTTTTCACAACCCCCGTCACTGTCACCCCCCCCCCCCCTCCCACACTACCATTTCCCTCAGGCACTTTATTACACACAGAAGCAACTAACTCTTTTAGAGGTCCAACTTTTGCTTCTGCTCTGCAAAGCTTGACCTCAGATCACTTCTGCATTGCGTGAGAATTGCAGCAGTTCTATATTCTGCGTTTTTTTAACGCAGCCCTGGCCCCATAGAAGAGAATGGGGCTTCAGTGAAAAATGCATTTCATCCAGAAACTAATATGCAGCAGCCTCCTGTCACACAGGAGGACAGGGGCTGCCACATACATGCTCCAACTTTCCTGATCCCCACCGGGGGGAGCCAGAGCACAGTTGAAAACATTAGTGCTGGGTGTCCGCTGTATAAAACAGCAGACACCCGACGGCCATGGCATCTGCTGCTTACTCAAGCAGGCTCAATTTTTAAATGCCCAGTCACCAATGTAAATTTACTGTTGCTGGTCCGAAAGGGATTAAAGGGGTTGTTCACCTTTCTGCACATTTTCCACAGCGTAGCCAGACCCACGGTGGTACTCATTCTAACCTGACCCCCACCACTGGGTTACGGCTCTGTCTCTGCTTCACAGGCTCTGCAGGTCCTGGGTCTCCCAGTGTCAACATCCAGTTTGACTCCAGGTCAAGTGACCACTGTACAAAATGACAGGTTTAAAACAGCCCATGGGGCACATGACCCAGTGACATGCCAAATGAGTGACAGAAAGGGAACAAGTAAACCACCAGTGAGAAAATAAAGTTAGTCAGGTTAACCACATACATATTCTGAAACAAATAAGCCTCAATATGGAATGTTCTTGAGATTTACTTTAGCTATAACTATTCAATAATGCCCAACCTAATGCAGATTCAAACAAGTATACAAAGGGGGTCATAAAGGCATTCCCAATGTTACTAGTTTAACATGGAAGAAGAAGAAGAGAATGAAATTCATGTGGTTACAAAAGTACAAAGCACCCCAGGTCATGGAGACTTTCTTTCCATGACTTTCTACAACAATAATTTGTCTGAAATGATGGTAACCTGATGACACGTATTATGGTATATGTTTAAAGGATATTTATTGCAACTTTCTGTCTTTGAAATCTCCCTTAAGTATAGTTGAATTATTTATACATTTCTGTTAGATATAATGCTTTGACAGTTCCATCTATCTTCTTCTGCGAGATAACATTTTCCTGGGGCATTATGTACCTCAATGAAAAATATAATAGCATGTAATAAAATCTGATGTTGTTTCTTTCAAAGACTCAATGCCAAAATTACAAGACTATAGTAACCAGTCTCTTGTTCATGTCAGTGTGACCTAACACAAAGCATTTGCAGCTTGGGAAAATTCCTACTGCTTTCACAGAACTTATGTTTTTTGCAGTTTCTTCCTGCTAGGATTATAACTAGAGATGAGCGAATTTTTAAAAAATTCGATTCGCCGGTTTGATCCGAAATTATTTGCGTCGAATTTCATAAAAAAACTGCTATTTCCTGGCTGCAGGAAGCCTTTGTAGTGGTGTAGAACACTGTGCCTTGCAGTAACACGCATAGGGAGTCTACTCTGATAGTGAAATAATACTGTGAGTCAGTATGACATGACATGCAGATGACAGTCACTCTTAGAATCACTGCACGCTTGACTGATTTTGGCAGTCACAGGGCCAAAACTGACCAAAAAACTCAAGTATGAACTCAGCCTTACAGGTCGATGTTAGCGCCAAGAAGATGCGCACTTCTTTTAAACCGTCGTCAGCTGATTCCACATAGATGTCAACAGAACCTGTTATATTAAACGCTTATACAAGCAGAGCCCCCCGACAGAGTGGAGAGGGTGTCAACAGTAAGTTTGTGTTGACGTCACTGATTATTTTGCCCTTCCTCTGATCCTTCAGAACAATAACCCCTCAAAAAACTGATCCTGTCTGTGGAGCAAACGAAGTGCAAAACGGAAGGACAGACAGCTTCCTTTGGGCTGAGGTGGTGGAGCCTTGACTGTCTGAAATCGGCTGCGTGCCACTGGGTGATGCAGCGGTTGCTGCAGCAGGCTGGACCACCACATCGGAGCCACGGTTCTCCCAGGCCACTTTATGGTGCATATGTTGATGCAAGGCCATGGTGCCAACATTGGCACCCTGGCCACGCTTCACCTTCTGCCCATAGATTCTACATATGGCCATGTTCACCTTCTCCGGCGGCTTAATAAGAAACTGCCACACTGCCGAGTAGGTGATTTTACCTCCAACAATACGCACTGACTGACTGCTACCGCCGCTGACTCCATGAACCCATGCACCGCTACTTCCCGGGCAGGTAGGCTCCTGCGAAGCGGGTGGTCTACCCCAGGAACGTTTGGCTACCAACCTCCCACTGCTGCCACCCTGCTGACTCCCGCCCACGTTAGCGATTTTCTGGCTCTGCCGCTGAATCGCAGGCAAGCTAACACCCTCTTCTCTCGATGATGAAGCCTTTTCATCAGATGGGGTGAAGACTTGATGACGTAGGTTTGCTACAACGCTCCTCCCTCTGACCGTTCTATCCCGCCGCACTATGCAAGACATGAGCCTCTATCTGAACCGCGGGACACCCCCACCTCTGGGCCCTTTGAGTTCTGATGGACCGGACTCTTGGCGGATCCCCTGCATTTGTCCGCTTTGTCTGGCAGTGTCTGCTTGCTGCCTCACTCGCAGATGGGGCGGTCGCCCTCCTTCTTATTTTTCTGTCTTTGCTGCTTCCTGCTGCCCCTCTGCTTGGATCTTCGGTGTCGGCTGGGACCTTGTTACAGGTTTGAAGTTTGAAGTATCGAATATATGTTGCTTCGTGTCCTCCTTTGCCTCCATGTTTGACCCCTCCTCCCTCATGCCCTGTGTAATCGTTTTCTCGATTTCCCCACTTCGTCTATTCATTTATAGGGAATATGGGACAGAAGGTAAATATTTCTCAACTTTATAAAGTGTTGCTTAAAACATGATTTAATAATACACGTTCTCCGGGACAAAAGACTTGGCAAATTGATTGTCCGGGAATTTCCCTTGAAGATTGGGATAATATATTGGCCAATTTAAGTTTAAGTGCCTGTCTCAAATGTAATTCCATATACTCATCACATTGACAGGGTGAGTCAACTAGACAAGAGCACCACATCTATAGCAACCTATATTCTTTCCTTATTTCAAATTTAAATTTAGTTACTTAAAATTTAAATCAAGTTTTGGTTCAATTTAATATTTTAAAAATGTAAATTTAATTTAACAGATTGAAGAATGGGGACAATTCGATCTGATAATTGGCTGCAGTCCATTTAATGGCTTATCTGTGGTTTACCCGCAACGGAAAGGACTTTATGGGGGCAGTGGACAACAGTTTTTTCACTTTCCGCAATTACTCAATAAATTGTTGCCTAAGACAGGAGAGAATCGGCCAGTCTTCTGATTATTCGAAAACCAGGTTGCGATGGAGAAAGCATTCCAAAAAACGATTTCTTTCCGCCTGGAGACGAATTCTGTCAAGATTGATGCAAGTGCGGTTTCGGATGCTCATCGAGCCAGATACTTCTAGGGGAACCTGCCTGGCATGAAAAGTCCTCTAGTACCTACTGACAACGAGAAGACAAAGCTTCAAGATTTCTTGGAGCCTGGGAGAGTCACTAAGTTCATCAAGATTCAAACCATAACTACCAGCCCCTGGTCTCTTCGTCAGGGAAAAAATCACGAGTTCCCAGTCATCATGGATAAAAAGGAGGATCTCCTGTGTTGCACAGAAATGGAGAGGGTCTTCGGATGCCCCCGCACTATACGGACGTCCCAGAAATGAACTGCTGCTCCCAACAGAAGCTCCTGGGAAGGTCATGGAGCGCCCTAGTCACCCGGCATATTATTCGGCCCACTGAAGGATTATTTTGAAAGTGTGTAGAAGCTACACGGGGCTCCCATACTGCAGATTTATCATGGAGACAACGGACCTTATAATATTACATTATTATATAAAGAAAAAAATTAAATAAATGAAGCCCCTTCGTCATCGGGCTCCCAAGTGCTATCAGCTACATCATCATCATTGAGTACAGTCTGAACATCACTGATGTCCTCCTCAACAGTCTCTGGGTCAGGAGCCTGACCACTCGCAAAACCAGCTCCCATGCCAGTATACAATACTTCTCTGGCTGAGGGAACAGAAAAGGACAGATGCAGGTTGAGGACAGGTGAGGGCACAGGTCCTGCTCCCTGGCCGCGCCAACTAAGGGTTGTGTCTGACAAACCCACTGACTTTTGGCTGGTGGTGTCTGATGTCACTTGCGACAAAGTCGAAGATCGAGTCAACCATTCAAGAACCGATGGATTGCTGGTCACGACACAACCGCTAGCTGACACTGGGAGCTCAGGCCTCTTGAAGTGACCCCTGCTGCCACAGACCTTTACTCTGCTGCGACCTCTCCCTGCACCAGAAACATTTAGGCCTCTACCACTCCCCTGTGCATGGCCTGACACTTCTCTGTCTGACATACTGTACAGGGAGTGCAGAATTATTAGGCAAGTTGTATTTTTGAGGATTAATTTTATTATTGAACAACAACCATGTTCTCAATGAACCCAAAAAACTCATTAATATCAAAGCTGAATATTTTTGGAAGTAGTTTTTAGTTTGTTTTTAGTTTTAGCTATTTTAGGGGGATATCTGTGTGTGCAGGTGACTATTACTGTGCATAATTATTAGGCAACTTAACAAAAAACAAATATATACCCATTTCAATTATTTATTTTTACCAGTGAAACCAATATAACATCTCAACATTCACAAATATACATTTCTGACATTCAAAAACAAAACAAAAACAAATCAGTGACCAATATAGCCACCTTTCTTTGCAAGGACATTCAAAAGCCTGCCATCCATGGATTCTGTCAGTGTTTTGATCTGTTCACCATCAACATTGCGTGCAGCAGCAACCACAGCCTCCCAGACACTGTTCAGAGAGGTGTACTGTTTTCCCTCCTTGTAAATCTCACATTTGATGATGGACCACAGGTTCTCAATGGGGTTCAGATCAGGTGAACAAGGAGGCCATGTCATTAGATTTTCTTCTTTTATACCCTTTCTTGCCAGCCACGCTGTGGAGTACTTGGACGCGTGTGATGGAGCATTGTCCTGCATAAAAATCATGTTTTTCTTGAAGGATGCAGACTTCTTCCTGTACCACTGCTTGAAGTAGGTGTCTTCCAGAAACTGGCAGTAGGACTGGGAGTTGAGCTTGACTCCATCCTCAACCCGAAAAGACCCCACAAGCTCATCTTTGATGATACCAGCCCAAACCAGTACTCCACCTCCACCTTGCTGGCGTCTGAGTCGGACTGGAGCTCTCTGCCCTTTACCAATCCAGCCACGGGCCCATCCATCTGGCCCATCAAGACTCACTCTCATTTCATCAGTCCATAAAACCTTAGAAAAATCAGTCTTGAGATATTTCTTGGCCCAGTCTTGACGTTTCAGCTTGTGTGTCTTGTTCAGTGGTGTTCGTCTTTCAGCCTTTCTTACCTTGGCCATGTCTCTGAGTATTGCACACCTTGTGCTTTTGGGCACTCCAGTGATGTTGCAGCTCTGAAATATGGCCAAACTGGTGGCAAGTGGCATCTTGGCAGCTGCACGCTTGACTTTTCTCAGTTCATGGGCAGTTATTTTGCACCTTGGTTTTTCCACACGCTTCTTGCGACCCTGTTGACTATTTTGAATGAAGCGCTTGATTGCTCGATGATCACGCTTCAGAAGCTTTGCAATTTTAAGAGTGCTGCATCCCTCTGCAAGATATCTCACTATTTTTGACTTTTCTGAGCCTGTCAAGTCCTTCTTTTGACCCATTTTGCCAAAGGAAAGGAAGTTGCCTAATAATTATGCACACCTGATATAGGGTGTTGATGTCATTAGACCACACCCCTTCTCATTACAGAGATGCACATCACCTAATATGCTTAATTGGTAGTAGGCTTTCGAGCCTATACAGCTTGGAGTAAGACAACATGCATAAAGAGGATGATGTGGTCAAAATACTAATTTGCCTAATAATTCTGCACTCCCTGTAGATCAAATAATTAAATGTTAGATCAAATATTTTTATTTCGCCACTAATACACTGCAAATTGAAGAATGCTTTAGAATGTATCACTGCACCGCAAAACGGCAATTAGGCCCTAATTTTTTTCCACTTTTACACAACACAAAAGGCTTTTCAACAGATAAATGCAACGATGAACTGCAAATATATTTTTATTTCACCATTAATACACAGCAACCTGGGCTTTAGAATATATTACTTCACCGCAGAACGGCAATTAGGCCCTCATTTTTTCCACAACACAAAAGGCTTTTTAACAGATAAATGCAACGAGAAACGGCAAATATATTTTTGTTTTGCCACTAATACACAGCAAACTGGGCTTTAGAATATATGACTTCACCGTAGAACTGCAATTAGGCCCTAATTTTTTTCTCCTTTTAGACAACACAAAAGGCTTTTCAACAGATAAATGCAAGGATGAACGGCGAATATATTTTTATTTTGCCAGTAATACACAGCAAACTGGGCTTTTGAATATATCACTGCACCGCAGAAGGGCAAATATATTTTTCTTTTGCCACTAATACACGGCAAAAAGGGCTTTACAACATATAACTGCACCGCACATGGGCAAATAAGATATACTGTAGAAATATTTCCTTGTAATTAACCCTGTTAATGGCTGTATCAAACAGCACTGGCACCACAACTGCAAGAATGGTTTGCTGGAATGACTGAGCTGTATAATGGCAATTTGGATCCCCAATCAATGTACCAAGGTGTAATAGGATTGTTCCTATTACCCACTTTGCAACCTTCCCTACTGAACCCTGTTCTGCATAAATGCTGTGGAACGATTCCTCTCTATCCTTTCCCTGCACTTATGAAACGTTTTTTCACCACAATCAAGTCTTTCCTATCACTGTCCCTAGCCCCTGCAGACACGTCTCTCCCTGCACGAAGTACGCTGGTAAATGGCAGAATCTAAAATGGCTAACGCTATTTATAGGGCTGTGACATCACAGGGCTGGCTGCTGATTTGCTGCATGCTTGTCAGTATGGGTGATCCCGCCTTCCCAGAGTTCCTTTATCCATGTCCTCACACGTGCAGCAGTCATTTTAGAAAAAAATGCGATTCGTTACCACGAAGCTTGAGGAAATTCGGCTTCGGTGTGAATCGAAATTTTCCTGAAATTCAGATCGATTTCCAATTTGTCGGCTTCTATTCGCTCATCTCTAATTATAACTAGTTTTGAAAGTGTTGGATTAAGTTATATAAAATTATTAATGTTTCATATACTATATACACCCAAGGCTAGTTTCACATATGTGCATTTTAAATTTTTCAGTTCTGGTATAGAAAAAAAAAAAAAAAAGTGCCGGATCCAGCATATGACAAACATCAATGGCTCCCAAAGGATCCCAATGACTATAATGGGGTTTGTTGGGTTTCCATTATGGATTCGGTCACTCTGTTGCACAAAATACCTAAGGGTACCTCCATTATGGATTCCGTCACTCTGTTGCACAAAATACCTAAAAAAAAAATTCATAGAAAATATTTTGGAATGGAAGATTGATATATGGGATAAAGCTTACTAATCCTGTTTAAAAAAAACAGGCATTTACTCTACACAAGCAGTAAAGGGATTGTCTAATTGTTTAATACTGACAAGTGGAGGTCCAACTCCTGGCAACCCCACTCCCTGGGTGCTGCAGCCTCTTCCTAGGATAGTGATGTCACATTCTTTAGTCAAATGGCCTAGGCGCAGTTCAGTACCATTCAAGGGAATAGGACGGAGCTGCAATACCAAACAAAGACGCTATCCAATGGGCAACATTGTGCTTAGTAAGGCTCCATTCACATCAACGTTTCTCCATTCCGTTCTCCTGCTGTATACAGGACTTTCATCTCTGCTCAAAAATCATGTTCTGAGAGGACACCGAACAGACCCCATTATGGTCTATGGGGTCTTTAGGCTCCGTTCGGGCTCAGTTAGGTCTCAGTTATCTGCAGAATCCATCCTTTCCATTCTCCTGCTTCATAACGGAGCCGGAGAACGGAAAGGGGAAATGGTGATGTGAACAAAGCCTTAGCTGCAAGGAAGCCTCAAATCTCACTAGAGCACATCAGCCTCTTTAAAAAGCTGATCAGTGGGTGTGCTGAGTGTAGTACCACAACTGATCTGACCTATCCTGAGGATAGGTCTTCAGTATTAAACACTCAGATAACTATTTCAATGATGTGCCAATTTTATCATAGTGGCTGGTGCTGGATGATAAATTTGATACATTGCTAGATAATATTGTCGAACTTTACACCCACTTTTGGTTGGCTTATTTTACTCCAAAATTGTTACTCACATTGTCACATCTTAAGCCACACTCCTTTCAACTAAACGACACCCCTTGTCAATCTGAATACCTGAAACAGGCAATCTTGGTGCAGTGAATTATTATTTTTGAAAACTTAATACAACAGAAATTCCTCAAATGTGGGCACAATTACTTTTGCCTTATAGTCTTGCACAAAAAGATTCAATTTAACATATCTTTTAGATTTGTAACCATCGTCAATCAGCCTTTAGGAGTCCAGTGAGCGGTCCAATTTAGTGATTGATTGACACGTGTGTTCCACTAAGCTGTGGACTATTAAAACCTGAGTAAGCAGGGATTAAATAGAATATAATACAAATTACACAGAATTATCACCAGCTATGTATCTGTTTCCTCAGCTCCGCTTGCTCTGTATTAGCCAGATTTTTCAAATAATTTCACTCAGGGCTCAATTCTACCCTATGTAAACATTTTTAAACAAAAAAACTCCATTGAGTGCTGGACTTGTTTGTTTACATAGTGTTCTGCCTACTCCAGGTTCCGAGCACGGATGTGCCCTATAATGAAAGGTTGGAGCTGACTGTCGTTCTACTCTAAACTTATAAAATATGCTCCAATTGCCATGAAAATTGGTATATAACACTCTAAGGCCCCCTAGGACTCATATTTTGTCCCTAAAAAAAACTGAGAAAAATATAAGTCCTATAAGAGGTGAGAATGACAGAAACACACACATAATACTTCTCTGAGTGAAACATGGAAGCCGATCCTCTTTCAAAAAGAACAAGATTACTGAATGTCTCGAGAAAAAATTCTGCCTATATAGGAGGACCCTGGAGGCCCAGGAATCTGCCTGTGCACTCCTCCCACATAGTGCTGCAGTGCGATCTGATCATCAGGAATGAGACAAGGTGAGTAGTTATGTTTTTTTCTTTTACTAACACTGAGGGGCACAGAGAGGGCATTACTTCTGTGAATTGGGCACAGAGAGGGCATTACTACTGTGAAGGAGGCACAGAGAGAGCATTACTACTTTGAACAACTGTTATGGGGCACAGAGCAGGCATATCTACTGTGAGGAGGGGTACAATGAGGGCATAATTGCTGTGAGGAGGCATAATCAGGGTATAACTGCTGTGAAAGGGGCACAATAAGGGCATAACTACTGTGAAGGGGGGAAATGAAGGGATAACTACTGTGAGGGGTTCACAATGTGGGCAAAACTAGTGTGAAGTGGTGCAATGAGGGCATAACTACTCTGAAAGGGGAAGAGAGAGGGCATAACTACTGAGAGAGGGGCACAATGAGGGAATTACTACTGTGAGGGGGGCATAATGAGGGCATAACTACTGTAAAGGGGCACAGACATGGCATAGCTACTGTAAAGGGGGGCAATGAAGGGCCAACGTCTGTGAGTTGGGCACAATGTGGGCATAACTACTGTGAAGGGTGCACAATGAGGACATAACTACTGTAAAGGGACACAAAGAGGACATAACTGCTGTGAACGGGGCACAAATAGTGCATTACTACTTTTATGGGGGCACATAGGGCACAACTACTGTGAAGAGGCACAACAACTGTTATGAGGGCACAGAGAGGACATATCCACTATGAGGGGACATACTGAGGGCATAACTACTGTGAAGGGGCACAGACAGGGTATAGCTACTGTTAAGGGGGCAATAAAGCATAACTACTGTGAGGCGGGCACAATGTGGGCATAACTACTGTGAAGGGGCATAGAGAGCATAACTACTTAGAGGGGGCACAATTAGGGTATTACTAATATGAGGGGGGCACAATGAGGGCACAACTACTGATAGGGTACAATGAGGGTATAACTACTGTGAGCGGGGCACAATGGAGGCATCACTACTGTGAGGAGGGCACAATGAGGGCCTGACTACTGTGAAGGAGTTACAATGAAGGGACAACTACTGTGAGGGGGCAGAATGTGGGCATAACTACTGTGAAGGGGGCCAATAAAAGGATAACTACTGTGATAGGGGCAGAATGTGGCTATAGCTACTGTGAGGGGGCACAATGTGGACAAAACTACTGTGAAGGAATGCATTGAGGGCATTGCTATTGTGAGGGGGCAAAATGTGGGCAAAACTACTGTGAAGGGGTGCAATGAGGGCATAACTACTCAGAGAAGTATTACATGTGAGTCTCTCTCTCTCTCTCTTTGTGATTTGCCTGACACGATTCACAAGAAATTTGGAATGAATTTTGACTCAGTAGAATTGATTTGCTTATCTCTACTCTGTATCATGACGCTACTGGGAATTTAGCAGACCTTGCACTCCAGAATTATAGCTTTCAAAAGTCACAAAATAGGGATTTGCAACTTTTTTTTGCTTATTTGCACATACATTTCACATTTTTACACTATTTAATCCAGTTTTGGAAGGTGGGTATGATTAGCTATGTTAATTGTTTCAATCCAGATTTATCAACTGTGACTTTTTAAATAGTAGGAGAGTGGAGTATAAAAACTTGGGTAATATCTCTAGATAAAAGCTCCATCTTTCCACGATCAGCATAGGTCATATGACTGGTGGGAGTCTGACTCTTGGCATCCTCAATAATCAGCTATTGAAAGAGACATGGCACTCTTATAAGTGCTGCAGCCTCTTTAATGTTCAAGTAATTAGGGGAACCTGCAATATCCTGCATTGCAACTACCAAGTAGATGACTTGGTAGACAGGTAGACAGACCAAGGCAAACACTGAAGGGTGTGGTGCTTTTTTAAACACTGTGACCCCTTCAAACAGCTAATTAGTAGTGAATGCCTAGAGTCAGACCCCTGCTGATCTAATATTGATGGCTTATCCTGAGAATAGCATCAATATCCTGATCCTGGAAAATCACTTTAACCTTTAGACAACCACCACCATATATGTATATTGGAATTCCTCACTTAATTATGGCATTCGCCCGTAAGCACAGCGGACACCACAAACTTAAGGAACTAGATTCATGCAGGGCCTCTGTGGTTCTGCCACTCTTTGTTACCCTTGGAGGCTGGGGCAATACAGCTATAAGCCTACTGTGCAGGAACACACTGAAAGTGGTCCACACAGGGCCTCCTTCACAGGTTTCAGAGAACTTTCTCTAATAGATCCAAGTAACAATAGCAGTCCAGATTGGGATCAAGGTTTGGAAGTGGTCTGCAACTGCTCTTAAGGAATCTTACGGTCTCTGCCTGGTAAAGCTCAAATTCCATCCACAGATCTCAAATTGTTTTGCATCTGACAGGTTCTCTTTACTTTGCAAAAGACATATTATTGGCAAAGAACCAAAAAAGCACCAACACTCCTCAATTATAGTCTAGATCCCCCTTATTATGGAGTCCATATGGCACACTGCTTTTCCATCCCCAAACTTGACCAGAAGAGACCACGGCAGCCTACTGTGCCTGCCATACACAGTGCAAACTATAACAAGTACACATTAAATTCACAGTACCTGTAAAACACAGTGTTCACTCAATTCCACTGGAATATCCATAGCTGAAGTGTAAGGGGTCAGCTGAAGTCAGTTTAAAGGGGGGTATGCTAAGACCGATGTAAAAAACGAAAATAGACATCATATAGTACATGACAATATGGCACAACCCGTTTAAGTGCACTTACTTAGTAAGGGGTCCTTGCCAGTGCTGTGCAGTGGCGCCCCTTTAAAACCCTATGGGTGGTTGACCCTTGCCTATACTATACAAAGCACCATGTTATTACACTCAGGGGCAGATTGGCCATAGATTTTACAAGGAAATTTCCCGATGGGCCAATGCCTAGGAGGGCCACCCAAGTCCTCCTCAGGGCTGCCAGCCGGATACATAGTGATCTGATTCTCTCCTACGCACCTAGCAGCTGCAGGTGCCCTCCCAAATTCAACTATATTGATGTCCTGTGCGGGAAGTCACAGTATTTTGTGCTGCACTTTGGTATTTGGTTCAGCTAGGGCGGTATATTACTCTGCACTATAGTATTGCTGGCCTTGCCTAATTATGTTGCCTCCCTTCCGTCAGTTTGGACCTACCTACAACATGGGGCCACTTTTACTTTTTTTTTTCCAGGGCCACTTTCAGTTCCCAATCCTCCCCTGATTACACTCCAAAACTTTAAAGCTTTTTGTTTAAGATAAGTTTTCATGTCCTCATATAACCTAATGGATTTTCTCTGTTTAAGTTCATAATAAGGTTCAAGGTTCTTTAAACTATGTGAATTCTCACTGCACATGCTCCACATTTCCTAGCTGATCTTTTAATCCTAAATGTCAAGTTGAACTCTTTGTTCTCCTAATACCAAACTTTTATCTTTTTCCAGAAGTCTATGCTAATTCTCATTGGGGTCTCCTTGGCTCTGTTATGACTCTAGCAGTACTTAACCTTTAACTATATAGTACAAGCCTGCACCTCCAGCGAAAAGTTTAACTGTTCTCAGATTCACTGTCTGAAACAAAAACTACTGTAAAGGTAAAGTTTAGATGTTAGGTGATAGGTTTAAACTTCAAACAGTAATGTCTGAAAATGCAACAACTGTGTTTTGCTATATGATTTCCCTTAGAAAGTAGATGCTAACTTTTCATTTGTAACAATATAGTTAAAGGGGTTCTCTGGGAATTAAGAAAATGAAAAAACTTAAAAATTACTTTATTGTAAATATATTTCCAAATACCTTTTATTAGTTATAATGGCATGTTTTGTAGTGTTGACCAAGCACCAAGGTGCTCTGGTGCTCGAGTATAACACTTTGGGATGCTCTGGTGCTCTACAGAGAACCCCAGCACAATGGAAGTCCATGGGAGAACCCGAGCAATAAACCAGGCAACCCCTGCTCTGAAGAGGGAAGGGTGTCTGGTTCACAGGAAAAGGTCAGAAATTGATGGAAACACCACTGAAATGGTTCAGGAACTGCATGGGGATGCATCTTGGCCACCCAGGTCGCTGCTGGGAACGATGTTGTCCGAGTATTACGCCACTTTTACAGACTAACAACAATACGCACAACACCGAAGATAAAATCGATTTTAGAGGAAAAATTGTTAGGAAACATTCTGTACTGTATATTTACTTGTATATAAAGTGCAAGTGCTGCCAAAAATTCCAAGGAAGAGGCACTCCGATACAACCTGTATATCACATAAAGGTGGGCCTCATTCACATTGTGGTACAATTGTTCAGGTAGTGGGACTCCTACACTCATAAAGCCTATGCACTAAGTGAACAGGCTGCAAAAAATTACAAGGAACCGGCACTCCAATACGCCCTTTATTACACATAAAGGAGGGTATCATACACACCCTTGAAAAATTATGATTGATGGCCTACTGGTGACCCTCAAAAACATTATGGGTGAGGGCCTGCTGCCGAGTTGACCATCTAAAACATTAGGGGCGAGGGCCTGCTGCTGAGCTGACCATCTAAAACATTATGGGCAAGGGCCTGCTGCCGAGCTGATCATCTAAAACATTATGGGCGAGGGCCTGTTGCTGAGCTGACCATCTAAAACATTAGGGGTGAGGGCCTGCTGCTTATCTAACCATCTAAAACATTATGGACGAGGGCCTACTGCTGATATGACCATCTAAAAAATTATGGACGAGGGCCTGCTGGTTAGATGACCATCTAAAACATTATGGGCGAGGGCCTGCTGCCGAGCTGACCATCTAAAACATTAGGGGTGAGGGCCTGCTGTTGAGCTGACCCACTAAAACATTATGGATGAGGGCCTGCTTCTGATCTGACCATCTCAAACATTATGGGCGAGGGCCTGCTGCTGAGCTGACCATCTAAAACATTACGAGTGAGGGCCTGCTGTTGAGCTGACCCACTAAAACATTATGGATGAGGGCCTGCTTCTGATCTGACCATCTCAAACATTATGGGCGAGGGCCTGCTGCTGAGCTGACCATCTAAAACATTACGAGTGAGGGCCTGCTGTTGAGCTGACCATATGAAACATTATGGGCAAGGGCCTGCTGCTGATCTGACCATCTAAAGCATTAGGGGTGAGGGCCTGCTGCTGAGCTGACCCTCTAAAACATTATGGGCAAGGGCCTGCTGGTGACCCTCTAAAACATTAGGGGTGAGTGCCTGCAGCTAATCTGAACATCTAAAACATTAGGTTGTAAGGCACAGAGGGATCACTAAGGACGCTGACACGGTCTGCTACATACTCCTTCACCATCTTCCAAAATGTTTCCCTCCTTGTGACACTAGACCAGGCATCAGGGTGAGGGTGCTGGCGGGGTGTCATGAAACTGTCCCAGGCCTTGGAGAGTGTTGCTCTGCCTCTGTTGGAACTGCTGTGTGTTCTACTCGTCTCCCCTCCTCGGTTGCCCAAGGAACTACATACTTTGCCACCAGCTTTGTCAGCTGGAAATTTTTGGAGCAATTTTTACACCAGGAACTTCTGGTATTGAACCAATTTGCTAATCCTCCCCACAACAGAAATGAGAGATGAGAAGTTCTGTTTGTAGTAGGCGTCGAGAAGGGTGAACAACCAGTAATGTTGGCCAAAATGCATATAACTCGAGGGTCACGGGAAAGGCAGCATAACATAAAGTCAGCCATGTGTGCCAGAGTCCCAACAAACAAGACCTCGCTATCCTCATCAGAAGGATGACTCTTAATATCCTCATTCTCTTCCTCCTCTTCTGCACATCCACGCTAAAAAGTTGGAATAAACCTTTTATGGTTACTACCCTCTGTAGCGGAGGAAACCGTCTCCTGCTCGTCCTTCTCCTTATCATCATACTATTCGCGCAGAAAATACGAACTGAGGGTGGTCTGGCTATCACCCTGTGTACTGTCTTCCCCCATTTCCACCTCTTCCACATGCAAAGCGTCCACCTTCATTGTGAGCAGCAAGCGTTTCAGTAGACACAGAAGTGGGATGGTCATGCTGATAATAGCGGCATCGCCGCTCACCATCTGTGTAGATTCCTCAAAGCTGCGTAAAACCTCACAGTGATCAGACATCCATGCCTACTCATCACTTGTGAAGAGTAGAAGCTGACTGGAAAGGCGACGACCATCTTGCAGCTGGTATTCCACTACTCCCCTCTGCTGCTCACAAAGCCTGGCCAACATTTGGAACGCGGAGTTCCAGTGCTTGCTCACGTCGCACAACAGTCGGTGAGCTGGCAATTGCAAGTACTGCTGCAACGTTGCCAGACTGGCCGCAGCTGTAGATGACTTTTAGAAATGGACACATACGCGGCACACCTTCACCAGTAGCTCAGGCAAATTTGGGTAGGTTTTGAGAAACTGCTGAACCACTAAGTTGAAAACGTGGGCTAGGCATAGTATGTGTGTGAGCTTGCTGAGCTCCAAAGCCGCCACCAGGTTTCAGACACAACCATGCCTGGTTGTAGGTTATATGGCGAGAGCCACAGCTCAGTCTGGTTCTTTATACCCTGCCACAGTTCTGTGGCGATGTGCTGTTTGTCACCTAAGCAAATAATTTTCAGCATTGCCTGTTGTTACTTCCCCACTGCAGTGCTACACTGCTTCCAGCTACAGACTGATGGCTGACTGGTGCTGCAAGATGAGAGTTTAGAGGTGGAAGTGGAGTAAGAGGTGGAAGAGGAAAAGGGGGGGTTGCAGCCACTAATGTAGGTGGTGGTGGAAATCTTGATGGCAGTAGGGCCCACAATCCTTTGCGTCGCTAGCACCTGTGCCCTCCCGGGGCACGACTCGCCTCCACAACATACATCCAGTGTGCCGTCAGGGAAATGTAGCATCCCTTGCCACAAGCACTTGTCCATCTGTCAGTTGTTAAGTGGACCCAATAACTGCATTGGTCAGGGCACAGGTGATGTTATGGGACACATACTGGTGTAAGGCGGGGATGGCACACCAGGAAAAATAGTGGAGGCTGGGGACTGAGTAACAAGGGACAGCCACTGCCATCAGACTGCAGAAAGCCTCTGTATCCACAAGCCTAAATGACAACATTTCCAGGGCCACTGCTATCGTGAATGAGTGTGCTTCTTATGCTCTGGCAGCAGGCCCAATTTTATAGCGACCAGTTTCACCTCTGTGTGCACCATCAGCAGCACGGCCACTTCCCCATCCCTTACTGCTCGCCTTGAGCATGTTAAATGGTATATATGCTTGCAAGTATGTCACAAGTACAGTAGCGCAGTGTATGCGCAAATAAATTACACTGAATGTAACCGATATTTAGGCTATTCAAAGGTAATGCAGGAGATTTAGCACAGGTAATGTCGCTGTCACCAGCAGCGAAAAAATTAAACTGAATGTCACTGATATTTATGATGCGCAAACGTTATACAGAAAATGTTGCGCAGGTAATGTCGCTGTCACCAGCGGCTAATAATAAAATACAGGGAATGTCACAGCTATTTGGGATGCACAAATTTTATACAGGAGATGTAGCGTAGGTAATGTTGCTGCTGTTACCAGCAGCTAATAAAAAATTACAGGGAATGTCACAGCTATTTGGGATGCGCAAACGTTATACAGGAGATGTAGCACAGGTAATGTCGCTGCTGTCACCAGTGGCTAACGCTATACAGGAGATATAGAGCAAGTAATGTCGCTGCTCTCACCAGCAGCCAAAAAATTGCTCACAATTTAGCGCATGTTGCGCTAATATATTTCACAGCCAGATGAAACAATAGTCCTTAAAAGGACTGTTGGGTCTCTAACAAGGTTTTAACACTCAAAACTCCCTAAAAAAAACAACAATTCCTCTCCCTAAACTATCTGTCCATGCTGCTGCAGCTCACCCTGACTAAGTCTGAGCCGAACCACGTGTCATCGGGTACTATTACGCATTCTGGCCAGCCAATCACTGTAATGCCAGTAACCAACATGGCTACGGAATTACAGTGAGTGGCAGTGCTTCCGTGCATGTTTATTGGCTGCGTAGCAGCCAACAAACGTGCGGGCAGGAAACTCGAGCATCGTGTCGAACACCAGTTCGGCCGAGCATGCTCGCTCAACACTATTGTTTTGTCTAGGGAGCAATAATTTGGAGAAATAAAACGGTCGCTGTCCTATTAGTGCCCACAAAACCTGTCCTAATCACACAACAGGACAAGTTACTTCCCAACACTGAGCCTGTGAGCCAAAGAGCTGCCTCATCCTCCTCTCTGCTCTGAGTGTCGGGAATTGTGCGATGCTCGAGTCTCCTACCCGCACGTTGATTGGCTGCTACACAGCAAATAAACATGTGGAAAAGTACTGCCACTCACTATATAACACCTGATGACACGTGGTTTGGCTCAGACTTAGGGCGAGCTGCAGCAGAAGGGACAGATAGTGTAGGGAGAGGAATTGTATTTATTTTAGGTAGTTTTGATTGTTGAAAGGTGTTAGAGACCCAACAGTCCTTTTAAGGACTTTTGCTTTATCTGGCTGCGAAATATATTACCGTAATGTGCGCTAAATTGCGTCCAATTGTTTGGCTGCTGTTGCCAGCAGCCACATTACCTGCGCTACATCTCCTGTATAATGTTAGCCATTGGTGACAGCAGCGACATTACCAACGCTACATCTCCTGCATAACGTTAGCCACTGGTGACAGCAGCGACATTACCTGCGCTACATCTCCTGTATAACGGTTGCGCATCCCAAATAGCTGTGACATTGCCTGTAATTTTTTATAGTCCACTGGTGACAGCAGCAACATTTCCTGTCACCGTTCCTGTCTGTATAACGTTTCTGTATCCCAAATATCTGTGACATTCACTGTAATTTATTTGCGCTTACACTTACAAAATCTGCGCTACTGTACGTTTGACATACTTGCAAGCATATATACCATTTAATATGATGAAGGTGAGCAGTAAGGGATGGAAAAGTGGCCGTGCTGCTGATGGTGCACGCAGAGGCTGTAGCTCTGGGCGCGATGAAACTGTGCCTGCTGCCAAAGAACAAGAAACACACTCATCCACGATACCTAGCTTCATTTCCCAGTTTGTAGGGCGGCCCAGGACAAGACTCTCAAAGTCAGACCAGTGCGACCAGGTGGTCGGTTAGATTGCACCAGATAATGCTTCCGGTCAGTTAAGCACCACCCTGTCTTCCACAAAGTCCAGTCTCTGTAGCCAAGAGTCTGGTCAACAGAATCCCCACACTGATCCTCCTTCCTTCCACCATCCCACACTCGGTTATTCCGAGGAGCTCTTTTCATCACCATTCCTTGATTGTGCCCTCTCGCCAAGCCCGCTTGAAGAGGGACATGAGGAGATTTTGTCCACTGATTCCCAAACTCTTGAGCATCCTCAGTCAGAAAAAGATGACGGTGGAGAACGGCAATTAGTGTTTCACGTGGTGGGTGATGATGATGAGACACAGTTGCCAATAAGTCAACCACAATTAGTGTCTCAAGAGGTTCATGAGGAGGATGAGACACAGTCAATAAGTGAGGTTCTTGTTAGCTTAACAAGTCAGGAGGATGACCAAAGTGAGAAAGTGAGAAAGTGGAAGAGGAGGTGGACAATGAAAACAATGACCCAACCTGGGAAGGTGGCAAGCCGAGCGAGGACAGCAGTACAGGGCAGTAGCAGGGTATAAGGGACCAGACTGAGCTGTGGCCCTCGCCACTCAACCTACAATCAGGCATGGTTGTGTCTGATAATGGCCGTAACTTTGTCGTGGCTTTGGAGATTGGCAAGCTCACACACATACCATGCCTAGCCCAAGTGTTCAACTTAGTGGTTCAGCGGTTTCTCAAAATCTACCCCAATTTGCCTGAGCTACTGGTCACTGGTGCACCGCATGTGTGCCAGCTCACCGATTGTTGTATGACATGAGCACGCGTTTGAACTCCGCGTTCCACATGTCGGCCAGGCTTTGTGAGCAGCAGAGGGCAATAGTGGAATACCAGCTGCAACATGGTCATCGCCTTTCCAGTCAGCTTCCGCTCTTCACAAGCGACGAGTGGGCATGGATGTCTGACCTCTGTGAGGTTTTACGCAACTTTGAGGAATCGACACAGATGGTGAGCGGCGATGCCGCTATTATCAGCGTAACATCCCACTTCTGTGTCTACTTCGCTGCTCACAATAAAGGCGGATGATTTGCATGTGGAAGAGGTGGAAATGGGAGAAGACAGTACACAGGGTAATAGCCAGACCACCCTCAGTTCGTCTTTTCAGCGCAAATTGGATGATGAGGAGGAGGAGGTGGAGCAGGAAACGGTTTCCTCCGCTACAGAGGGTAGTACCCATAGCTGGTTTATTCCATCTGTTCAGCGTGGATGGGCCGAAGAGGAGGAAGAGAATGAGGAGATTGAGAGTCATCCTCCTGATGAGGACAGTGAAGTCTTGTCTGTTGGGACTCTGGCATACATGGCTGACTTTATGTTATGCTGCCTTTCCCGTGACCCTCGAGTTATATGCATTTTGGCCAACACTGATTACTGGTTGTTCACCCTTCTTGACCCCCGCTACAAAGAGAACTTCTCATCTCTCATTCCTGTGGTGGAGAGGACTAGCAAAATGGTGCAATACCAGAAGGTACTTGTGGAAAAAATTTCAAGCTGACAATGCTGTTGGCAGAGTATTTAATTGGGCAACCGAGGAGGGGAGATGAGGGGAACACACAGCAGTTCCAACAGAGCCAGGGCAACACTCTCTCTGAGGCCTGGAACAGTTTCATGACAACCCGCCAGCAGCCTCACCCTGATGCGTGGCCTAGTGTCACAAGGAGGGAAAAGTTTTGGAAGATGGTGAAGGAGTACAGAGCAGACCATGTCAGCATCTAGAGACATAATAACTGATAAGGGCGTTCGCCTGTCAACTGAAAATGCTGACAGGTTGACTCTTATCAAAATGAACATGGCCTGGATTGCCCCTGACTTCTTTAGTCCACCAGAGGAAAGCGGCTGAACATAAAGGCACTTTAAATGTGTCTTTTATGGTCTATTGAATAAACTGTATTCCCATGCACCTCTTTCACCATAAAAAAGGGTATTTGGCTCAATCTTCCTTTTCTCGGCCTCTTCCTCCTCCATCATATCAACATGCTTATTAAGCTGCTCTCACGCCAAATGTTTTAGAGAGTCAACAGCAGACCCTCACCCCTAATGTTTTAGATGGTCAGATCAGCAGCAGGCCCTCGCCCCAAATGTTTTAGAGGGTCACCTCACCAGCATGCCCTTGTTCCTAATGTTTTAGAGGGTCAGCTCAGCAGCAGACCCTCACCCTTAATGTTTTAGAGGGTCACCAGCAGACTCTTGCTCCTCGTGTTTTAGAGGGTCAACTTAGCAGCAGACCTTCACCCCTAATGTTTTAGACGTTCACCAGCATGCCCTCGCCCATAATGTTTTAGATGGTCAGATCAGCAGCAGGCCCTCACCCCTAATGTTTTAGAGGGTCACCTCACCAGCATGCCCTTGTTCCTAATGTTTTAAAGGGTAAGCTCAGCAGCAGAATCTCACCCCTAATGTTTTAGAGGGTACCCAGCAGACCCTAACTCCTAATGTTTTAGATGTTTTAGATGAGGACTAGTATAGGTGTGTTATCGATACTGAGGGTGTGATATACTTATAATATACTTTCTAACATAGAAAGCATATTATAGTGCATTTCTATTGTGCAGCAGTTGTGTGTGGTTCTACTGCAATACTGCAGCTAGGTGGAGGGACAAACGCTATTGACATAACTAATTGCAACTGGTGTGATATACCTGTTGCCCCTCCAAAAAAACTGATAGAGGGGTGTGATATACCTATAATATACTTTCTAACATAGTAGAAAGTATATTATAGTGCATTTGTATTGTGCAGCAGTTGTGTGCGGTTCTGCTACGATACCGCAGCTAGATAGATGGACAAGTGGTTTTGGCAAAACTATTTTTGAGGAGTGCTATATATCTTCTTCCACCAAATATTGATTGAGGCCTGCTATATACCAGATTCCACCAAATATTGATTTAGGGTTCCTATATTCTTGATTCCACAATATATTTATTGAGGTGTGTGATATACCTGATTCCAATAAATATTTATTCAGGCCTGCGATATACCTGATTCCACTAAATAGCTTTTAGGCCTGTGATATACCTGATTACATGAAATATTTATTGAGGGGTGTGATATACCTAATTCCACAAAATATTTATTCAGACCTGCGATATACCTGATTACACTAAATATTTATTCAGATTACATGATATAGTTATTTAGGCCTGCAATATACGCTATTACACGAAATTTTTATTGAGGGGTTTGATATAACTGATTCCACAAAAATGTTATTTAGGCCTGCGATATGCCTGATTCCACAAAATAGTTATTTAGGCCTGCGATATATCTGATTCCACAAAATACTTATTTAGGCCTGTGATATACCTGATTACACAAAATATTTATTGAGGGGTGTGATATATCTGATTCCACAAAATAGTTATTTAGGCCTGCGATATATCCTGATTCCTTGAAATATTTATTTAGGCCTGCGATATACCTGATAACACAAACTATTTATTAAGGGGTGTGATATACCTGATTTCACTAAATAGTTATTCAGGCCTGCGATATACCTGATTGATTCCACAAAATAGTTATTTAGGCCTGCGATATACCTGATTCCACAAAATATTTATTTAGGTCTGCGATATACCTGATTACACTAAATATTTATTAAGGGTTGCGATATACCTGTTTCCACATAATACTGCTCTTCTCTAGGGACTTTAGCACACGGTCAGTTTCAAAATGACAGGCAGAGGAAGAGGCAGGCCGTTCCGCAGGGGTGGTAGGGGTCGGGCAGGTACACCAGGCCAGATCCTAAGTGGGAAGTTGGAGAAGGTGCGCGGTTACGTCAAAGGATGCACCAAAGTTGGTTGAGTTGCTCCGCCTTCCACTTCTGCAGCCTCCTCATCCTCTGTATCTGCACCATCCTCACTCTCTGCTGTGTGCACTCCCAAAGACACCACCACCACCATAGTCCCTCCACTCGAGTCACAGGTATTATTTTCCCATCCATTCCCACACCTTACCGATGCACAGCAGTTCTTGGCATCGGATGAGGAAGAGGAGGTAGCAACGGCCGCCACCCAGTGGTCTGACGACAATACCCAGATCACACCAAGGAGGGAGGTCCCCGCTGTTGCTGCCTAATCTGAGATCTCTAATGTCAGTGGTGGTAAGGGTGACGATGATGACGTGTCGATAGACGTCACGTGGGTGCCCACAAGAGAGGAAGAGGAGGGGAGTTCAGAGGGAGAGACAGAGAAGCAGATAGGGAGAAGAAGGAGGAGAAGCAGGCAGAACTTGCAGTGCACAGGAGGCCAAAAGCAGAGTGCAAATGAATCTGGAGGGAGCCATCTACCATGCACAGTCACACCTGTCGGCACATGGCTCCGCAGTGTGTTTTTTTTTTCTATTGTCAGCTGCTGACAATAGTGTTGCCATCTGCAGCCTATGCTGCCAACGCATACGTTGCAGTAAGCCCAACACTCACCTAGGGAGAGCACCTTAAGAAGGCACCTGGCCTCCCATCACCGAGCCCAGTGGGAGCAATGCCGTCAGAACCCACAAAGCCACATTTCTGGCGCTCAACATCCTGCTTCTTCTTCTTCTCCTTCTCTCTCCTCCTAGTTGTCCTCCATTCCACCTTCCAGCGTGCCGTTGTCACGTTCATCTGGCAGAAGGCAGGCTTCCGTAGCCCACATGTTCGAGCATAAAAAGAAGATGACGCCGGATAACCCTCTTGCCCAACGGCTGACCACTGGCTTGCCGGAACTGCTAGCCCGCCAACTACTGCCATATAAACTGATGGACTCAGAGGTCTTTAGAAAATTTGTGGCCATTGGCACACCGCAATGGAAGGTTCCCGGAAGGAACTATTTCTCCCAGAAGGGCATCCCAGAGCTATATGGCCACGTTCAGCGGCAAGTTAATATATCTCTGGCACACAGTGTCAGTGCCAAGATACACCTGACCACAGACACGTGGTCTAGCAAACACGGGCAGGGAATATATATAACTTTTACTGCCCACTGGGTGAACCTTCTGACGGCCGTCAAGCATGTAACCCGTGGCACCGGTGTGGATTTGGTGTTACCGCCACAGATTGCATGCAGGCCTGCCTCTTCTTCTCCTCCTCCTATTTCATCCTCCGTCTCCTCCTCAGCTGACTCCTCCTTTTCCACTGCTACCAGCTCTATCGCTGCGCCCCCCAAGCTCCCCAGAACCTATTTGACGTGCCAGGTGAGACATTGCCATGCTGTGATGCGACCTGGAAACAAAGAGCCACACCGGTCTTGCACTGCTTTCAGCTCTGTGGTCACAGGTCGATCAGTGGCTAACCCCGCTCAATTTGATAGTTAGTAAAGTGGTGTGCGACAATGGTGCCAATCTGCTGAGCGCGCTGAAACAGGGCAAAATGCCACATGTGCTGTGCATGGCACACATCTTGAACTTAGTCGTGCAGCGATTTGTTGCCAAATACCAGGGGGTCCAGGACATTTTGCGACAGGCCAGGAAAATCTCTGGACATTTTACAAGATCGTACACAGCCATGGCTCGCCTTGCTGACGTTCATCGAAGACACCACTTGCCCGTCAGACTTCTGATTTGTGACTGTTCGACGCGCTGGAATGACTACCTGTACGAACTCGGTGGCAGGACAGGTTCTAGGGACCTTGGTTTCTTTTCACCCTGCCAGTGGCTGCTCAGACTTCTGCGGCCATTTGATGAGATCACCAAACTAGTCAGTCGCAGTCAGGGCGCCATCAGTGACATTGTACCTTAAGCCTTCTTTCTGGAGCATGCATTGCGTCTTGTCATTGATCAAGCCATAGTGGAGCAGGGGCTGAATGAATTCCCGGGGGGAGGGGGGAGGGGGGGGCTACTCCATCTGAGACAAGTCAGCAGGAGTCTGGAGTCTGAAGAGGAGTCAGAGGAGGATGGTGGCTGGGGGGAGGACAAAAGCAGGCTTTAAACTTTTCGGGTATCCCTGGTGTTGTCCGTGGCTGGGGGGAGGAGAAAGAGGACGACATTCTCCTGGGCGATGAGCAGGAGCCAGGGTGCTCCACCACTTTCAATTTGGTGCAAATGCAACCTTAATGTTTAAAGAGGGACCCCCTTATAAAAAGCATACAGGGGAAGGACCTGTACTGGGTGGCAACGTACTTAGACCCCCGGGAAAAAACACAAAATGGCGGACATGGTACCACCATCACAGAGGCCTTACAGAATGCAGCATTTCCAAGCCTTGCTGCGAGAGATGCTGCATTCTGCTGTTGCGGGCACTGGCAGAGGAATTTCCACCCACAGCAAAACAGGGGTGGGTACCAATCCTACTACGCCTGCAAGAAGAGAGCGGTCTGAAGATGTGTTGGTCACTTCGAATATGAGATCATTCTTGCAGCCAACACATCGACAGCCGCCCTCTGAATCCAGCCTCAGGGAACGCCTAGAGCGACAGGTGTCCGATTACATTAGGTTAGCAGCCGATGTGGACGCTCTGAGGAGCAAGAAACCCCTGGACTACTGGGTGTGCAGGCTTGACCTGTGGCCAGAGCTGGCACAATTTGCCATGGCTTGCCCCTCGTCGAGTGTCCTGTACGAATGGACGTTCAGCACTGCAGGGGGGGTCTTGACCGATAAGCGCACTCACCTAGCTCATAACAGTGTTTTCTGTCTGGTGAAAGAATAATTTTTGGGGACCGTACTACAGTGGCCTACTGTAAAATTTTTAACCTTTGACCGCATAATGTACCACCACACACAGAATCGAGAAAGAGGTATCAATTTGTCAATCCTTTCCGTGTCCGGGCCGGGTGAGGTTTCCCGTGCGTAGTTATATTAAGCCGCAGGCTCCAATCCTGGTGGTGTCCTTCCATCAATTAGTTTAAGTTTCAGCTTTGCAACCATACTCCCCCCGGAACCCAAAGAGTTTGGTTTCCAAGAAAATGTTCGCCGGGTAATGGGAATAACGCTGCCGGATCGAACCCCATGGCCATCTAGCATTTATACTAGAATTGTATCAGTATGGAATTGGCACTGGGTTCTGATTTGAATAAGTGGATGGATCTCTATAATTGTATGGCACATTGTCACTTAAAGGACCGGCAGCTGAATACATCCGTGCTTGATTTTGTTCACTGAGACTGCGCCCTTCACTGCGCTAAATCTACAGTATACCGTTAGCGCAAGCAAAAAATATTTCTAAAATGTATTTATATTTTCTCGTAGTCGGTGCTGACCGCCATTCCCTGCGCTAACTCGGCTCTGTAACGTTAGCGCATGCAAAATATAGTTGTGAAATTCAATATAATTTTTTTGTAGCCAGTGTTTTTGATGCAGCCGGGGGTCATGTAACTACTTTGCACTGAGGAGTCTCGTTGGTAATCAGAATGAACCAGACAAACACACAAATCGATCCACCCACTCACAACGGCCATGCACCACCACCCACAGAATCTAGAAAGAGGTATCAATCTGTCAATCCATATAGTGTCAGGGCTGGGTGAGGTTTCCATTCCGTAGTCAAATTAAGCTGCAGGCTCCACTCCTGGTGGTACCCTTCCGTCAATTAGTTTAAGTTTCAGCTTTGCAACCATACTCCCCCGGAACCCAAAGAGTTTGATTTCCCAGAAAATGCTCGGCGGGTAATGGGAATACTTTCGTTGTTGATTAATGAAAACATTCGTGGCAACAAATGCTCTTTGGCTGTGGTTCGTCTTGCGCCGGTCCAAGAATTTCAACTCTAGCTGCACAATACGGATGTCACCGGCCGTCCCTCTTAATCATGTAACAAAACAGAGGTGTTATCCGGTAAATGTATGGCGTTGATATCCAATAACTGGATGGCCATAACTGTATCCCTTTCGCTGCCCACGACACCTTCTTTATACCTGGCATGAGCGGAAAAAATATACATATCGCGGTGCTAAGGACCTTCGCGCTACAATCTGTGTCAGAAATATGCCTAAAGTATTTCTATATACTAAATGACCACCTAATTGTATTATTATTCGGGGGTAGGGATAATACCTTTATATCTTATAGATTCTAGTGTATTAGGGACCAGGTAGCGCTCTGTCAGTACATGGCGGCCTCCCCTCTCCGCCACGCTGCTCAGCTGGGTACTGGTGCTTATTCTGACACTAGGGCTGGGTTTACATGCTATTTTTGCCATCTATTTAATGCATACCAAAAATTCATACATTAACACATGCCTCAGACTGATGCCATACAGTGGCGTCCGTTCACCATAAAGTTCCATGGTAGAAAAAAAATGTACGTTAACGTATGCATTTCTTTACTGGACTCTGCAGGATACAAAAACGTGGAGTGCTGCGCATTTGTATATATCAAACCGATAGGAAATAAAATCTTTCTAGGCTCATTTTTGAGCAGGGCACATTTTTGAGAGTTTCCCTTTAAGACGCATAAAAATGATGCATAATTTTAGTTGGAATTTTTGCCATTGATCCCCCTCTGGTAAGTCACTGTCCATGTTGTGGGACTATTAGTGCACTTATAGTAAGTATTTGTTGGCTGAAAATATGACCTGAAGGTTTTTCAGGTTCGCCTGCCATTAGAGTGAATGGGGTCCGTCTGGGCTGGTGTGGTTACACGTGGTCCGTGGTTGTGAGGCCAGTTGGATATACTGCCAAATTCTCTGAAACGCCTTTGGAGATGGCTTATGGTAGAGAAATTAACATTCATTGCATGGGCAACATCTCTGGTAGACATTCCTGTAGTCAGCATACCAATCGCACTTCCCCTCAAACGTTGCGCTACTGTGGCATTGTGCTGTGTGATAAAACTGCACATTTCAGAGTCGAAGGCACACCTGTGCAATATTCATGCTGTATAATCAGCACCTTGATATGCCACACCTGTGAGGTGGGATGGACTATCTTGGCAAAGGAGAAGTGCTCACTAACACAGATTTAGACAGATTTGTGAACAATATTTGAGAGTAATGGGCCTTTTGTGTATGTAGAAAATGTTTCAGATGTTTAAGTTCAGCTGAAGCAAAATGGGAGCGACAGAAAGTGTTGCGTTTATATTTTTGTTCAGTGTACATAGATATGGGTAAATGCACATTTGGTGGTATTAACATACAGCGTGTTTAAAAACACACCCTGCCGTTACGTGTGTTCTGCTTTTTCATATTCCAAAGTTCAAACACACACATGGTGGCTTGAGGGACCAAGCATCCAAAAATTATGCCTTGACAGGATCGGAATACCTGCCCGTACGACACGCACAAGTGTTGATTGTCAGAAGAAAAAGTGAATAGTTGTGAATGAGCCTAACAAAATTCTCCCTTATAATTGGGAGCAGCAGCAGTGCAATATGGATGTGGAAAAGGTATGGATATAGTGGCATGTGGCTGCAATTGTGGCAGCAGCAGGAGCAGTATAGCATGGGACATACAAGTCTGTTTATGGATAGTAGTGGCAATAGTAGTAGTAGTAGTAGTAGTAGTAGTAGTGATAGTGGCGGCAAATGCTTTGCATTAATGGTGGTGGCAGTAAGGGATTGACCGCAAGGACCAGCAGCAGCCATAGGGTGCATTTTGGCAGCAAGGCAGCAGCATGATGGAAGCAGCAGCAGCCTTACAGAAGATGTCGACAGGTGGCAGCAGTGGCATTATGAAGGCAGTGGCATGATGGCAGCATTGGCATGATGGAGCTGGCGGCAGCCGCAGTTGTACAGAACATGAATGTAGGCAGATTGCAGCAGTAAATTGATATAGGCGGCAGCAGCAGCTGTAAGGAACATGATAATTGGCAGGTCGCATTAGTAGCAGGCTTGGTTCATTTTGACAAAAGTGATGTTTTGGACACTGACAGAGAACAACTTGGTCACTTTGGATGTCCCCACAAATGGCCTCCCTTTCTACAAGAGGAAAACGTACCCCGATTTTGCCTCGGTATGTGTTTTTGTGGTTGTGGAGAGGCAGCATCCTAGCAACATGTTTATCTAGTAAACAAGGTGGACACCCCACTCCACTAACAGTAGAAGTAGACAGCTTATTCACTCCAATTTGAGAATCAAGGCGTAATAGAATTGCTTACCTAATAAACAAGGAGGACCCCCCCCAATAACAGCAAAATTAGAAAGCTTATTCACCCCAATTTAAGAATCAAGACTTAATAGAATTGCTTATCTATTATACAAGGAGGACACTGTTTAATTAGCTAGACAAAATAGTTCTCTGTCCTAAACAGGGATTGATGCAAACTGCGCTTTCTCCTATGGATCTTTTCAGCTTTAAATTACAGTCTTTGCACTGTCCCTGCAGTGTCTTTATGCTTTCCCTACAGTATGTAAAAACTCTCCCTGCGATCTCCCTACACTGTCTCGGCACTGTTCCTGCACTCTCCCTATCCAATATTCGACAATTAAAAGCTTTCAGCAACACTGTCCCTAGCGCTTGTCATGTCTCTCCCTATGCTCAGCTCACAGTGAAATGGCGTAGACCGCACAGGATGAGGCTTTTAAAGGGTTGTAACATCATAGGGGCTGGCTAGTTGCTGATTGGCTGTCTGCACTGCATTATGGGTGATCTTGCGTTCCCGGGCTTCTTACTTTCACTTTGTAACGTGTGTAGCTGCCATTTTGGTAAAACAATATTCGTTACCACGAAGTGCAAGAAAATAGGATTCATTGCAAACTGAATTTTTCCTAAACTTGGGATTGAATTTCACCTCAGATGCTTCGATTCTCTCAACACTACTCTTAAAGGGGTTGCGTTATTTCAGCAAATAGCATTTATTATATAGAGAAAGTTAATGCTACCCACTTACTAATGTATTGTTATGCTCCATATTGAATCCTTTGCTGGCTTGATTCATTTTTCCATCGCATTATACATTGCTCATTTCCATGGTAAGACCACCCTGCAATCCAGAAACATTGGTCGAGCTTGCACACTATAGGAAAAAGCATGTGCGCTCCCACGGTCCTGGCCACCAGAGAGGCTGGAGCTTTTTCCTATAGTGTGAAAGCATGGGGATTTAGGCAAGCTTGCTTTGAAACCATGTTGCAGGCAGGCCTTAACAAGATTTTTGCTATTGCAGGACTGGGAGAAAATGAAACCCCTCCATTATTAGGAACCATACAAACATGGTTGCCATTAGCCGTGGCATCTGAGGGGCTAAATGCCCAGAATAAGAGTCATCTCTGATCCCAGTTATTCTGGCTGGTGTGAGCTGTATTACAGAGCCTGCACCCGCCTCGTATGGAGTGGAATCATCTTGTGAGCCTGCTCCATACATTACTCCTGCACCTTGGACGTACCGTGATGACCAGGTGTGGGAAGAGGTTAAATTAATTAGTCTAAGTTTCTCAAAATGCCTACTTAGATATGTTAGCACCATTATAGCCCGGATGCTGTTTTTTTTTGACAGGACATAAAAGCACACCACGCTGCAATTTACTGTCCTGCAAAAAAATCAGAATGCAGGTCAAAGGCAATACAACCCAATAGTATAGGAACCCTATTTTACAAGGGTACTTTTTTCAAATATACCTCAATGTACCATGTGTTAGATTACTACTGCTACTTTTTTCAGTCAACAGAAGGGTCAGCATGTCTACCTGCCTCTCCTGGAAAAGCCAGTGCACAGGGGGCTGTCACTGTGTCCCACTAATACAAAGTTTGAAAAAGAAGCTTTATCAGTCCTCATTTTGTAGCACGCACTTCACTCAGTATTGGCTGATGCATCATAATTGACAAGGGAGAGGGAAAGTACAGTGCAATAGTCACAAGACGGTAGAATGTAACACTCAGAGAAGCTGCCCTACTCTTGCATGCAGAGCCTGCCAGAGTATATAAGAGCAGTGTGTCAGTAAGAATGTTGTGGAACTAAAGTACAGAAGACAACAGGGGAAGGTTTTTGAGCTTTGACAGGAACTATTGCTACTGTGTGAAAACTGCTCAATTAAATCATATCCGAAGAGTTCTTGCAACCGTCTCACCATATATATTTTTTTTACTACATGGGGCCCCTCTCACTTAGTCTAATCTTGCCTAACCTGTGTATGCATAATAAAAAATATATTTCATGCAGGCTGCATGAAAGATAATTTTTATTATGCCTACATTCAGGTTAGGCAAGATTAGACTAACTGAGCAGGGCCCCATGTAGTAGAATTACTAGGGCCCCGCTCACTTAGTCTAATCTTGATGACTTGCCTAATGTCAACTGGCCCCACCACTGGGCACAGGCCAGTCTGGCACAGTGGCGGATCCAGAGCCTGGTCTCGGAAGGGGCACTTCTGGCGATCGATATGCCCCTGCTCCGATCACTACAGAAATACAGCCCCACTTACCTCTTACATCCAGTGACATCTCCTTTTATGTAGATGTTTTCTTTCCTCATCTTCTCCCTTCAGACCTGCAGACCAGACCACCAGTTTTCGTCTCTGCAGTTTGACAATAAAAAAAAACTCAGTTTACTACTTTTCCATCATCCTCCCATCTTCTGGACAATTCTTCCTACTACCCCCAATACTGTGCCACTGTGCTCCCCAATATTATACTGCAGAAACAGATAAACCCCCTGATAATACTAGTACCAAACAGAGCCCCTCATATAAAATACCCCTTCTTTGTGGCCTCAGTAAATGTCACCATAGATGCCACCCAATCATGTGCTAGTGAAAAGTGCCTCTCCAATCCCCCCCCCCCCTGATGTGCCAGTAATAAGTGCCAGTCTCCTCCCCAACACTCATATGCCAGTAATAAGTGCCACTCTCCCCCATCATGTGCCAGTCTCCTCTCTGCCCACCCCACCATCATGTGTCAGTTTCCTCTCTGTCTTCCCCCCACCATCATGTGCCAGTCTCCTCTCCATAATCCCCCCATCATGTGCCAGTATCCTCTCTGCCCCCCCCCCACCATCATATGCCAGTCTCCTCTCTGTCCTCACCCCACCATCATGTGCCAGTCTCCTCTCCGCAATCCCCCATCATGTGCCAGTCTCCTCTCTGCCCCCCTCCCACCATCATGTGCCAGTCTCCTCTCTGTCCTCACCCCACCATCATGTGCCAGTCTCCTCTCCGCAATCCCCCATCATGTGCCAGTCTCCTCTCTGCCCCCCCTCCACCATCATGTGCCAGTCTCCTCTCTGTCCTCCCCCCCACCATCATGTGCCAGTCTCTACTCCGCAATCCCCCCATCATGTGCCAGTCTCCTCTCTGCCCTCTCCACAATCATGTGCCAGTCTCCTCTCTGTCCTCCCCCCACCATCATGTGCCAGTCTCCTCTCCACAATCCCCCATCATGTGCCAGTCTCCTCTCTGCCCCCCCCCACCATCATGTGCCAGTCTCCTCTCTGTCCTCCCCCCACCATCATGTGCCAGTCTCCTCTCTGCAACCCCCCCCATCATATGCCAGTCTCCTCTCTGTCCTCCCCCCCACCATCATGTGCCAGTCTCCTCTCTGCAACCCCCCCATCATGTGCCAGTCTCCTCTCTGCCCCCCCCAGCATCATGTGCCAGTCTCCTCTCTGCAACCCCCCCCCATCATGTGCCAGTCTCCTCTCTGCCCCCCCCGCCATCATGTGCCAGTCTCCTCTCTGCACACACACCCCCATCATGTGCCAGTTTCCACTCTGCAACCCCCCCCCCATCATATGCCAGTCTTGTCTATCATGTGCCAGTCTCCTCTCCCCGCAGCCACCCCTCCCCCCCATACTTACCTCCTTGGAAGCTATGCGATGCAGGCCTCCCCCCCACCATCATGTGGCAGTCTCCTCTCTGTCTTCTTCCCCACCATCATGTGCCAGTCTCCTTTCCGTAATCCCCCCATCATGTGCCAGTCTCCTCTCTGCCCCCACACCATCATGTGCCAGTCTCCTCTCTGTCCTCCCCCCCACCATCATGTGCCAGTCTCCTCTCTGCAATCCCCCCATCATGTGCCAGTCTCCTCTCTGCCCCCCCACCATCATTTGCCAGTCTCCTCTCTGCAAACCCCCATCATGTGCCAGTCTCCTCTCTGCCCCCACCATCATGTGCCAGTCTCCTCTCTGCAACCCCCATCATGTGCCGGTCTCCTCTCTGCAACCCCCCATCATGTGCCAGTTTTCACTCTGCAACCCCCCCATCATATGCCAGTCTTGTCTATCATGTGCCAGTCTCCTCTCCCCCAGCCCCCTCCCCCATACTTACTTCCTTGGAAGCTATGCGATGCAGGCCTCTTCCGGCCTGTGTCCCGCTCAAACGGCGCTGTGACGTCATTGCGCCGCCTGCACCGCTCTGATAGGCTGTGGGCCTTGTGCCAGCAGCCTATCAGAGGAACAGGGAAGGAAAACACCTCTCCCTCCCCTGCCGCAGCACAGCCATCTGTATCGCTATCTTCAGGATGGCGATACATATCACTGTGGAGATTCCACAATGGAAGCGTTCATCTGTCTCTGTCCTGCCGCCGCCACTGCTGCCCACATTCTTGGCGCCCCCCTTCTCACAGCCAATCTCCTCTCTGCAAAACCCCCCCATCATGTGCCAGTCTCCTCTCTGTCCCCCCCAACATCATGTGCCAGTCTCCTCTCTGTCTTCTTCCCCACCATCATGTGCCAGTCTCCTTTCCGCAATCCCCCCATCATGTGCCAGTCTCCTCTCTGCCCCCACACCATCATGTGCCAGTCTCCTCTCTGTCCTCCCCCCACCATCATGTGCAAGTCTCCTCTCCGCAATCCTCCATCATGTGCCAGTCTCCTCTCTGCCCCCCCCACCATCATGTGCCAGTCTCCTCTCTGTCCTCCCCTCCACCATCATGTGCCAGTCTCCTCTCTGCAATCCCCCCATCATGTGCCAGTCTCCTCTCTGCCCCCCACCATCATTTGCCAGTCTCCTCTCTGCAAACCCCCCATCATGTGCCAGTCTCCTCTCTGCCCCCCACCATCATGTGCCAGTCTCCTCTCTGCAACCCCCATCATGTGCCGGTCTCCTCTCTGCAACCCCCCATCATGTGCCAGTTTTCACTCTGCAAGCCCCCATCATATGCCAGTCTTGTCTATCATGTGCCAGTCTCCTCTCCCCAGCCCCCTCCCCCTTACTTACTTCCTTGGAAGCTATGCGATGCAGGCCTCCTCCGGCCTGTGTCCCGCTCAAACGGCGCTGTGACGTCATTGCGCCGCCTGCACCGCTCTGATAGGCTGTGGGCCTTGTGCCAGCAGCCTATCAGAGGAAGAGGGAAGGAAAACACCTCTCCCTCCCCTGCCGCAGCACAGCCATCTGTATCGCTATCTTCAGGAGGGCGATACATATCACTGTGGAGATTCCACAATGGAAGCGTTCATCTGTCTCTGTCCTGCCGCCGCCACTGCTGCCCACATTCTTGGCGCCCCCCTTCTCACAGCCAATCTCCTCTCTGCAAAACCCCCCCATCATGTGCCAGTCTCCTCTCTGTCCCCCCCACCATCATGTGCCAGTCTCCTCTCTGCTGCCCACCCCACCATCATGTGGCAGTCTCCTCTCTGTCTTCCCCCCCACCATCATGTGCCAGTCTCCTCTCCGCAATCCCCCCATCATGTGCCAGTCTCCTCTCTGCCCCCCCACCATCATGTGCCAGTCTCCTCTCTTTCCTCCCCCCACCATCATGTGCCAGTCTCCTCTCCGCAATCCCCCATCATTTGCCAGTCTCCTCTCTGCCCCCCCCCACCATCATGTGCCAGTCTCCTCTCTGCCCCCCCACCATCATGTGCCAGTCTCCTCTCTGTCCTCCCCACCATCATGTGCCAGTCTCCTCTCTGTCCTCTCCCCACCATAATGTGCCAGTCTCCTGTCTGCAACCCCCATCATGTGCCAGTCTCCTCTCTGCAACCCTCTCCCATCATGTGCCAGTCTCCTCTCTGCCCCCCACCATCATGTGCCAGTCTCCTCTCTGCTGCCCTCCCCCATCATGTGCCAGTCTCCTCTCTGCCCCCCCACCATCATGTGCCAGTCCCCTCTCTGCAACCCCCTTCATCATGTGCCAGTCTCATCTCTGCCCCCCCACAATCATGTGCCAGTCTCCTCTCTGCAACCCACCCATCATGTGCCGGTCTCCTCTCTGCAACCCCCCAATCAAGTGCCAGTCTCCTCTCTGCCCCCCCCCATCATGTGCCAGTTTCCACTCGCTGTCTTCAGGATGGCGATACATATCACTATGCAGATTCCACAATGGAAGCGTTCAACTGTCTCTGTCCTGCCGCCGCCACTGCTGCCCACATTCTTGGCGCCCCCCTTCTCACAGCCAGTCTCCTCTCTGCAACCCCCATCATGTGCCAGTCTCCCCTCTGCCCCACCACCATTATGTGCCAGTCTCCTCTCTGCCCACCCCACCATCATGTGGCAGTTTCCTCTCTGTCTTCCCCCACCATCATGTGCCAGTTTCCTCTCCGCAATCCCCCCATCATGTGCCAGTCTCCTCTCTGCCCCCCCACCATCATGTGCCAGTCTCCTCTCTTTCCTCCCCCCCACCATCGTGTACCAGTCTCCTCCCTGCAATCCCCCATCATGTGCCAGTCTTCTCTCTGCCCACCCCCACCATCATGTGCCAGTCTCCTCTCTGTCCTCCTCCCCACCATCATGTGCCAGTCTCCTCTCTGCAACCCCCCCATCATGTGCCAGTCTCCTCTCTGCAACCCCCCCATCATGTGCCAGTCTCCTCTTCCCCCCCCACCATCATGTGCCAGTCTCCTCTCTGAAACCCCCATCATGTGCCAGTCTCCTCTCTGCCCACCGCCCCACCATCATGTGCCAGTCTCCTCTCTGCCCACCCCCCAACATCATGTGTCAGTCTTCTCTCTGCAACCCCCCCATCATGTGCCGGTCTCCTCTCTGCACCCCCCCTCCCCCCATCAAGTGCCAGTCTCCTCTCTGCCCCCCCCCCCCATCATGTGCCAGTTCCCACTCTGCAACAAGGCCCGCAGCCTATCAGAGGAACAGGTAAGGGAGACGCCATTCCCCTGCCGCAGCACAGCCATCTGTATCGATGTTTTCAGGATGGCGATACATATCACTATGGAGATGAACGCTTCCACGATGGAAGCGTTAATCTGTCTCTGTCCTGCCGCCGCCACTGCTGCCCACATTCTTGGGGCCACCCTTCTCACAGTGCCCCGGGCACCCACCCGGCCCACCCGGTCCTAGAAACGGCCCTGAGTAAGGGAGTCTGCCACATGCCCTGAGCAGAAAGATAGCAGAAACAGAGGTGTTTGCAAACTCATGTGGGAGAAGCTGGCTGCCAAGTATGAGCTGCTGAATTCAGAGAGAAAGGGCTGTGTAGAAATCAGACACAGTACAGAGCCAGAGCATGAGATGTACAGTATGCCAGCACCAGAACCCGGGACAACATGTATAATACGCCAGTGGTATTACCATTCCTATACCCCACTACTGTCTTTAGTTGCTAACAATAATGTCATCTTTGTATTTATTCCAGGTCCTCCTACATTGTGCATTCCTAAGCATTGCTATGTAACTATTATTCGTTGTTTCTCATGTAATGTGTCTGGTTTTCCAGCAGATGGCGGTGTGTATCTGGCAAAGTATATGGTAGAAGAGATGTTTAGATAGAATGGAGCTTACCATTCTATTCTCCCCCTTTTGGGCAGAAGTAGGCTGGTCCCATTGCCTTACAAGGGAAGGGCTGCAGGAAGTTCTTAGCATGTTTTAGTCTAGTCTAGAGTTGGAAGGAGAGGATAATCACCCAACTCCTTACAGATTAACCAACAGAGTGTTGCGAGGGGTCAACAGCCAAAGGCACCCCACTCCAAAGTTACCAGAACAGTCCAGGGACCAGACTAAAGCCGAGTTTAGCACAGTAGAGAGAAAAAGCTGAATATTTAAGTTTGCCTGCCAGTGTATGCCAAAACCTGCTGGAACCAAGAGAAACACCACTTCTTGTATGGATGCAAGTTGATTCAAGTAAAGCCATTGAACTTTATAAAAGTCTGGACTTGACTATTTTTTCTGCCTCCACCACTCTACCCTTTATTGCTTCAGAAACTATTCCTGGGAAGCAATGATATCTAGGTAGAAGCACTGTGACACACAGAAAACTATTGGGGCCGCACCACACAACTCCATTCCTATAAACCTGGCACGTTGCATATAAGCTCACCACCAGCACCGAATTACAGAACAGAGTGAGTCTGAGTCCCCAAGTATAAAGATCACCTGGTGTAAGAACTGTATCCTAAAGAGAACTGATTTGTCTTTCCAGGTGTCTCTGACAAGGGAATAATGTTTGCCTCAGATTAATACGGAATCCAAAGAGAGCCACATGAGGGACATCTGCCATAATGACACGTGCATGCGGAAAACATGAACGGAGCTTCTCTCTGGGGGGAAGTGAATGCAGTATAGTGCTTGGGTGGTATGGGAAAATTACCAAGTGCCCATTTCATCCACCAAAAGTTAGGGCTGTATTAGTTTCTTAGCAGAGGAGATTGCTGCTATTACTGTACATGCAGCGATCTCCTCCACATTATGGAGAGGAGAAATTGTTTTTGTTATGCCATCGTTCGTCCAAATACTGTCTAATTGTTTATCGGCAGCAGATCGTGATTACACAGCACAATCTGCCACTGGCAAACAATGATTTTTAAGCATGCTTAAAAATCTGGATTGCCCAATGAAGAAGCGTTTGCTGTATTACACTGCCAGATTATTGCTAACGAGCGTTCTTAAACATAACTATAGCAAAGGCAGGTGCACTCTAAACCCTCACACTGATGTTAAAATTGAGAGGCTAGTTCGACACATCCTAGCAACGGACTACAAGTGCAGGATGTGCTCCCCTATATACATGCACAACTGCATATGGGTTGAGCATATCCTGCTTGTTAAACTCCACACCACGTTTTCTAATGGTTTGTAACAAGCGTTCTTACTAACGTTTGTTACTGATGATCTGGCCGACAACTGGCCAGTGTAATATTAGCTTTAGTTATTCAGATATCTCACAAGCAGCTCCTAATTCCCAGTTGGTATTGAAAGAGATATTGTTCAGAGATAAACCCTGAGAGACTGTGAGAGATAGAGATACTCTCCTCACACAGCCGTCTGGCTAAAGACAGAGTTAACTCAGAAATGTTTGCTTTTTTAATTGTTTGAATTTTGCTTTTAGCTTTTCTAAGTATTCAGTATTTACTGCCAGTTGCACAGTAAAGTTTTATCTAATAGAAATGTCCAGTCCCATTCTTCTACACGCGTCTTCAACCCACGGTTGGCAACCGTCCAGAAATTTCTGGACAGTCCTTAAAAATAGGCAACTTTTTTCCTGTGTGCGTGACAAAAAAAAAGATGTGACCTTAAATTTTTTGAAACTGCTATTACTTGACTAGATTATTTTTCTGGTAATTATCAAAATGTTACAGCTCACAGTAAATGCTAGTAATTAGTTCTCATCAGTATATTGAGTTTTTGACATCTATTACTTATCATCTTTATCATTCATTATGGTTTTCCAATTAATCCATAAACATTTTTTGGCTGTCATGATCTTGGGATAACTTGTCCAGAAAAAATAAAAATTCTGGTTGGCTACCCTGCTTCAACCTTACAGGAACACGACCATGATTACTACAGATAAGGCGGCATGTACAACGGGACAGGTTAGCTTTAAATGCCCCTCTGTACAAGTAAAATCTGTTACCAATCAAGGAGACCAACTGTCTACAAAATTGACAGGTGGTTCATAAAAATAGATGTATGGTTTTTTTGTTGCTATGGTATTCATTTTAGTATAATAATGCCTACAGTACGTATGCCCACACTAATATGATAAAGACCCTTACTCAGAATAATATCATAAACCACAAAAAAAAAGAAAAAAGAGCAAGCCAAAAATAAAAATATCATATAATTTTATTGATGCAAAATTACAAATATATAAAAAAATTATAGTACTGCTGTACATTATTGAAGGAAATAAAAACGACCCAACAATACAGAGTGTACCGTGGAGATGCGGTCCTGTCCACATACTATGTCACAATGTCTATGTGTAAAGATAATCCAAAAGAAAGGTTCATAAAAATAGATGTGTCTATGGTTCCCTTGTTGCTAAGGCATTTATTTTAGTATCTAAGCTATATGCATGCACCCAGCCTTCTAGCATTTGGTAATATCTACACAGCTCAACCATGACATAATAGCTTGCTGCTTGTTTGTCCGTTATGACCTTTCTTTGATGCTAATGTTTTTGGTTCTCACCAACATTTACAGAATTAGCAACCTTATAACCCTTTCCCGACCGCCCCTGATAATATACTTCCGGACTATCATTTTTCGTCTCTTTATGGATGTTTTAAAACCCTCTTGCAGAGATCGCAGTTGCGCACTAATCATGCGGGAGCAGTGAGTCTGCTTTCAGTGACCGAAGGGTTCCACATAGAGAAGACAGGAGCGTTTTTTACAGGCCTTGACTTTCCCATCTCTCTATCTCTAACAAGTAAGCAGCTACTGTATGCCAGTTCCTCATCCAATCCCAGCAGCCATGTAATCACTGGGGGCTGGGATTTTTAACAGATAAGCTCCGCCATGAGGTTGTACAGTCCTGTATAACCTCTTAGGGGGGTATATTCTCTCTGTAACTATGGCTATTATGTCAGTCCCAGGTACAGGAGAAATCTGCAATAAAAAAATGTAAAGTTAAATGTCCCCCAAAGATCTTGTATGACCTTATGGTGGCCCAAAGTGTAAAAAAAAAAAAAAAGGCCACCACAGCTTTTAGCCTCGCCCCTGGCAACCCTAATCCATACTTCTCATATATCAAAATGACTGATATGGAAAGAAAGGGGGCATAAATTGAAAAAAAAGATATATTTTTTTTAGTTGTATGGTGTGCTTAGAGATGAGCAAAGTTTAGAAAAATTCGATTAGTCTGCTTCACCGAACTTCAACAAGAAATTTGATTTGAAATTATTTATTCACAAATCACTTTTCATTGTATCGAGCAGGCGCAAATGACTGGGAACGGCAATCACGCCACCCCCTGTCATTTAACCACTCATATGTCACGTTCAACGCTGATTGCGGCACTTGTGACACCCATTAAGCCATTCAAGAGTTAATCAGGGGTTAAAAAAAATTATACTCACTGATGACATCACCATGCACGCCCAATTTGATCATGTGGTTAGGTCATCACGCTCGCCACATGTCCTTTGGCAGGTTTTCTTTAATCAAGACGGGAGCTGACGGCCTCTATACGAGCAAGTGGATGAGGTGTGTATATTTTTTTTATTTTCGGCCACCATTTCTGGCAAAATTCATTTGTTGTCACGAAGCTTGAAGAAATTTGGCTTTGTGGTGAAATGAATTTTTCCTGAAATTCAGGTCAAAGTCCACTTCAGATACTTCAAGTCACTCAACACTAGTTGTGCTATTAACAAAATATAAATAAAAATGTGAAAAACTGATTTTTCCCTCCCCCCCTTTTTTTTACATTTGTAAAAACTAAAAACAAACAACAGAAAACAAACCAAAAATAACATAAAAATAAAGTCCCATGTTGTGCCTGAAAAAGGCAAAAAAAGGATTTACATAACCAAACAGGGAAAAAACATATGGTTTTCAAAGACGCACATACAGTACAAAGAGGTAAATGGCCCAGGCTTGAACTGGTTAATGAACGACCTATGCTAGTTACATATTAGAAGGATCACGCAATGTAAATTGTGTAAAGGGACATGGTGACATGCGTGGTCTGTCTCTTATGGTACTGAGTTTATTCACGTCTGAGTGGAATAGCAAACACCTCTCGTCTGTCTTGTGAAATATACTGTTCAGTCCTACAGTCGGTTCATTTCTTTTTCTTACACAAGCTTTCATTGCATGTTTCATTTTATGTTAAGAAATTGATATTTATGTTTCAGTATAATCACAAACCTGATCACAAGGCTGCAAACATTTTTCACCCTCCTTTTTCTTATTCATTTAATTCTAAATAGTAGAAAAAATGTTATTATCCTCTGACCGTATATATCCATCTGCATTGCAGATAATTGTCTGGTTGGGCAAACTGAAGCATTGCGAGCTGGCAGTACAGAAATGATGCCATATACACAGAAGAATTAACATTCCAAAAAGGTATTTTCAGGATGTCCACTAGATGTCTCTCTCGCTGCGTTCTTTACATTTTTATAGCAGTGAGCCTAAAATATATACAAGTTAGAAAAATCAGAGGCACAGCTCATTGAAGACTTACAGTGAAACCCTGCTTCAAAGGAACTATTGAGTGAAAGCTTTTTACAATATATCATTATTATTGTTGAAAAATCTTTGCTTCTATGGTGTCCATCCATACAAGAGATCATTATTTCTCATTATGAATGTTTCACTCCATATTGTTTCTCTTACACTGGTCCATGCTTGCTGCATTTATTTGCACTCAGATCTTCTGCTATGCAACCAGATGTGACATAATTCAGATCATGGGCCCCACAGTGCATTAGATCAGTTGTCTGGAGGTATAAGAATTTTAAGAGAAAGGGTACTTTCACATTTGCGTTTTTCTTTTCCGGCATAGAGTTCCGTCATAGGGGCTCTATACCAGAAAAGAACTGATAAGTTTTATCCCTATGCATTGTGAATGGAGAGAAATCCATTCAGGATGCATCAGGATGTCTTCAGTTCAGTCTTTTTGACATTTCAGGACGGAGATAATACCTCAGCATGCTGCGCTTTTATCTCCAGCCAAAATTCCGGAACACTTGCCGGAATGCCGGATCCGGCATTTTTTTTCCATTGGAATGTATTAGTGCCAGATCCGGCATTCAAAATACCGCAATGCCGGATCTCCGCATGACAAGCATAGAGACCGTTCTTGCAATGTATTTGTAAGACGGAGTCGTAGCCGGATCCATCTTGAAATGCTTTCCGTTTTACATGCAGATAGCTGTATCTGGTAGGCAGTTTCCGCGACGGAACTGCTTGCCGGATCACTCTGCCGCAAGTGTGAAAGTACCCTAAGTAAATTATTATTTCATAAATGCCCTAAACAACTTTTTTTAACTAAAAAAAAAATAGGCTCCTGAACTTCCACCCTCCAAAGATCTTTAGAATCAGCACAGTCATACACTGCTGACATGTCTGCGCCTCAGCGATGTATGTGTGTACAAATTCCACTGTACCGTTGGAACAGGGCCGCAGGGAGTGCTGTACATCCGGATCTCTGCTCCTCCCTGTGCCCCCCGAGCTTGGATAAATCCTGGCAAACAACTTATCAATGCGCTATACCAGGATTTTGCAAATCGGAGTGAGCTCCTGCGCGAGCCTGCTCCACTCAGCTGAAAGCTCTGACTAGCCCATTGTTACAGGAGCGCTTTCAGCTTAGCGATGTGGGTTCACGCAGTTAAATCCTGGCATAACACATCAGTAAGTGCCAAGCCCAGGGGATACCGGCAGGAGCAGCAATCCGTAGAGTCAAGGGCATACATAGAAATCACTGAGCTCCATAGCTAGATTCTGAATTGGGCCCCCATGCCCTATTCATAGCCCCTCCCACTACCCATTCCTGGCCAGTGTATACAGCACTGTACTGATATGTGAGGTATGAAGTATAAATTTAAGCTTGTACCGCACATATCAGTACAGTGCTGTATATACTAGTTATATACCTGAACACACTGCATCTATTATACCTCGTACCTCACATATCAGTACACTGCAGTATATACTATATACCTGTGCACACTGCTTCAATTGTACCTTGTACCTCACATAATAGTACACTGCTATACTATATATCTGTACACACCGTGCAACGTGCGCCTTCCCCCCGGGCCCTCTATATCACTTTAAATGCGTTATCCCAACTAAATAGGTCAGCAGAAAGCAATAATGCAATTTAGGTTCATGTTGCTATGGGTAATGGCAGAATTGGTGAGTGGCTCCTTTAAGAGTGGCTGCAACTGCTCAATTTTGGGGAGTATGATGCTCTGGAAAGCAGAGGTTATTTTCCCAGCAGTACTCACTCAGACCTCTAGACATTGCTCCTTAAGATCCAGGGAGGAAGGAACTGCATTTTCCCTTTTCCAAAATGGCCGCCGCTTCTACTTCCTGTAGGGGTACAGTTGGTTTCTCTGTCCTCCTGGGAACTTGTACTAAGCACTTTAGTTCCTTTTGCTGTAAGAGTGGTTCCTCTGTGGAGGGGGGCTGTTTGGTTCCCTCCCCTCTGCTGGGTAGGTGTCTTCCTCCGATGGCCGATTAACCTCTGTTTTGCCACAGTGCTGCAACTGATGCGGATTCACACTCTCCAGCTGTAAGTAGATGCCATAAAGTCTCTTGTAGGGGGTTTAACAAATAGAGGGGGCCTTCAAGGCACAAAAGTAGATCCTGTTCGTGATGCCAATTGCAGTGTGCGTCTCCCCCCAGGGCCCTCTATATCGCGGCCCAGGTTTAGTAGGAATTACAAGTGGGATCTTGTGTCTTTAGGATCATGTGCTGTTGATACACAGGAAGGACCAACTGGTAAAGTCACAAGCAGGTCTAACATGTTTTAAGGGTAACCCCACGGCTAAAAAAAAAAAAAAATCTTTCTAAGTACCATAAGTTACTGGCTCCTTCCCCTCCCAAGTCTGTGTAGAGAAAAAGGTTAAGGGCATATGCAAATCATACAATATAATACCTAGGTTTTCTAAAATAATACAGGGCAAAGTGGGACCATTAGTGTATATATCTATATATATATATATATATATATATATATATTTGAGATATGAGCAAAAATAGGGAATGAGGGGTAAATGAAGAAAAAGGAGGAGGACCTCCTCTTATGACTCCGTTCTAGTGGAAAGCTTATCTTCCATGCTGTTGGGGTTTGAAGTACCTGTGATGATGCTCTGCTGTGCAGTTCATCACAGGTCCTGGCAGATGCTTCTATCTAACTAGGGAACTACACCATGCTCTGTGCAGTTCCATTATTAGACGTACAGGAGCGGCAGTTCCGGCGCTCCTTCTGCTGGTAAGTGACAGGTCTGTGCGGCGCATTGTTTATAGCACCGACCCGTCACTTACCAGCAGAAGAAGCGCCGGGCGGACACAGACAGCGCAGGTAATTATAACGCTGCTAAGTGACCATGACAGCCAGGACTTCAGTAGCGTCCTGGCTGCCATGGTAACCGATCAGAGCCCCAGCGATTACACTGGGACTCCGATCGGAACTGCCGCTCCGCTGCCACCAATGATGGGGGGGGATGGGCGGGTGTTAACCTGTGGCCACTGCCACCAATGATTTTAATAAGGGGCGGAGGGGAGGCCGTACTGGCCACCATTGATTTTAATTGGGGGGGGCACACTGGCCACCAATGATTTTAATGGGGGTCGCCCTCTGGCCACCAATGATTTTAATCGGTGGGGGGGGGAGCGGGAGGGGAGGCCGCACACTGGCCACCAATGATTTTAATGGGGGGGAAGGGGAAGCCACACACTGTCTACCAATGATTTTAATGGGGGAGGCCGCACACTGGCCACCAATGATTTTAATAGGGGGGGGGGGGAGGGGAGGCCGCACACTGGCCACCAATGATTTTAATAGGGGGGGGGGGCCGCACACTGGCCACCAATGATTTTAATGGGGGGGAGGGGAGGCCGCACACTGGCCACCAATGATTTTAATACTGGGGAGGGAGGGGGGGTCTGGCACCTGAGGGGTTAATTGTGCGGATCACAGCCCCCTGTAAGAGATCAGATGCTGCCAGGCAGCAGGGGGCCGGTCTGTAGCGTCCCCATCACTATTTTTTCACGATCTAACTCAGATTTGATGGTATATTCTAACATAGAGGCGTTCCCATGGTGATGGGGACGCTTGAAGTTAAAATATACCATCGGATTGGAGAAAACTCCAATCGACACTGTTATGGGGGAGAAAACTCCAATCGACACTGTTATGGTAGAATCTGTGGATGAAACATAGCATACATGCTATGTGTCATCTACAGATACTCCCATAACAGTGTCAGCCACAGACCCCCATAACGGTGTTAGCCACAGACCCCCATAACGGTGTTAGCCACAGACCCCCCATAACAGTGTGAGCCACAGACCCCCCATAACAGCGTGAGCCACAGACCCCCCCATAACAGTGTCATCCACAGACCCCCATAACAGTGTCAGCCACAGATCCCACATAACAGTGTCAGCCACAGATCCCCATAACAGTGTCAGCCACAGATTCCCCCATAACAGTCTGTCCTCCACAGATCCCCTCCATAATGGTGTCAACCACAGATCCCCTATAACAGTGCCATCCTCAGATCCCTCCCATAACAGTGTCAGCCACAGATCCCCCTATAGCAGTGTCAGCCACAGACCCCCTCCATAACAGTGTCAGCCACAGACCCCCATAACGGTGTTAGCCACAGACCCCCCATAACAGTGTGAGCCACAGACCCCCCCATAACATTGTGACCAACAGACCCCCCATAACAGTGTCATCCACAGACCCCCATAACAGTGTCAGCCACAGATCCCACATAACAGTGTCAGCCACAGATCCCCCATAACAGTGTCAGCCACAGATTCCCCCATAACAGTGTGTCCTCCACAGATCCCCTCCATAACAGTGTCATCCACAGATATCCCCATAACAGTGCCATCCACAGATCCCTCCCATAACAGTGTCAGCCACAGTTCCCCCCATAACAGTGTTAGCCACAGATCCCCTACATAACAGTATCATCCACAGATATCCCCCATAACAGTGCAATCCACAGATCCCCTATAACAGTGCCATCCACAGATCCCCATAACAGTGCCATCCACAGATTCCCCCATAACAGTGCCAGCCACAGATTCCCCCATAACAGTGTCATCCACAGATCCCCCATAACAGTGCCATCCACAGATCCCCCATAACAGTATCATCCACAGATCCCCCATAACAGTGCCAGCCACAGATCCCCCATAACAGTGCCATCCACAGATCCCCCATAACAGTATCATCTACAGATCCCCCATAACAGTATCATCTACAGATCCCCCATAACAGTGCCTTCCACAGATCCCCCATAACAGTGTCAGAACTAATGTACTAGTGCCCATTATTGTAACAGGCCTAATGTCTAGTTTATTTAACCACTTCAGCCCCCCTAGCTTAAACACCCTTAAAGACCAGGCCACTTTTTACAATTCTGCACTACGCTACTTTCACCGTTTATTGCTCCGTCATACAACTTACCACCCAAATGAATTTTACCTCCTTTTCTTCTCACTAATAGAGCTTTCATTTGGTGCTATTTCATTGCTGCTGACATTTTTACTTTTTTTGCTATTAATCAAAAATTACCGACATTTTTGCAAAAAAATGATATTTTTCACTTTATGTTGGAAAATTTGTCAAATAAAACTACATTTCTCTAAAAATTTTTCTCTAAATTTATTGTTCTACATGTCTTTGATAAAAAAATGCAATAAGTGTATATTTATTGGTTTGGGTAAAAGTTATAGCGTTTACAAACTATGGTGCAAAAAGTGAATTTCCGCACTTTGACTTTCTGAGCACCTGTCCTGTTTCCTGACGTACTACAATGCCCAGACAGTAGAAATACCCCATAAATGACCCCATTTCCGAAAGTAGACACCCTAAGGTATTCACTGAGGGGCATAGTGAGTTCATGGAAGTTTTTATTTTTGTCACAAGTTAGCGGAAATGGATTTTTTTTTTTTTTTTACAAAGTCTCATATTCTACTAACTTGTGCCAAAAATACAATTTTACATGAACTCACCATACCCCTCACAGAATACCTTGGTGTGTCTTCTTTCCGAAATGGGGTCACTTGTGGGGTATTTATACTGCCCTGGCATTTTAGGGGCCCCTAAAGCGTGAGAATCCAAATGCGTAAAAATGCCCTGTAAAATCCTAAAGGTACTCATTGATTTAGGGCCCATTTGCATCTTGGATGCAAAAGTGGCACACATGGGGTATCGCCGTACTCAGGAGAAGTAGAGCAATGTGTTTGGGGTGTATTTACATTTACTCCTACTGGGTGTGAAAATATCTCTGTAAATGACAACTTTGTATAAATTTTTTAAAAAGTTGTCATTTACAGAGATATTTCTCACACCCTGCATGGGTATATGTAAAAATACACCCCAAAACACATTGCCCTACTTCTCCTGAGTACGGCGATACCCCATGTGTGCCACTTTTTGCATCCAAGATGCGCAAATGGGCCCTAAATCCAATGAGTACCTTTAGGATTTTACAGGGCATTTTTACGCATTTGGATTCCAAACTGCTTTTGACGCTTAGGGGCCCCTAAAATGCCAGGGCAGTAAAATACCACACAAGTGACCCCATTTCGGAAAGTAGACACCCCAAGGTATTCGCTGATGGGCATAGTGAGTTCATGGAAGTTTTATTTTTGGCACAAGTTTGCGGAAATTGATTTTTTTTTTTTTTTACAAAGTCTCATATTCCACTAACTTGTGCCAAAAATAAAATTTTACATGAACTCACCATACCCCTCACGGAATACCTTGGGGTGTCTTCTTTCCGAAATGGGGTCACTTGTGGGGTATTTATACTGCCCTGGCATTTGAGGGGCCCCTAAACGTCAGAAGCAGTTTGGAATCCAAATGCGTAAAAGTCCTGTGAAATCCTAAAGGTACTCATTGATTTAGGGCCCTTTGCGCATCTTGGCTGCAAAAGTGGCACACATAGGGTATCGCCGTACTCGGGAGAAGTAGGGCAATGAGTTTTGGGGTGTCTTTTACATATACTCCTACTGGGTGTGAAAATATCTCTGTAAATGACAACTTTGTATAAAATTTTTTAAAAGTTGTCATTTACAGAGATATTTCTCTCACCCAGCATGGGTATATGTAAAATACACCCCAAAACACATTGCCCTACTTCTCCTGAGTACGGCGATACCCCATGTGTGCCACTTTTGCAGCCAAGATGCGCAAAGGGGCCCTAAATCCAATGAGTACCTTTAGGATTTCACAGGACATTTTTTACGCATTTGGATTCCAAACTGCTTCTGACGTTTAGGGGTCCCTCAAATGCCAGGGCAGTAAAAATACCACACAAGTGACCCCATTTCGGAAAGTAGACACCCCAAGGTATTTGCTGATGGGCATAGTGAGTTCATGGAAGTTTTTATTTTTTGGCACAAGTTAGCGGAAATGGATATTTTTTTTTTTTTTTTTTTACAAAGTCTCATATTCCACTAACTTGTGCCAAAAATAAAATTTTACATGAACTCACCATACCCCTCACGGAATACCTTGGGGTGTCTTCTTTATAATATGGGGTCACTTGTGTGGTATTTTTACTGCCCTGGCATTTTAGGGGCCCTAAACTTCAGAAGCAGTTTGGAATCCAAATGCGTAAAAATGTCCTGTGAAATCCTATAAGGTACTCATTGGATTTAGGGCCTTTGCGCATCTTGGCTGCAAAAGTGGCACACATGGGGTATCGACGTATTCTGGAGAAGTAGGGCAATGTGTTTTGGGGCGTATTTTACCTATACCCCTACTGGGTGTGAAAATATCTCTGTAAATGACAACTTTGTATAATTTTTTTAAAAAGTTGTCATTTACAGAGATATTTTTCACACCCAGTATGGGTATATGTAAAAGTACACCCCAAAACACATTGCCCTACTTCTCCTGAGTACAGAGATACCACATGTGTGACACTTTTTGCAGCCAAGTTGCGCAATTCGGCCCTAAATCCAATGAGTACCTTTTAGGATGGCATTTTTACGCATTTTTCTTCTCACGCTTCAGGGCCCCTAAAATGCCAGGGCAGTATAAATACCCCACATGTGACCCCATTTTGGAAAGAAGACACCCCAAGGTATTCTGTGAGGGGTATGGTGAGTTCATAGAAGATTTTTTTTTTTGCCCAAGTTAGCGGAATTTGATTTTTTTGTTTTTTTCACAAAGTCTCCCTTTCCGCTAACTTGTGACAAAAAGTTCAATCTTTCATGGACTCAATATGCCCTCAGCGAATACCTTGGGGCGTCTTCTTCCGAAATGGGGTCACATGTGAGGTTTTTGTACTGCTCTGGCATTTGAGGGTCTCCGCAATCATTACACGTATGGCCAGCATTAGGAGTTTCTGCTATTCTCCTTATATGGAGCATACAGGTAATGAGATTTTTTCCGTTCAGCCTCTGGGCTGAAAGAAAATGAACGGCACAGATTTCCTCATTCGCATCGATCGATGTGGATGAAAAAATCTCTGCCAAAAATATGCAAGAAAAAGAGGGGCCTGGCGATTGCCAGGACATAGGGGCTCCGCCCAAACATCCATACCCACTCAGCTCCTATGTCCTGGCAAACGTGATTTCTCCATTCACATCGATCAATCCATCGGTGTGGAGGAAGATATCTTTGCCAGATTTTTTGATACAAAGTGTTTGCCAAAGCATATGAACTCCAACACCTCTCCTCAGCTCACATGCCAGGGCAAACGTACCTGTCCTGCAGAGGAGAAATCTCGTCTTGCAGCGCCGCATACACTGACTTCACGTGTCTTCTGACAGCAGCGCAGTGCTTCTCTCAGAATTCACATCAGTGCTGCGGCGTTCGTCGGTTGGTCCGTTGGTCTGTTGGTATACCTGGAAAATAAAGGGTGGTTATGGGGAAAAAAAAAAAAAGAAGAAAAAACAGGCAGCAGGCACATGACTTGAACGTTGCAAACTTTATAAAACCAGAACATTTTAAAACTTTTATAAAACATGAACATAAAAACCTGAACTAACTCAAGATTTTTTTTTCTTGCTACCTGTTTAATTTTTTATTTTTTTTTACCATTTCACTCTTTATTTTCCTAGCAGAAACCTCTCCTTTCCCATGGGACAATGTGTAAAGTGTAAATCACACAGAGATGGTGCGAAGTACATTATACGCAAGCTATCCCAAGTGAAAGGAGAGGTTTCTACCGCTTCACACTTCTGCTGTAGCACACCAGCACCGTCCCTATGTGTTAGGGTCTCTCAAAACCTAGTGTCCTGAGAGACCCTAGAGCCTCAGTGGAAAAAAACTACCTGTGTAGTGCTGTCCCTAGGTCCCTAAGTGTACCTGAGTGTGGTACTTTCGGAAACACTCTCCAAGGCATAGGGCAGGGTGGTCAGGACAGTCAGGACAGAAATAACGGGTGTCACGCCTTATTCCACTCCTGCTACAGACACGACATTTTTTTCGGGTGGCGGTTGGTTTGAGGTACCCGGCACAACGCTAGGGAAGTGCCGCTCGTGTAGACGGCTAACTACACTGGTGGATGGGGCCACGGAACCTCCTGGATACAGGAGGTTCTCGACGATCTCTTCCTGGAATTTTAGGAAAGATCCAGTTCTCCCAGCCTTACTGTAGAGAACGTAACTATTATATAGAGCCAATTGAATCAGATAAACAGACACTTTTTTATACCAGCGTCTGGTCTTTCGGGAAACCAAATAAGGGGCCAACATCTGGTCGTTGAAGTCCACCCCTCCCATGTGGAGGTTATAGTCGTGGACTGAGAGGGGCTTTTCAACGACACTGGTTGCCCGTTGAATTTGTACTGTCGTGTCTGCGTGAATGGAGGAGAGCATGTAAACGCCACGCTTGTCTCTCCATTTCACCGCGAGCAGTTCGTCGTTACACAGTGCAGCCCTCTGCCCCCTTGCAAGTCGGGTGGTAAGAAGTCGTTAGGTAGCCCCGCGACTAGGTCGCGCGGTGCCGCAGCAGCCAATCTGTTCTAGGAACAAATGCTTGAAGAGGGCCACACTTGTGTAAAAGTTGTCCACGTAAAGATGGTACCCCTTGCCGAATAAGGGTGACACCAAGTCCCAGACTATCTTCCCACTGCTCCCCAGGTAGTCAGGGCAACCGACCGGCTCCAGGGTCTGATCTTTTCCCTCATAGATCCGAAATTTGTGCGTATAGCCTGTGGCCCTTTCACAGAGCTTATACAATTTGACCCCATACCGGGCGCGCTTGCTCGGGATGTACTGCTTGAAGCCAAGGCGCCCGGTAAAATGTACAAGGGACTCGCCTACGCAGATGTTTTGAGCAGGGGTGTACAAATCTGCAAATTTCTGGTTGAAATGGTCTATGAGGGGCCGAATTTTATGGAGCCGGTCAAAAGCTGGGTGGCCTCTGGGACGGAGGTGGTGTTGTCACTAAAGTGCAGGAAACGCAGGATGGTCTCAAACGTGTCCTGGACATGGCAGCAGAGTACATGGGCATGTGATGAATTGGGTTCGTGGACCAATATGACCGCAATTCATGTTTTTTGGTTATGCCCATGCTGAGGAGAAGGCCCAGAAAAGTTCTAAGTTCGGAAACTTGGACTGGTTTCCACCGGAAAGGCTGGGCATAAGAGCTTCCCGGGTTGTCGGCGATAAATTGAGTGGCATATCTGTTTGTTTCTGCCACGACTAAGTCAGAGAGCTCCGCAGTGAAAAACAGCTCAAAAACCCCAGCGCCGATCCTATTTGAGCTGTTTCCACCCGAACTCCTGACTGGGCGGTGAAAGGGGGAACTACTGGTGCGGCTGAAGATGGGGGCTGCCAATCAGGGTTTGCCAGCACCTCAGGGACTCTAGGGGCTCTACGGGCCTGTTGTCTTTGCGGTGGCTGCGACGGGGAAACTATTGCACGTGCCACCGTACCAGCTTCTACTGCCCTTCTGGTGCTCGCCACTTCACCATGTTGTACGGCAGTGCTGGTAGAAGGTCCAGGACGGGCTGCGCTGCTGGTGTATGCCTCACCACGTAATCCGGCAGCGCCAGCCCCACTCTGCTGCCCTTGAAGCGGATCCTGCGCAACCTGCGGTCTAGCAACACGGGGCCGGGTACGCCTGCTTCTATCAGGGACCTCCACCTCCTCGTCAGAACTTTGGGTCAGAGAGCCACTGCTTTCTACAGGTTGGTATTCTGACCCGCTAGATTCGTCAGATGAGGGTTCCCATTCCTCATCCGACTGGGTCAGAATCCTGTAGGCCTCTTCAGAGGAATACCCCTTGTTTGACATTTGGCCGTCTAAATTTAGGGGTATTCCCTGAGACTACCCAAGAAAAAAGCAAGCCTGTCTTACAATTGAGAGGGTAGCGAAGTACAGAAGCCGCTGCGATTGATAAAAATATCAAAACTGATTTTTTTATCGCCGCAGCGCTTGTGAAGGGATTGTGCAGTGATTACAAAAAAAAATTTTTTTGTCACTGCGGCGGGGTGGGCGTGGGTGAACGCAGGTGTGGGCGACCGATCGGGTCTGATCGGGCAAACACTGCGCTTGGGGGTGGAGGGCGAACTAAAGTGACACTAGTACTATTATATATCTGACCGTGATCAGTTCTGATCACTTACAGATACTATAAAGTACAAACGCTGATTAGCGCTACGCTAATCAGCGAACCAGTGACTGCGGTGCGGTGGGCTTGGCGCTAACGCTAACTACCTACCAAAGGGGACTAAACTAAGCTAAACCTAACAGTCAATCTTAGTGAAAAAAAAAAGTGACAGTTTACACTGATCACTTTTTTCCCTTTCACTGGATGATTGACAGGTGCTGAGAGGGGTGATCAAGGGGTTAATTTGGGTGATGGGGGCTGATCAGGGGCTATGTGTGGTGCTTGGTGTACTTACTGTAGAGGTGTGCTCTCTCCTGGGTCCAACCGACGAAAAGGACCCAGGAGAGAGCACAGAAGCTATTTAATCCATCATATTTACTAATATGATGGGTTAAATGGCTCCTGATTCGTTTTTTTGAATGTCATCAGCCCGCCAGCGATGCCGATTGGCTGGCAGGCTGATGACCAAGTTCTTTTAAATCCACTGCTATGCGCGATCTGCGCATGCGCGGGCGCTTGTGCCCGAAATCTCGCGCATCGCGAGAGGACGCCCCGATGCGTCCAAACAGAAGATCCCGGCCGCCCGCAGGACGCAATCCTGCGTACGGCGGTCGGGGACTGGTTAATAAAACCCCAAAATCCAAAATCTGTAAACAAAGTATGTTAACAAAGAAAGATATTTTAGGACATTTGCAACAAAAATAAAGTTGTTCAAAAGTTTAGTTACTCTACAGTTATGAAACCAGCACCTGGATTCTGAATGTTTTTGTACTTGCATATTCTGTAATTGAAAATGTTGTATAGCCAATGAGTTAGTCAATAAAATGTATCTGTATAGCTTCACCAATAATGTGTTTTTTCTTATTTCTTTGTCCTGCTCAATGACATGGCCGCACATGCTCAGTTTCATCCTTCAACTGCCTCCTGATCTGTGATAGGGAGAGAGCTCCAACAGTAAAGACATAACCCTTTGAGCAGCCAATGAATGGGTATACTATTGAGGTACAGTACAGGGCTGGTTCTGACCTTTTTAGAACGAGATTGTCATGTATTGTATGCTGTCTGATTTTAATTTTTTACATTAATCATGGGAACCCATTTAAGCTAACAGCAATAGAGAGATAAAATAAGAAAACCACCATTACTCACTCATTAAATCCCCTCTGCTCCAGCACCAGTGTTCCAAAGGTCCCTGACATACATACACATGACTGCTATAACAATCACTGTCCTCAGAGGCCTTGTGCTGTATGTGTTAGCATCCCCAGTGAGGTGTTCATATCAAGTCCTGATAGCTCAGTGTTTTCAGAGAGCGTTGGATCCAAATTAAATCTGTTATTTCATTCTTTGCTAAGAAAATGTCCTGATTTTTTTGGTTGCTATGAAGCTAAAGCGAGAGAGTGAGTGAGATTTAAAGCATCTTTGATTCAGGTAGAATCGATTCGTACCCATATAAAATTTATTGGCAGATTCAGGCGAATTGGACCAAAACGAATTTTCGGACATTTGTGCATCTCTAGTGCATTCACATTTTTTTAGGCTTCAGAGCTGAAATCACCCAGCATTTTTTGTTTGGACATTTTGCACTGATTTTGCTCTGACATTTTGTAGGTCTTACTTAATGTACTATACAATATTATAACGCAGGAAAAAATATATTTTCTAAATATTAAATATAGAAATAGAAATATATAAATATATAAAATATATAAATATTTTTAAATAATTTTTGGTGATACCATTTTTTATTTCCCATGGTAGTATCTGTATTTGAAGAAAAACCATAAAATCTTGCCGTTCTCACATTGGCCACTAAGCCTAATAATAGGCACTTTACTGCAGTTATCTGTTTATCATCACAGGCAGAATTAGAATGACAGATACCAACTCTGAATGTTGATAATGCAGGATCCCCCATTCACAATAGGTAATATCACAGCTTATCTACTCCCTTCTGACCTTTGCACAGGTCACAGAGCATGTCTAGAGAAAACTCCTATAGCAGTCAATGAGGTTCTCTCCTGACCATTGTGTCTACAGCCCTTATGGCTGCCAAAAAGCAATTCTCTAAATGCACTCTAAATACTGCTAAAACAGCTCAGGCAAGATGGCTGCCCCCATAGTCATGTTCAGAAAAAAGGATATGTGTCATTATCTGGTTTTAAACTTGTAGTTAAAATTTTCAGTGACATATTTCTTGAAGGCTTTGTTCAAAGGTTGGTCAAACCTGAAGCAGTAAATGTATTACAGCAAAAAACAAACAGTACTCACCTCTTCAATCCTTGCCAGTTCAGCGCAGATGCCCTATTGGTCCCCTTTTGTACTTTGCTTTCAGACTGCCAGTGATGACATATTGTACAGTTATGTCACTACTACAGCCAACCACTTGTCTCAGTGGTTACTGGCCACTGTAGGGACCCATCTCAGCTGGTGATTGGCTCAGTGGGCATTTCCAGCCATTTGCTGCGTGTTGAACCTGGACCAGGAAGTGGAGAGCAGCAGGGATGGGAGCAGTGTCAGAATGGTAGCATGATGGACTAGTAAGGTAAGTAGTTTATAGTTTATAGTAGTTTATTTTTAAGGCCTGGTTCACACTTCAGTTATTTAGTCTATTATTCTTTAGTCTATTATTCTATTATTTGTATCAGTTATTGTGAGCCAAAACCAGGTGTGGGTCAAAAACACAGAACAGGGGCAAATGTTTCCATTATCCTGATCTCTGACAAGGCTACACTACTGATTTTGTCTCACAATAACTGATGGAAATAACTGACCAAATAACTGAAGTGTGAACTTGCCCTTACCCACTATAGGCCTTTACAAAAATGATCCCCTTGGACAAACCTTTTAACTGAATTATAAACTTTGTAGTAGTCATGTTAGATACGGGTCATATCTTCTGCTAACATCTTTTAACCCTAGAAATAGACCCTAAAGGTAAATTATTGGCTCCATATAGTGTTGTCTTCTTCTGGACCTTTTTTATGGTGTCATTGTCTGGGTTCGCTAGAGAATGCTACTGGATCTTGCTGGCAACAAATGCATTTTATAGTAAAGGGAAATTGTAGGGAATGCGCACTATGGCTGACAATGTTTGGGGTGCGTCTACTACTGAGATTTTTTTTACAGCACAGAAATCTGAGATTTTAGCAGGGGTGTGTAGACCTTTTATATCCACTGTATCTCTCCCAACCACTGATTACACATGCAGGCTCAGCCAAACATCCATGTCTCCTGAACATGGAGAGGGGAGAAAACTGCTGCCAGACACCTCTCAAATGTCTCCAAAAGGATCGGGCAATTGAAAGCCAACTACTCGAGCCTTATCTCACCCAACATCTGACATCAGGAGAAAGTCGGGTCCTCCATACACATTAGATTGGTGGGCTAGTCCCGACAAAATCAATGGGTTTGGCTGACATTTATGTAATGTGTTTTTTTACCTTTACCACCCTCCCTGTTTTTTTTTCTTTTTAAACAGAGCGTTACTGCATGGAAAGTAGTCAGAAAAGCCAGTGACTGAGTTACTTTAAACTATTGCTTTTATTTCCACTGGAACACAAATAAATAAGCACATGATTATTAGAAAATATTTTCAATGCACTAAAGAAAGCAAAATTAGATCTTGAAACAACTTTGTAATATTTCTACCATTGTATCAAAGTACATTGAAATACATGGTACTTTAAGAAAATGTCATGTACAAAAAAGAAAAGGAAAATCCCATTGGCCTACATATGACGTATGAAAAAATGGCCCATGGGCATGGCTGCCTACATAGTTCTCCATTTTTGCAGGATTTGAGAAAAGCCTGAAATGGTTCATGGACTGAGAAAAACATCATGACATTCAGATCTAGGATCGGTAAACAAGTCACACTGAACATATATACTTTTTTTTTTTTTCTTAAAAACCCTGTTACAGTATTTAAAAATGCTGTGCCATAGTTCACTAAAAACATACTGTTTTATATTACTTTACATTGTATTTAATTGTCAATAGGCAATAAAGAAAACATACATTGCTAATATACACCTGTATAAATATAACTACCTGTATACATATAGATATATTTATACACACAAGGTTTTAGTGCAAGGATAACAAGACCAGAAGGTGACGTTACGGTGCTTTATTAAAACGCTCCACAGTACTCCTCACACGGAATGCTACACAAGATTGCTCATCTATTAGCAGTCAAATTTAAGAAGTGCATACCAAATAATTCTGTGCAGGTGTAAACATAGGTGGGCTGTCAATATGGGGTGTGAGATGCTCCTGAATTCTAGGAAATATTTGCATTGAACAACTTCGGGCACCTTGGAAATACAGTTTCATTTTGTCATATATAATATATTTTGCACAAACTCCCGTGGACGTTGTATATATGTAAAATGAAATGGATAATACAATATATTAAAGAAATCAAGAAATATAATACACATGACATTAGTATACAAGCAGCCTCATACACAGGGCTTTGTTGCAATATCTGGTAATTGTAAGAATTTGTTTTAGAGTAGAAGAATAAAAGTCACTCAAGCCATTGAAGTCTGATAGTGGTGATCGCAGATATATGATATGATATTGCACCAATGAAGGTCTTGTGAAGGAGTTTAAAAGCTTTAATGAAACTGAATGTCAGTGTCTTTCCACATCTTTCAGTGGAGAGTGACTACTCATACAGGTCTGCATGTCCACCAAGGGTAGGGATAGGATCCTGTCTCCTGATCACAGTTTTAATGCATCTGTACTGTACATGACATTTACATGTTTTAAGATGGAAACTTCCTTTTGCATGTAAAATGGAAGTGTCTAAGATTGTTGAGCAGTAGAAGGGTAATATGCATCCAATGGCCTAGTACAGTGATGGGCAACGTGCGGCTCTCCAGCTGTTGCAGAACTACAACTCCCAGCATGCAAAGCCTGTCTATAGCTATCAGCCTACTGCAGGGCATGGTGGGAGTTGTAGTTTAGCAACAGCTGGAGAGCCGCACGTTGCCCATCACTGGCCTAGTATATAATGTGTAATATAAAAGTAAAGTTCTGCTTCTGCTATGATTTGCATCTATAACTTTTAGAGTGTTTCCACAGTTAGGTTTCTGCATGCAGTTTTGGAATCCAAAAATCAGGAGTGAAATAAGAAAAAGAGGAGAAGTGGTATCTGTCCTTTAAAGTTAATCTTTTTTGATGAACCACTCCTGATTTTGGCTTCCAAAACTGCATCAAGAAGCCTGACCGTGTGACGTTACCCTGTTCCCTTAACAATCTGTCAAGTTTAGGAAAACGTTTTTATCGTATGTCTGCACAGGATGTAATTTGTGCTGGAAAACTCTGCAAAAGATTTTGCAGGTTCTATGGCAAAAATGTTATGATTTACATGCAGATTTGTCACAGGTTTTACAGCATTATTATGGTGGATTTCACCCTGTGCATTGCAAAGGGGGAAATCTGTGGCTGATGTCCAAAGCATCAACTGAAGTACTACAGATTTATAAGTTCGCACCACATGTCAATTTACCCTAAAGATTTTTTCCTCTTCCATTTTGCTCGTAGTTTAAAAGTACTGCAGATTTAATACACACGTATCCAAAATGGCAAATACGTTGAATATTCATCTATGTGAATGTACCATTAATTAAAGTTTGTGAGTAGCAGTACCAGTTAATTTGGTTCATTCTAAGGATACGGCCACCCGGTCAGGTTTCTTAATGCAGTTTTAGAAGCCAAAATGGGGAGTGAATCATAAAATGAGAGAAAGTATAAAGGACACTCCTGGTCTTGGCTTCTAAGATTGCATGCAGAGACTTGAATGTGTGGCCATACCCTAACGAGCAACCTGACAGATCATTATATATGTAAGTTACATTTTTCTGGTTACTTACTTTTTGTAGTTAAGTATTCATTAAAGGATAGATATAATAGATATATTATTTATTATTATTATTATTATTATTATTATTATTAGTTACTTTAATGTTGGCGATATTATGATTATTTTTTGACCTGCAATAACTGATGAAAAAATAATTTTTTGCAGCAAGTAAAGTGAGAAAATGTTAATATTGCTTTTTTTTGCACAGTATCTGTTTTAGTGTTATACATTAATATCTAGTCTACATAATAGAATATATTGTTGTTCTAGAAATACATTAAAGTGCTCTCGTTCTATATTTTGGGATCATTGATAAGGGTCTCTCCTAACAATAGACACAAGACGACACATACAACTACAACTCCTAATCCTCACCCTTTCATTATTTCACTGGATCCTGACACTAGTGTTATGAAGGAAACTAAATAAAGCCAGCAGTGTAACATAATAGCGGGATTAGCCCCCCATTTATCAAATCTTTACAATACTACTTTAGGTACCTAAGAAACAAACAAATAGTCCTGGTGCACACAGTCCAGGACCAATTAGCTAAAATAAGATGACTTAAAGCTTTGCACCAATTGAATCAAGGGTTGGGTATAGTGTAATATAGATACGATTGGAAAAAGATAAATGTTGGAATCTTTAAGCTAAATTGCTTTGGCTGTCATTTAAACAATACAATATTAATAAAAGGACAAGCTATTGTAGTGTTGGTCCTTTCTACGCACAGATGGAAGTGGTGTGACTCCAATGGCTCTAAAATCTGTGACATAGAGGCTGGGGTGTCCTCATGTTTTAAGGGTACAAGCAGTGCAGTTTTACACTACACTTTTACCCTTAGAAAGTAGAATATTCATAAATTTATTGGAAATCTCCAAACACTGCATGAGGTCAGGATACAAAAGCTTATACGGTTTAATCTTATCCTTCATCAGAAAGCTTTCTTAAATACTGTAGTCTAAAATAAGCCTCCATATGACACCAACAGCAGTTCAGTATTCTAGGAAATTAGAGAAGAAAATGAAAAGTGACCCTCCTGTAGAATATAATTGCTAATGTTGATACTTAACACAACTACTGTGTGGATTTGCCATCAAGAGCTATAGTGGGAAAATCTCCACAAACACAGGACCGTCTGAACTGAAGATGTCTTTTCCTGGGCATTAGAGGTTTGGTCAATAGACCAAGAACTTGCATCTGTTCTAGTAAAGGTCTGAGATGTTGTCAAATATTCAATGGATCAGATTTTGTTACAAACAGGTAAAGACTGCAATAGAACAGGAATATTTAGATATGTGCAAGACCATGTGTTAGCCAGCTGAGCAAAAGGAGACAAGTATCTGCACTGTTTGCAGTGAAGTAGATGTATTTCTTCATTTTCAAAGGCTGATTAAGGAAACTAATCCTTTCTATGCAATGTCTTCAGCAGTTTTTTCTTTGTTATGAAACACATTTACTACATACGTCTAATCTAAGCTGCTAAACCAAGCATATAAACATTTTGCCTTAAAGGGCTATCCAAGACTGATAAAAACCTCCCAGAGTGGCTGGCCCACTGTGGTGATCATACATACCTGATCCCTGCCACTGGGTTCAGTCTCAATCACTTCCAGGCTAACTTTTCCTGCAGCACTTAAAGGCTATTTACACCTTCTGGGGAAATTTTTATGATTGCATTTTACTCAATCTGGGCTAAACTAACTTTTCTATTGGTCTTTATTAAAAATGTTCAGCTGTTTCTGAAATACAAGAGTTAAAAAGCAGTCTGTTTGCAAGCTGTCACATTCTGCTTTCTATAAAATCTGAAGGCTCATGTGTACCTCTTATCTCTGACCTCCTGACTAATAAGCACTCATTATAGCTAAAATATTATTAAACTGATAAGAATGTGGCTTAAAAAACTGTTTATGATGTCATGGAGGTTAGAGATAAGAGGTACAAAAGACAAGAATAAGCTTGCAAACAGACTGATTTTCTAAATCTTGTATCTCAGAAACGGCTGAACATTTTTATTAAAGGTCAATTTAAAAAATTATTTTTAGGCCAAAATGAGTAACATGTGCAATCATAAAAAAAATGCTTTGAGGGTATATATAACCTTTAAATTAATATCTGTCGATGGGGGTGACACATGACCACTGCAGACAATCACAAGTTGGAGCAGTGACCTGCATCCCCTCAAATCACATGAACAGTTGTCTGATGCAAGGTGAGCAGGTCACTGCTCTGGCCTCTGATTGGCTGCTTCAGTCACGGATGTTGATTTCAGCACTGCAGGGAGAGGAAGAGCTGACTTGGGAAAGACAGATACCAAATCCAGCAGCGGGGACCAGATAAGTAAGATCACCATCACTCGTCGGCCACTCTGGGAGGTCTATATTAACCCCTTTAATTATTCGTGAAGGGAAGAAAATAATTTGTTGTAGGAACATGGTGTCAAATGTTTTTATTTTCATTTGGTCCTTAAAGGAATCCTCCAGACAGAACTTATGTAGTGTTTAAGGTTAGTGTAGTGTAGGGGGTAAGAGGGAGGAACATGACACAAAGATTTAAACAAATTCAAAGAAATAATCCCCATATCAATGCATCAGCTTTGCCTGGAGTGTTAACATGAAATGTTTATTTGTAAGCTATATTTATGTCCCATATTTTTTGCCAAAAACAGTTGTGGAACCCAAAAGAAAAATCATTATAATGTGTGAAGTCCTAATAGTTATGTTAAAGTGTTTCCATGCCTAGCATCACTATATATCATACAAATCTTGCGTGTCTAAGAAACCATAATAACACACCATGTTTAGATATATAAGTGCTTTAAAATACAGTGTAAAACCCTAGTCTGCTTATATTGCATATTTACTTCAACAAAATATCTGTTTTTGTGGTAAGAACACATGGAAATAATTTGCCACATGATCCATTTCATTCAGAGAATAGTTGTTTGCTGAGAATTTAGCACAGATGTTAGGCTCAGTTCTCAGAAGTCCTGGAAGGATGTGCTCTCCCTCTTCCACTTATCTTCACATCAATAACAACACACTAAAAAGGAAATGTCTTGAGTTGTCTTGTTGCCTCTTGTTAGTTTCATTCCTGCCTTTGCTTAAAGAGAACCTGTCACCAGGAAATTCACTGATAAAGCAGGCATGCTGCCTTGTAGGGCTCACCCTGCTGAATATAATGATACCTTTCACTTGGTGACCTGTTGCTTTATTGTCGAGAAATAGTACTTTTAATCCATATGCTAATGAGCTGATATGAGTCCAGTAGTTGATATGAGTCCAGCATTTTTTCTATTCAGAGCTGTAGCCCCTCCCCTATTTACTTCTTCAGTTGTAAAAGGGGCGTGGTTTAAAAAACTGACCTGCATTATAGCCAATACAAGGCTTGCTGCCTTTCACTTTAAAGCCTAACTGCCATACCCACGGCGACATGTCCCTTATCAGCCATCATGTGTTTATCACCCCATGAACAAACTAGCCCTTATTATAATTACTAACTTCAATAGTATATTCCTCCCCTTTTTTAATATAATACCTTAGCATTCCCTGTTATTCATTTTCCCTCTAATTATTAAAATGAATGAATGATGTAATAAACCACGCCCCTTTTGCAACTGAAGAAGTTAATAGGGGAGGGGCTACAGCTCTGAATAGAAAAAACACTGGACTCATATCAACTGCTGGACTCAAATCAGCTCATTAGCATATGGATTAAAAGTACTTTTTCTCCACAATAAAGCACCAGATCACCAAGTAAAAGGTATCATTATATTCAGCAGAGTGAGCCCTACAACGCAGCATGCCTGCTTTATCAGTGAATTTCCTGGTGACAGGTTCGCTTAAATCATAATGAATGTAGGATCAGCAAAATCAATATAGGCAGAAGGTGCAGTTGCACCTGGGCGCTGGTACTAAGGGTGTTTAACACTCCTTCTGCCACATCAGTGGATAACAGAACTGTAAATGGCATGTGATATTGTAGTTTTGGGGCCCTGGCATTTTACTCGTGCTGAGGAGCTTCGTTAATCACCAATCCAACCAAATCAAGGCTGCTGAGAAGTGAACCTAGCTGAATTAAAGGAAATGTGTCAGAAAATGACCTATTGTTTAAATCACATTTTTATGTTCAACCTATTTTTAAAATAATTTCGGTGGTTATTTTTATTTTCTATGTCAATTTCTAGTGTATATTTAAACAAAAACCATAAAACCCTGCAGTTTTCCCACTGGCCACTAGGCATACAAATAGGCTCCACCTACTACAATTACCTGCTTACAGTATCTATAAACAGAGGTGATACCATTACAGGCAGGATTAGAATCACAGATAAGATAGGATCTACCATTCACAATAGGTGATGGTCAAGACTCAAAGCTTATCTATTCTTCCTTTGTACAATGACCTCTGCAAAGGTCACAGAGCTTGCCTTGAAAATTCTCCCATAGAAGTCAATGAGGTCCCCTCCTGACCATTGAGTCTATGGACCACGGGGCTGCCGTAAAGCAATTTTCTTAAAGCTCTCTAAATCCTGTTAAGAACAGCTCAGGCAAGATGACTGCCCCCATAATCATGTTCAGGAATTAAAATAAATAAATCTGCAATCAGAAAATAAAAACAGATGAGAAAAAAAAGAGATGTGTTGATATCTGGTTTTAACTGGCAGAAAAAAATTGGTGGGACATTTCCTTTAAGTCTGTTTCTAAGCTAAAACAATTATGTTCAGATAAAATCAGCTACACTTAGGATATGAACACATTGGTAAGTAACCATGCCGCCATATTTGATACTATTATTTTCAAAGTTATTTTCAACAGCAACCTGCATTGATTTAACTGGTCTGGCTTTTGAAAGTTTTCCTTTAGGAAGAACACTAAAGATAAGAGTAGGCTGGACTGGGGTTTCTGTAGGTGGGTCATTAATCCTCCAGCATCTGCCTAGTCATTAACCTTGGCAGGCATTACTTTAACACATTAATCCTAGGTAATATATACCGTAATCAGAAAAATAAGAGGAGACACTAGACAATGGTGATAATTTTACATAGATGGAAACTAAAGTTGTCAAGAAAACAAGTAAACACAGTACAATGTCACAACTGGAGTGGCCATACAAGATGCATTGAGCTTTGTAACATTATGGATCTTTAACATAAGTCCTGGTCTTTTAATGATCACCCAAGTAAGCTGTTATCTATGCTCTATTACATGGCCAGAACAGAATATTATCCCCTGAATGTAAATAATGAAGGCTGCAATTCAATGACTACAAACAGAGATCTTCAAAATGAACCTGAAACTGGTAAGATGGAAAACTCCATGTAATGTACAGGTGGGGATGATAATATACTGTATAAAGTCTGGGTCAATAAGGGTTGTCATTACCAATAAATTAAATTTGTACCCCCTTTAGTTAAAGGTGTTATGACATTTAGAAATACTTGACATTCATATAATTTTTGAAGACATTATGGTAATGATGTACACTAAACTGCAAACAAAAGGGAAACCTACATAAAGCACATACTACTGTCAATGTTTTGGATCCCATACTGGTGTTCTGTCACTTTCCCATAGCTGACATTGCTTTATTAGGTGCATCACACCCTTTTACTGCTCATTGCTAGTTTTAGTCACAGTGAAGGGTCTCCTACTTTAGTTAACTAGATCTAACTTGTTTCCTATTTGTACTTTATATGCCTTAAAGGATGAGTTTACCTTCACATCCAGAAATAATCTAAACACAAAATGAGTAATTCTGTAAGTACGGTACATTGCTTTCATTAAATACACTGGCATTAAATGACTACATTTATTATAGTGCTGCGATTTAGATTCTGAATTGGGGAGATGAACCTTCTAGCATTTTAGCTCAAGTCATGTCCTATAACGCAATGCTTTTTAGAGATGTTTCTTTTCCCAAATATCAGTTTAGTGTATACTTAGCCAAAAAAATCCTCTACCTGTCAGGATATAAATTAGTAGAACTGACATTGAACCAATAAGGTTGCCAGAAAATATTAGCTCTGAAGAAAACATAGCTTTACATAAGCCTGGGATGAAACGTACAGTATAATGTAACCTATGATCTTCATTAAAGGGGCTATCCGAATGTTTTATACTAATGACCTATCCTCAGGATAGATCATCAGTATCCGATTGGTGGGGGTCTGATTTCCAGCACCCCCACTGATCAGTTGTTTGAAGAGTCGCTGTCCATTGGATAGCAGCTGTGCTTGGTATTGCAGATCAGCCCCATTGACTTGACCGAGGCTGAGCTGCACCTAGGCCACATGACCGCTGAACTTGACGTTTTTAGCCTAGGAAGAGGCTGCAGCACTTACCGGAGCACCTCGGCCTCTTCAAACAGCTGAGCGGTGGTGGTAGTTGGACCCTCACCTATCAGATTTTGATTACCTATTCTGAGGATACATCATCAGTATTAAACAGTTGGACAACCCCTTTAAGCAGGTAAAACAAGGTATTTGCAAAGTTATTCTACTTTCATGTACATTATATTTAGATGTCAACCGTTAAAAGGTGTTCAAGCAACTTACTCTTAAACTGAAATTAGCATCCCTAACACTGCTGGGAAAAGGGTTAAATTGCAGCTATTGACAGAGGAAACACAGATGATACTAATAGCCTATGAAATTATAAAGGGAAAAAACATCACAGGTAGAAACAAGAACTAGACTGAGAAAAACATAAAGTGACACTATATAGGTAGTATGCCCTTTAAGATTATCTCTCATTAAGAATGACCTTGAAAATATAATATAGGGAGGCAACATATTAGTCAGTATTTCAGCCTGTAGTCCTCATTCTGTAAAGAAATAAATATCATTATAGTAGCTAATATAAACATCTTATTTAAAGAAAATGCATGCCTTAGTAAAAATCCCAAAGCAACATTAAATTATGACATAAAATAGATAATAAACCAACAGTACAGTCAGTACGTTACACAAAATATCAAAATTATTTGTAAATTTTTGCTTTCTAACAATGTATTTACCTTTTCATCATAAACAGATTCCTTATTTACATTAAATAACATTGTATACATCCTTTAAAAAAATCTTCTCGATAAATATCTGCATCATGAAGTAGGTAGATCAATCTTCTTTGATTTGCAAGAGATGAATATTGGCATCAAGTACTTCGATGTCCCCTACCCTAGGAATGCAATCACTCTTCTGCTTGAACATTGCTACCTGTGCAATTCAAACCATATTATCATGTGAAGAAATATTTCGGCTAGGCCTGTGTCATATAGCTGTGTCCCAGAAGACAGTTTGCTGTTTGGAATAGGGTGGAGGGCTGTACTTTTTCGAGCCGTTGCTCTTCTTCCAGCTGGGCAGGATAGGCATACTTTCTTGCTTGCAAAGCCCCTTCTCCGTTTTTTGTCTTGCTTTAATCTCTTTGCACAGAGTACGTTTTTTCTCAATCATTTCCATCATTGTATGGTCACCATAAAGCCACTGCATAGGTGTCATCTGTCAAACAGAGTCACATGAAATATTGTTTAATATTGAAAATCTGAAACTCAATTAAAGACTGGGACACTCTATATTTTTCTATTTCTTTTGTGTATCATGTAGGGTTTGACTTTACAGCCATGTCCCTCCTTTCATTTTACAGAGAACTGGTACAAGATCCAGATGCTCTAAATAGCATATACATCACGTAGATAAACAGGGTGGGCCATGAAATTGTTTTATCACTTTATATGAAAACACTGTGTTTCTTATTTGGTCTATGAAGTTTTGCAGTAAATGGTATTTTTTACTGGACAGTTAAGAAGTTAAAAACCCAGGCTTGGTCTAAGGTAATGCAGAGCATAAAATTACATCTAGGGTAGTGTAACAACCTTGCATGGAGTGCAATGGGCCACTCACCTCTTTAGGTTCCAGAGTAGTCTCTGCTGCGTTTCACTGGAAGATGAAAGCCATGAACTACATTCAGCTTCCTGTTCATGTTCTGTACTGATCTGCATGATCAGTAAAGAGCAGTAAATAAAGAATGTCTACTTGTCTATAGGATTGGGCTGAGTCAGTGAGTCTTCCATGATTTTTATTTGCAGAGGTTTAAAAAAAGAAAAAACAATCTCTACAATCTTATAATGATATATAAATATCGGGCCATAGGGGACACTCTATGAAGACATACACAACCTACATCTGGAGGATCAATGGCTATAAGTAAGTGTGGCACATTATATTATTTAAGGGTATGGTAAATTTATTGTGGTAATGTCTTCTTGAAGATTTTAACTGAAATGTGAGGTACACTTTAATTAAAATCAGCTAATGGTAATGCATTGTTGTGTTCATACTCCCTGCATTTTCAGTTTTTACCACTAGGTGGTACTCTAGCATTAGTTTATAAAACAATGTGAGGCTTAAGAATAAAAAAAATGTAATACATTTTTTGACTGACTACAAGTGACAATACACAGCTACAAACAATATAAATACAAAAAACACAGTGTGTATTACAAGTGGTATTTATTTCGGATTTTATTCTATGTTAGTATTTATTTATTTTTTCTGATTTTGCCAGGCTGAACGATGATTATTCACTAAGGTCATGAGGTCATATCCCTTTCTTTTCTAGTTCTAACTAATGGCTTCGAGAGGTGAGAGATGGGTACTGACAGATTTCATTATTCTTTCTGGAATTACGGTACTACACTTTACCCAGCAATTGTAAAACTTGGTCTGTAAGCAGTACTCTTGCAGATCATTTTCTCTTGTCGATGCATATTAAATTTACTCTATAGATATTTCAGACCACTGGGTATTTGGAGGATAGACATAATGCTTGCTCAACCATGGATGTATTTTGAAAACATGCACACAGTTTCCTTATTTTGTTTTTAATATTTTTATTGCTTTTGTTGGATTTCAGAACTTTGAAGACACAAAAAACCCATGCAAACAAGAAACATAAAATGCACGGAAATGAGTTTTGGCCCAAACAAGTATGTAGTAATATACTTATTTTGGAGCGGTATTGGGGCAACAATAGATACTATTATGGGGAAGGAAATGGAAAGGAAGAGGTAAATAGGAAAGAGGCTGTGGTTAGAATAAGTTATCCTCTATCTACTGAGTGGTCTAACCATTGGAGACCACACCAATTATGAGATGGGAGGTCTCCCGACACCATGAATGGAGCAGCAGGTCACGCATGCACACTACCACTTAATTAATCTCTAAGGGACTTCTGGAGAAAACCAGGTACAGTGTTTGGCTATCACTGGCAGTCCCGGTGGTGAGCATGCTTGACCATCACTCCATTCAAGCGGGTACACAGAACTCCCATTCTTGTGATTAGTGGGGGGTTCCAGCAGTCACAACAAGATGTGACTGACTTCTTGTCCTGGAAAGTCAGAGTGTTGGTCACATGACACAGCTGAGGATCAAAAGGGAGGTTATAACTCAACAAATACAATCACTGGTAAGATAAGATTACCTTCACTACAGTTTACATCATGTACCTTTTAACAGGTTACAGAATAGAATGTTTTGTGGGTGTTCTTCTTTAATCATTGAGAAATTAAGGGTCTGCTACTTCCAGGTACATGTTACAGTTTGTTTAGGGCCAAACAATAAAAATATGTCAATTTCTCTATGGTAAGGGAGATAACATGAACAGCATCTATGCTCGAAAGTTATAACAGAAAGGGGTTGATTTGCTGAAAGTTTCACTGGAGAGAAAACAAAAGGCTTCCTGCAATGCTGAAACGGGTAGATCCTCTTTATTTTCAGATAATGATAAAACTACTGAAGAGCTTTATGTGGATAGGTTTGTGGATAAATTATGGGGGAAAGATATATGGCGATGAAGCAAAATTTACCAAGCCACAGAGAAAGGCACAGAAAATACTTTTCCTCTGCATCAACTTGCAGGATAACAGGCTGAACTGGATTGACAGATGTCTTTTAAGCCTTTAAATTATGGGGGTCATTTACTAATCTGAAATATACCTAAATTAGGCATATTTCAGACGCAGATGGTGGTGCAATGGTTAGTTGTGCTGCTATCTGCAACTTCTCCCTGCTTATGCCAGGTCTCAAATTGTGGGTGTGGATGGGGAAGGCCCGGCTAATTTACAATTTTCTACACCTGTTTTAGGCGTAGAAAATGGTCTAAATGTAAAACAGCTCAGAAGCTGTCTTACATTTAGAAATGGCGCTGGATTCGCCAAAGTTATGGAGAGTCCTCCGCCTCCTCATAACTTCGGCGGATCCACCGCCAGCTATGGGGCTTTATTAAGACCGGAGTCTCAAATGCCAGTCTTAACAAATGTGCCCCTGTGTTACTATGTTAATTATGTTTGCAAAGCAGAAGCTTTATTAAGTTCGAATTTATTGGAGGCTAAACTATACTCATCTGAGAATATCCTACCATGACCTACCATTAACCATGTCACCTAATATACAGCGACCACCTGCAACCAATGGTCACATGATTTTGCAGTAAATTCGTTGGCTTGGCTGCATGTCGACTATATTTCAATACAGAAAACTTTTTCAAAGACTATGAATATGTTAATTTAGCATCAGTTTTAAAGAATCCTCAGGTCGCAGCTGTGCTATGCTTGGTTATCCAGTTGTAACACTACTTGCAGCCACCCGTGACTTTCCTTCCCTTCTCTGTCTACATTATGACAGTGCCCATGCATTCATAAATTAGGTTACTGTCTTCAGTTAAGCTGTACTCACATCTGCTGGTTTTGCCACTGGTTTGGTCAGGTTTCTCTTGAACAAAAATACAGGCAAAAAACATATTTTATAAAAAATAAAAAATAGTGCATGGCATGTAAAAAAAAAAACGTCTACCTAAATGGTGGAATAAGGAGTGTTTGCCTTCACATTTCAGTCTAGATGCAGTAGTGGAACAGATTCCAGTCTAACTACTACAGAAACGTGGATATCCTTGATCAGTTGTTACGTCTGAACATGTGCAGAAATCTATTGTGCAGAAATCTATAAAAAATGATGATGCTTCATATAGTTCTGGTATGATGAGAATAACGACTGGATTGATGAAGAGGAGGTCCCTTTAAGTTATTGTTTCCCTAAATTGATTTTGTTTTACCCCAAATAACATAGAAGGCAAGTGTACCAAAAGATAAGCATATCTGTCTTTTGGAATATTCCATGTAGATGTGTATTCTATATTCCAAGGCAATCTAAATGATCTTGGTCAAGAGACAAGACACAAGAGAAAAGCATGAATTGAAGACAAATGTGATCAATTAATGAATGCAATGGTCATTCGGTCATTCGGTGGTGCTGTACACATGTGACTGTGTTGAACTGTGCACTATACTTATCAGTCTGTGGAGTTACTGTATGTACTTGTGTGTCTGTGGAGCTGGGTACTTTTAGTTTATGGAGTACTTGTGAGTAGTGTTGATCGAGCACCAAAGTGCTCGGGTGCTCGGGCCGAACACATCGGGAATCTGCTCGGTTCCTCTATAGAGCACATGAGTATAATGGGAGAACCGAGCATTTTACCCGGCACCCGATGCTCTGAAGAGGGGAGGGTGCCTGGTTCATAGGAAAAGGTCAGAAATTGATGGAAACACCACCGAAATGGTTTAGGAACAGCATGGGGAGGATGTCTGGAAGCATCTTGGACTCCCAGGTCGCTGATGGGAACAATGTTGTCCAAGTAGTACGCCACTTTTACAGACTGACAATAATACGCACAAAACCAAAGTTAAAATTGATTTTAGAAGATAAAATGTTAGGAAACATTCTTTCCTGTATATTTACTTGTATATAAAGTGCAAGTCCTGCCAAAAATTACAAGCAAGAGGCACTCCAAGAGGCACTCCGATACAACCTGTATATCACATAAAGGAGGGCCTCCGGTAATGTCACTGTCCGCAGTGTCTACAGAAAAAGGACACTGTATGTCAGATACATTTTTTCAGCCCACACGTTACACTGCAGATGGTGCGCTGGTAATGTCACCGTCTATGGAAAAAGTACACTAGATGTCACAGATATTTTTGGGATGCGCACACTTTACACTGGAGATGTGGCACAGCTAATGTCTCTGTCCGCAGCGGACACCATGTACGGAGAAAGTACACTCGTTGTTACAGATATGTTTTGGATGCGCACACTTTACACTGGAGATGTGGCACAACTAATGTCACTGTCCGCAGCAGACACGGTCTACAGAAAAAGTACACTGGATGTCACAGATATTTTTTGGATGCGCACCCTTAACACTGTTACTGTATGCAGTGGCCTAACTATTGCACGCTATTTAGCGCAGGATGCGCTAAAAATAGATATTACTGCCACACACAATAGTCCTTAAAAGGACTTTTGGTTCTGTAAAGTTTTAGCTATTTAGCGCAGTTAGCGCTAAAAATATATATTGCTGCTGCCACACACAATGGTCCTTAAAAGGAGTTTTGGGTCTGTAAAGTTTTAGCAATTTAGCACAGGTTGCGCTATAAATATATATAGCTGCTGCCACACACAATTAGTCCTTAAAAGACTTTTGGGTCTCTGAAAAGTTTTTCTAATAAAAATATTTTTTATATCACTCCCTACACTGTCTGTCCCTTCCTCAGAACAGCTCTCCCTGACTAAGATTGAGCCGAACATGTGTCATCAGGTGCTATATAGCACCCGATGACGCGTTCCGGCCAGGCAATCACTGTAATGCCAGTAACCAACATGCTTATGGCATTACAGTGATGGCATTACTTACTTGTGGGGAGGAGACTCGAGCATTGCGCTTGAGCACATGCAGTATTCGGCCGAATACCACCATGTGCCAAGCATCGAGATGCTCAAGCCAAACTGGTGTTTGGCCGAGCATGCTCGATCAACACTACTTGTGAGTCCAAGTAGCTGTGTAGTCATAAGTCTTCTGCGTTGTGTACATGTAAGTCTGTAAAACTGTGTAATTGTGAGTCTGAGGAGCTCTGTAATTTTAAATGTGTAGTGTGGTATATTCCTAGTCCTGAGCCTATGGAGTTGTGTAGTTGTAAGTCTGAGGAACTGTTTACATATGATTCTGTGGATCTGTGTTCTTGTGAGTATGAGGAGCTATGCATTTTTAAGACTGTCCAGCTGTTTACTTGTGAGTCTGAAAAGCTGTGTACTTGTAATGTAAGTCTTTGGAGTTATGTACATGCGAGTGTGGAGTCTGTCGACCTGTGTACTTTTTAGTCTGAGCTGTGTACTTATTAGTCTGTAGAGATGTGTACTTGAGAGTCAAAGAAACTGAGTCCAAGGAGTAGGGATGAGTGAACCCGAACCTCAAAGTTCGGGTTCGTACTGAACTTTGCGAGTTCGGGTACCCAGGCCCGAACCTAGACTTTTTCACTAAAGTTTGAGTTCGGTGTTCTGCTGAATTTATTATTTTAGGTTATAACATGGTTATAACGGAAAATAATAGCATACTTAAGAGAGAATGCTAAATAAAATGGCCATTGAGGGGTTAAAAATAAATAAAAACTCACCTCATCCACTTGATCGCGCAGCCAGTATTCTCTTCTTTCTTTAGGACCTGCAAAAGGACCTGCGGTGACGTCACTGCACTCACCACGTGGTGAGCGCAGTGACATCATCGCAGGCCCTTTTGCAGGTCCTGAAGAAAAAAGAGGATACTGGCTATGCGATCAAGTGGATGAGGTGAGGTTTTTTTCTAATAAAAAATAAAAATAGGCTGTCTCCTGAAAGGGTTAATATTAGTGTTGATCGAGCACCAAAGTGGTCGTGTAGAACACTTTGGGATGCTCGGGTGCTCTACAGAGCGCCCGATCACAATGGAAGACCCCGAGCATTAAACCAGGCGGAAGAGGGGAAAGTGCCGGGTCCCACTGAGGTCTATGCAGAAGATTACTGTACAGTGAGGGAATTCCCCAGTGTGAGTCCCTGCTCTGACTCCATTTAGCCTCTATTTCTGAAAAGTTTCTGCAAGGATTTGAATTCACAATCTTCTACATTAGAGGTAAGGACCTTAACAACTCAGCTATAAAGCTGAATGATAAACTGTGACGGAAAAACTTCATAGTAGTTTGTCATGTAGTAAGTATTCCTATACAGCAGAAGTATCATTTTATATTTTAGTGCAAGTTAACATGTAAGCTTTATTGCGTAGTAGTTAAGGTTCTTGGCTCTAATGTCGAATGTTGTGAGTTCAAATCCCGACAGAAATAGAGGCTAAATGAAATTTATAAATTTTAAAAAAAAAATAATAATTGTAAAAAATGTATGGAACAAAATAGATGTGTAATTACTAATATATATATATATATATATATATATATATATATATATATATATATTCATACTTCTGATATATATAAGTGCATAATATGTGGGAAACTACTACTGATGTTTTTAGCCATAATATATCTACATATATTATAATATATTCTAAATATATAATGATATATGTAAATATATTATGGCTAAAAACTATAAAGCTGAAGGATAAACCGTGTCAGAAAAATCCTCATAGTAGTTTGTATTCCTATACAGCAGAAATATCATTTTATATTTCACTGCAGGTTAACATGTAGCTATATAGTGTAGTGGTTAAGGTTCTTGGCTCTAATGTAGAAGGTTTTGAGTTCAAATCCTGGCAGAAACTTTTCAGAAATAGATGCTAGACCTTCTACATTAGAGCCAAGAACCTTAACCACTACACTATATAGCTGCATGTTAACCTGCAGTGAAATATAAAATTATATTTCTGCTGTATAGGAATACTTACTACATGACAAAATACTATGAGGTTTTTCTGACACGGTTTACCCTTCAGCTTTATCGATGCATGGTTAAGGTCCTTGCCTCTAATATAGAAGGTTGTGAGTTCAAATCCCGGCAGAAACTTTTCATAATTAGAGGCTAAATTAGATTTCAATACACTGACTTGAGCACATGCTCAACTTTAGTTAATATAAGAGCTTCTAGTCTATTACTGTAACTGTGTCCATCAAGTTAAGGTTTTCTGTAATAACTACACATCAGCTATCTTTTTCTTGTTTTAAAGACAGTTTCCAGTGAATTATGGTGGGTACTCAACTAATCCTCATCTTATAGACCATGTGTACCACATCATCAGAAATGTGCAGTAAATAATTACCGTATATCAATAATGTATGGGTGCCTTCACCTGAATGGAATTTTTTTTTGGCTGGATGCACATAGACTTCTGCAACCTGCATTCAGGTGAATTGAACTGATTTTCAGTTGCAGAAAATTTCTGCAAGAAAATCTGCCATGTGTGAAGGCACCCTGAATGTAACAGACTGAAAATCATTATAATCCCTTCTTTCTTGTACTAGTATAGCTGAGTTTTTGGCTAAGGTTAAGATTCAGAAATCTACTGTTCTCTTCACAGTGTCATTAGATCATTTACAGTCAACTGGCTGACAATAATGGCAGCTGCAGTTGAGGATCGTCTACTTGTTATAGCCATTGAAGATAAATTGAGCAGAACAAAACTGCTTCTGTCCATTTTACTTGACAAAACTTTTTACTCCATATTGAGCAAGTTATCGCCTGAAATGTAGCACCAGGCTGCAGTGTAAAATATTGGGATTGTGATAACTTCTCTAGGTTCACCTTTGAAGATCATTTTAGTTGCATAATGACATTGTCAAATTTTTTAATTAATGTACGTTATTGTTATTATTATTACTATTATTATTCTGCTGTACTGATCCAGAGGTACAGCATGTGGTATAACCTATTCTCATCTAAAGCTGCATCCAGAATTCTTCATATGAATATGCCCATGTCTCCCAGCATTACAAACACTCTCCTGGGGCTTATTCCAGTGGTTTTCATTTTATTGCAGTTTTCATTAATCTCATGTGAAAAACTCTCTTTCCTAGAATGCAGTTCAGCAAAGAGCATTCCATTATTAGCCAAATTCTTAGATAATCAGTACAAGATTTGTAACGTTAAAGAGCCTTTGTCACAAGATTTCACTATACAAGTTGAATCAATTCTTAAATAGATCTGTTAACTTCATCAGGCTGGTATACTTTGAAAATTCATGTCAGAATTGCAGAATATATATATATGATCCTAAAGAGCTGAAAAATGAGCAAGCTCATAAGTCCGGAGTGTCCATGATTTAAATTCAATTTCCACCCACCAAGACTACCAGACCAGGATCTTTCAGTCTACCTCCTCCTCTGCTGCTAATATTTCGCACTGCTCAGCACAAGCTATAGTCTCCCTGTTTCTCTTGTGAGAGAGCCTGTCTTCCAGCAACAGTTTTAGTGTGGAATTAGAGCTTCTAACTTCCCCTACAGTTGTGGTGTTACACTAAGAAAACATTTTGTCTAATAAGTTTTAGATGGTTAGAGATTTAAATAAAATTTTGGCTACTTTCACACTTCCGTTGTCAGTATTGAGATCCGCCAGAGGATCTCAATATTGGAAAAGAATGTTCCTGTTTAGTCCTCATGCATTCTGAATGGAAAGAGATCCATTCAGGAGGCATCAGGATCTCTTTGTTTCCAGCAGCATTCTGTTTTGTGACAGGACACAAAACTGCTTCAAGCTGGTCATAAAAAAGGAAAAAACAGATCCGGCACTGAAAACAATGTAAGTCAATGGTAAGGGATCCGTTTTTTTTAAGATCGTTTTTTTCCATTTTGATTTCACACAACTGCATCCTAATGGAATGGATGCATCATGATGTGCAAAATCAAAATGCATCTCTTTAATTCCGATGTTGAGATCCTCTGTCGGATCTCAATACCGGAATTAACAATGCAAGTATGAAAGTAGCCTTACTCCTGAGCTCTTTCTATCATGATTGAAAATAAAATGCTCATTTTAGTGCCAGACAATACAAAAAAATACATAAATAAATAAATTAAAAGTTTAAAAAAGAATACATAACCATTCTGACATTGATTTTTAAAGTAAGTACACTAGTCTTATTATGTCTAGGAGATCCATTTAATAATGAGTGCAATTTTCATTGTGAAATCTGGTAATCCCCTTTCTATTTAGTTTTATCGATATGATGGTCAAATATAAACATACACTTACTCATATTTTCTGTACCCAGTTTAGTTGTTAAATGTTGTTAAAGCTCCTTACTACTATGGTAGTATAATAGATTTTGAGTTTGTTGCTGTTGGGATCTCCTGCTTGTATATATGCTCCCACTTCCAGAGTCATATAAATTTGCACACAAATATTGTCACATTATGGAGTCATGCCTTAAGACAGGAATTCCATCTGAGCCAAGCTGAGGAAGAGTGATGTGCTAGGGAGCGGTTTAGTGTACTTGGTATTACCTTATTTTTATAAACTAGGTGTAATACAAATGTTGTACAAGTTTGACAAGTTGGAGCCCTAGTCAACCCTAGGGTGTGACTGATCATTATCATAGACTAAGCCATCTCAATAAATCCCTTATAGAAATTATGAGGATGGCTATATTGTCTGTTACCTAGGTTTACAAATATGGATATAATTTAAAAATGACGACTTACATTGATTGAGTTTACAGAAAACTTTTGATAGGGACATACAAAAGTCTTAATCTGTAGGGGTCTGAGTGCTGAGACTCCCACTGATCGCTAGGACGAGGAGAGAGACGAGCTCGCATATCATACTCTCTCTCCTTACTGCAGGAGACCGAAGAGAGGTGAACCGACAGACTTTCAATTGAGTCTGTGTTGCTGCAGTGAGGAGGGAGTGTGTGGTTCAAGCAATTCTCACGCCTCATTCTAGCAATCAGTGGGGCTTTCAAGTACATTCAGACCCTACAGATCAAAACTTTTGATATGCCTATGACATATCAAAGATTTTCTGAAAACTCAGTGACCCTTTATGACTTGCTTATCAGTAGAAACGTACATAGAGTTATGGCAATTGAATTGGTGTATGGGACACGAGAACGTACTAGACAGATGTATTTAAACTATGTAGACAGTGAAAGACAAAACAACAGGTCTAATGAGAACATTTTACCAGTTACTAACTCTTATGGTTAGTTTGGTAAAGTAGCACAATTGTAAGACACGGAATCATGCACTGAAAAGAACAAGATATCGGCACAACACAAGTATGATAAAGTCTTTTGATGCAGCTTTTATTTATCTTTTCAAGATAATATAGATATGGCTTTTCATGCACAAACACTTACATGTTATTCTTACGTTTTTGGCAATAGAATGGGCTCAGTATAGTTCCTTATCTGCCAGGGAGATCTGCAACTCCAGATAATTTACTGAACTCTCTGACACATGAGGAGAATGTCTATTATACAATATACAACAATATTTTTTATTGTATTACTTCTAATATGTTATAAATATTACAGGACTGAAATTGAGTAGCTGCCATTTAGATGAAACTGATGGCTGGATAAGTATGGTGTATAGACAGTGACACTTCAGATTGTATTATAAACATGCACCAAGACCAAATAACCGTATATGCAAAAACTGTCACATATCTTACAATACAGAAGGGAGAATGTTAAAATGCATGTACAAATCATTAACAATGAATTGCCGCGGCAGACAAGACAGTCATCTATACACATAGACAAGGCTGTGAAAGTTATCAAACTACGACACTAAAAATGTGCACAAAGTGTAAAAAAAAAGAAATAAAAAAGTAAGTACAAATAGAAAAATGTTACAATAAAATTGCAGAATGAGTAAAACCCAGATCAAGGTAGTACCATAGGAAAGAGAAACACAAAGCTCCTCCGTGATTAGAGCGGCAGATGACTTTGTTGATTAATGGCAGACAGAGAGTGGACCATACGAAGACAGACACACAGAGCTGACGGCAACAGATGACAGACACAGAAGTGGAAAGTATTTGGCATGTTGAATCACATGACGTCATTCACTATTGGGTAACGGTGGTACCTGGCTGTGGTGTTGCTCATTGGCTAGCCTGAGGGGAGTAACTGAAGGAGGAGGCACACCTGACGTGGAAGCAGATCGACCTAATTTGCAGCTTATTTTCATTTCTGCAACAAACAAAAAATTAATAATTCAATTATCACCACAGTAATGAAATATTTGTCTACATTTTCTATACTGCAAAACCGACCAATGGATTGGGAGTCACATCTGGCTCTCAAGCCCACTCTGTGTTGGTGCTGCTCTAAATACTATTGCTCCCTAGTGACACCATGGATGACGTGTTTTTATTGAAGCTTAGTACGAAGGACAAAACCATGCTATTGGCAGTCAAAGGGATTTTCCAGGCTACTGATATTGATGACCTATCCTCAGCATAGGTCATTAATATCCAATCAGCGAGGATCTGACACCCTGCACCCCCACCAATCACTAGCACTTTGAATGAAACCGGATGCACAGCTCTGTTCAAAGCATAGTGGCCGTGCTAGGTTACTGCAGCCCAGCTACCATTCACTTTAATGGAAGATGAACTGCAGTAACCCAAGATGGCCACTACACTATGAACGGAGCTGTATTTTCTGCTCCATTCAAGAGCTAGTTCCAGTGCGAGAGGCTGCAGGGAACAGCTGATCGGTGGGGGTGCAGGGTGTCAGACTCATGAAATATTACTGACCTATCTTGAGAAAAGGTCAGCAATATCTGGAGCCTGGAAAGCCCATTTAATACCAGGGCAAAGACCCTGCAACTTACGGATATCGTTAATAAATTCTACGTAGTTTAATAGCTTAGAGTACATGGAATTTAAGATCCTCATCTATTAGCTGGAGCAGAAACTGTCTAAAGTTTATCTCTCTGGACAACCTAGCTACATCCGTGTAATACCATTTAATGCCTCATTTTTACAGTTGTAATTTAAAGCATACTTGCCTTTTCATTTGAATTCTCAGAATAAGTTGTCATATGTGTGTATATGAGGAGTAGCTTTATTTTTGGACATTATATCACTTGTATCTTAGGCTACTTTCACATTAGCGTTTTTTGCGGATCTGTCATGGATCTGCAAAAATGCTTCCATTAAAATAAACAACCGCATGCATCCATCATGAACGGATCCAGTTGTATTATGTATTCTATAGCCATGACGGATCCGTCATGAACACTATTGAAAGTCAATAGGGGACAGATCTGTTTTCTATTGTGTCAGAGAAAACGGATCTGTCCCCATTGACTTACATTGCGTGTCAGGAAGAATCCGTCTTGCACCACAATACATCGCTGACAGAAAAACGCTACAGTGTTTTTCTATCCGCGATGAAAATGCAAACAGAACGGAATGCATTTTAGTGCATTTTACAGTTCAGTTTTGTCCCCATTGACAATGAATGGGGAAAAAATGAAGCGTTTTCATCCGCTATTGAGATCTTATGACGGATTTCAATAGCGGAATTGAAAACGCAGACGTGAAAGTGACCTTACATGTATCACCAGTTTTGCCCTCTGGAGGCCCCATCACTAATTATTGGATTTCTCTGAGCTCAGCTAGACAGTGAATAAAGACTAACTACTATGCTGTCTCCCATACACAGCACAGACAAAGAAGAGGAGATCCTGTTCCCCTATCTTTCTCAAAGAAGTTCACCATTTATTTATGCAAAGTTGTTAAAAAGACAGTTCTTAATTAAGCTATTCCAGTACCAATAACATCATTTTCGAAAAAACGTCCATCCTAAATATCTGTCTCCTAGTGGGCATTTGAGGGTGAAAAGATAACAAAGCCAGAATAAACATATTACTAAATAATGTTGTACCTCCATTAATTGTTCCCAAGTTTTCTTTTCACTTATCGCTTTATTTCACCTTGTTTATTCTCCTTAACGAGGACTTGTCACTAGAGTGGTAATGTTCACAGTTCACATTTTTGAGGTAGTGACAGGTCCTCTTTAAATGACTTCTAGATCTAGAATAGGCACACAAGGCTTTTCTTTTTAGGTTTCTTATCTATACACTTTAATAGACCAGTTCTGCTCGTGTATGCATCCCTCTTACCTGAGCTGTTATTTCCTGCTAACATTGTTGGGCTCACAGATGATCTTCCAAGTCTATTGGAAACATGTGTTGGGCCTGGGGTTCCATCCCATTCCTGAGATTTGAATGACTCTCTGGAGGATGGTGATGAGTGGTGGTGGCCCGATCGCTCTTTGCTTTCCAACTTTGGTAAAGGTTCTGTACTGTGACTTCTTACTTTGATTTCATCAGAGGATTCTAAAAATGAGAAACCAAGAAATTAAAATGTATGCATCTACAGATATGAATGTAATTTTAATGTAGTGTTGGTCGTCTTTACAATGTGAAAAAACATATTTACTTATCTTTACCCAAATTCATAAGTCCTTCAGTACAGGTAAATAATTTTAGAAAATTAGAATATTGTCTAGGGATATAAGGGGAAGTTTCCGAAAGTTTTTTTTTTTTTGGACATAGTTAATCTGTTCTACATCAGAAACTATAACAGAAGAGCTAAAAAGGTTTTGTTTTTTCGAGCTGGACATCTTATGCTTCTCATCTCATAAAATTTCAAGCCAAGGCTACTTTCACACTAGCGTTTTGGCTTTCCCTTTCTGAGATCCGTCATGGGCTCTCAGAAGTGGTCTAAAACGGATCAGTTTTGCCCTAATGCATTCTGAATGAAAAAGGATTTACTCAGAATACATCAGTTTGCCTCCGTTCAGTATCCATTCCGCTCTGGAGGCGGACACCAAAACGCTGTCTGCAGCGGTTTTCTGTCCGCCATTGGGTGCGGAGCAAGACAGATCCGTCCTGACACACAATGTTAATCACAATAGAAAATGGATCTGTCCCCCATTGACTTTCAATGGTGTTCATGACAAATCCATCAGGGCTATAGAATACATAATACAACCGGATCCGTTCATGACAGATGCCTGCGGTTGTATTATTGTAACGGAAGCGTTTTTGCTGATCCATGACAGATCCGCAAAAAACGCTAATGTGAAAGTAGCCTAAGAGGAAAGGAAAGAAAGGGCACGTCTGTATAATCAGACATAAAAAGCAGAAGGTCAGTATGCACAAAAGTATGTGGAACTCTTACTGCCGAACAGCTGATTTATGAAGCTTTCACCAGAGTACCAGTTTCTCTGGTGACTCACAAGCTGTGAGTAAATTTGAGCTAATGAAATTATTAAATGGGTTTTCTGAGATCAGGACACTGATGGTCCATTCTCCAGATAGGCCATCAATACCAACCGTTTCATGCAGATTGGTGGAATATAGAAAGTGTTATAATTGAACTGGAGCTCAGTCTTATTCACTTTCATTCAAATAAGAACATTTTGGATCACATGTTTTAAGTACAGGGATCATAGATGTAACTGGAGGCTTGTTCCTTTCTGTTGGACAGTTATAGTTATGACAGCATCCTGACCATGATGGTGATTATTTATAGCCTGGAAGGGTCTTTGACAACCACTCAGTGCCAGTCCTGATTTGAACAAACATGCAGCTTTGAAACAAAATGTCCATGTCCTCCACTCTAGCTATCCTGTGATCCTTTTGAAGTCACCCATTCTGAACAGAAGACATAAATAAAATTGCTATGATCACAAAATCACTAGACAGGTTTTTCACCAGAACAATTGTTTCATCTTATTTTTATAAATCAAAATAGCTTTTCTTTTTCTTAAAAAAAAAAAAAAGGATCGTAATTTAAAAAAATTAAAAAAATAAACTGAGCTATTACACTTAGTAGGAGATTTAAAGTTCAAGTTTTGAAATTCGAGTTTAGGTTCGTTCGAATATATGCTGAATTGTGTTCTAGATTCCGGATAGATCCGTTATGCTGGCCAAAGAATACTAATATGACGGAGGGCATAATGGGATGCCTCTAATTGCAGCATGGCAATTCTGCCTGGGGACCTTGCTGTTGGGCTGCATCGTGTATGAGCAGCCTTACAGGAGTATTCTTCCAAGAGATTAATTTAAATCTGTATTTAGGTAAGAAATCATTAGATACACAGGATCAAACTGTGGTCTGACCTCTATAGTAGTGTTGAGCGAACAGTTCGAGAATAGTTCGGGTTCGTACCGAATTTTGGGGTGTCCGGGACCCGGACCCGAACCCGGACATTTTCAAAAAAGTTCGGATTCGGTGTTCGTCGATTACTTCCCGCTTTCTGAAGGGCTGCACAGCAGCCAATCAGCTAGCGTTTTACTTCTTGCCCTAAGAGCCCATCACAGCCATGCCTACTAATGGCATGGCTGTGATTGGCCAAGTGCAGCATGTGACCCAGCCTCTATTTAAGCTGGAGTCACGTAGCGCCGCACGTCACACTGCTCTGATTAGTGTAGGGAGAGGACGCAGCTTCTGTCAGGGCGAGATTAGGCAGGTTAAAGTCAGCAACAGCACCTAATGAACGGATCAATTTACAGCTGAGAATCATTGAACTTCTGCTAGTTACTTGCTCGCTGGTTTTTAGGCTGCACAGAGCGTTTTTCTGTCACTTATTTTCTGGGTTGATCGGCGGCCATTTTGTGACTTGTGGTGCGCCAGAAGAAGCTGCCACCAAGTCCATCAATCCATCAATACTAGTTTTTTTTTTTTTGCTATATCCTACATCAGGGGCTTGGCTGTGCTAATTGTCACCCCTAGAAACTCAGGAAAGAAATTTCTATATTTTATTAAGGGTTAAATACAATTGCCCAAATACCAATCCCCTAAATCTGGTGTTCCAGCTTTGGTTAGACAAGTATAATACTGTCTACTGTCTGGCAAAGGATAGATTATTTTCTGGGGTTAAATTCAATTGCCAAAATAGCAATACCATAAATCAGTGGTTTCAGCTGTGGCTGGCAAAATAGAATAGTGTCCGAGGTAACGCACACACGTACAGACGCACGTACACGATTCTTGAATAGTTGTATTATCGCGATAATAAAACTAACAGTGTAAAGTTGACTGTATTGCTCTAAGTTATATTCGCGTACGAATGTAACTTCTATTACAGCACACCAATTTAAAACTGACTAAGAGACAGCTTTAAGTTCTATTCGAACGCGATTGCAACTTTGGAACTTAAAGTGGTGTACGATTTTAAAAGTTGAGTACTAAAAAGTTGGAATCGCAATGCGATTCTTATGTATTTGCTTGATCGCATTGTGATTACAACTTTGAGCTACCGATCACCATGGGAACGCCTCCTCCAGTAGAATGTACTGTCGGATGTGAGAATTAATTTGAAATCGCAATGCGATTATTATATATCTGCTTAATCGCATTGCCGTTTCAACTTAGCATTGCTAAATAATTCCGTTAGCTCAAAGTTGTAATCGCAATGCGTTTATTGCGGTATATTATCCCTCTGGGTGTCTTTTACAGCCTTTTTAGTGCCCAAAAGTTCGGGTCCCCATTGACTTGTATGGGGTTCGGGATGAAGTTCGGGTTGAGTTCGGATCACGAACCCGGACATTTTCCGGAAGTTCGGCCGAACCTCTCGAACCCGAACATCCAGGTGTTCGCTCATCTCTACTCTATAGTGAGAGGAATAAAATAAAAGTTGGAGTCTCTGTAAAGGCGCTGTCAGCAGGTATGCAGTACCAGCTACATATTGGTAAAGGCAGATAATAATTTATTTATGGTCAATGCGTTACAAGGGCGAACAGCCCCCTTCCTCAGAACATATGATGCATTTTTAAAAGACAGGTTTTTGGCGCACAGGCCATAGTTGGGGAGGATTTGCGTTTTTTTTGTTTTTTGTGAATGGCATAGTGAAAGGAGTCCTTCGTTACGGGCTGCTGTGGATTTCAAGTGTCCACCACTCCATAAAAGAGCAACAATGTATCATATTTGTTTATAGCATGTCTGTGATTCAATATTATTACAGAAAATAATTACTACAGAGCATGAAACATGCAACCCCAGAGACTGCGTTTAGAGTACATCAATGTGGATAATAGATTAATTCAAAAGAAGTAAAAACCATAGTAAAAAGAATGTCTACATGAATATGTGATATTGGTCTATTTTTATCTATTTCTGGTCTATTTTTGGTATAGTTTTCTGGAGATTTAAATTAGTTTCAAACTACCGTATTTTTCTTCTTTATAAGAAGCACCTGATCATAAGACACACCTAGGTTTTTGAGGAGGAAAATGAGAAAAAAAATATTTTGAACCAAAAGGTGTGCTTTTGGTGGGTTTTGAACTAATGGTGGTCTGTGAATGACATTGTTATGGGGGATCTGTGAATGACACTGTTATGAAGGGGATCTGTTGATGACGCTGTTATGGGGGATCTGTGGATGATGCACTGTTATGAGGGATTTGTGGATGCAACACTATTGTGGGGGATCTGTGGATGACACTGTTATGGGGGATCTATGGAGGACGCACTGTTATGAGGGATCTGTTGATGACGCACTGTTATGAGGGATCTGTGGATGACGCACTGTTATGGGGGATCTGTGGATGACACACTATTATGGGGGATTTGTGGATGACACTGTTATGGGGATCTGTGGATGACACTATTATGGGGGATCTGTGGATGACGCACTGTATGGGGGATCTGTGGCTGACACTGTTATGGGGAGATCTGTGGATGACACTGTTATGGGGATCTGTGGATGACATTGTTATGGGGATATCTGTGGATGACACTGTTATGGGGGATCTGTGGATAACACATATATAGCATCTTATGATATATATATATGTCATCCACAGATCCCCCATAACAGTGTCCCTGTGTGAATAGTGACCCCCAATACACCGGGCCCTGCACACAGCAGTAAAATGTATTTATGTAATGCTTATTCTTTATTAAAAAGGACCTTTCATGGGTCCAAACATTGTAAACTTACTATCATGATATGTAGTGCGGCACCCAGGGATCTCACTGCTCTTACTATTATTCCTGGGCGGCGCTCCATTCGCCCGCTGTGGACCCCGGTATATTCTCCCACTCTGTATGCTAATTTCTAGCATTAGAACAGGGAGGAGGAGACTGCACTGTTTCTCAATGGGAACACTCAGCCAATCAGTGGCTTCAGCTGTATCTACGTGTCAGGCCAGTGATTTCCTGCTTAGTCAATCACTGGCCTGACACATGACACAGCTGCGGCCACTGATTGGCTGAGTTTTCCCAGGTCCTCAAACAACTTGTCAGGAGCGCAAGATACCAGGATCATATAGAGGAGAAGGGGAGTTGCTGCAGACGGGACCAGGTGATCATAATGGTTTTTACACATTAATAGAGGGGGGAGGGAGAGGGGAGAAATGTGACATGGGGGGGGGAGAAATGTTACATGGGGGGAGAAATGTTACATGGGGGTGAGTAATGTGACATGGGGGGGAGTAATGTGACGTGGGGGGAGATCTGACATGGAGTGAGTGATGTGACATGGGGGAGATATGTGACATGGAGGGAGTGATGTGACATGGGGGAGAGATGTGCCATGGGGGAGAGATGTGACATGGAGGGAGTGATGTGACATGGGGGGAGTGATGTGACATGGGGGGAGTGATGTGACATGGGGGGAGAGATGTGCCATGGGGGGAGAGATGTGACATGGAGGGAGTGATATGACATGGAGGGAGTGATATGACATGGAGGGGGAGAAATGTGACATAGAGGGGGAGAAATGTGACATGAGGGAGAGATGTGACATGGAGGGAGAGAAATGTGACATTTCCTCCCCTCCATGTCACATCTCTCCCCCTCCATGTCACATTTCTCCACCTCCATGTCACATTTCTATTATTAAATTATTTTTTGTATCAGGACTAGTAGATTGTCATGAGGGACAAGTAGATCGAGCCCCCGCTTTAGTGCTTCAACAAGTAGTTTTTTTTTTTAATTTCCACACCCCTGATGTCATATGGTATTTTATAGCAAAGGTGGTGCCGTTTTTGTTGGAAGAAAAAGTGGTCTGATTATGTGTGATTACTTTGCAACATAGGCACCGTTTGATCACATTTATAGCTCCCTGTTTTTTAAGGCTGTCTGCATAAAACTTCTTGATGGGCCTTGGTATGCTGTTTCGGTTTACTAGGGGCCAAAATATTTCTAATAGTTGGAGCCCTTCTATAGGTCATCTTGGGGATACAGAACAAATACTTAGCCATATAGGGGTCCTGGAGTAGAATCTGCAAATGTTTAGCCAATGTTGCACGTATAGTTTTATTTGATGTATTATATTGAGTAATGAAATTTATACTGGTTTCTATTTGTGTTCCTTCTTTTTTTGCGACTTGTAAACAATTCTCCTGTGTACACAAGGTGCTCTTCGTATAGGTGTTTTTAATGAGCTCCTTTGGATACCCTTTATCAGTAAATCTTTTTTTTTGCTTGTTGTTTAAAGACTTCATGGTTTGTGCAGTTCCGGCTGATACATTTGTATTGGCTATAAGGGATGTTTTGTAATCATTTCTTACGGTGAAAACTAGAGTAGTGTATGTAACTGTTTGTATTAACTGATTTAAAGAATGTTTTGTTGAGAGACAGTTGTTCAAATTGGTAATAATAATGTCCAAGAATTCTATTTCAGTCCTATTATAGTTTGGGGTGAAGGAAATCCCCCAGTCAGTATTATCTAAAATGTTACAGAATTCCATTGCTGAATGAGCATCTCCATCGCAAATAATGAAGATATCATAAATATATCTTCTGTAATAGATAATCTATTGTCTTTGGGGTAGGTAGTTTAGCATATATTTCTATTCGAACTCCTCCATGAATAAATTTGTGAAGTCCGGTGCTACTTTCGTCCCCATTGCGGTCCCTTTACACTGATGATAGGTAGTATTATTATATATAAAGAAGTTTTTTTCAAGGATGAACTGTAAGCTTTCTAAGAGTAACTCAACCTGGGGTGGTTTTAGTGTAGTATCATTTTCCAGAGTAGTTCTTATACATTGTATCCCCAGTTCGTGCTGTATATTTAAGTGTAAGGCAATTTTTTTGCAATATGTTCTATCATTGAAGATATGTTAGGCCTCTTTTTCGTAATCATTATAATTCTGAAGAACCACCCCATCTCCTTTATCTGCTGGGCAGATAATTAGTTCCTTATTATTTCCAAGTTTTTTTTAGGGCTAATTGTTCGTATTTGGTTAGATTCCCTTTATGGTTGAGGGATAAAGATTCAGAGGTGATTCTTTTTAGATCCGTAGATACCAGATCAAAGAAAGTTGATGTAATAGTCCTGAGGAAGGGGGCTGTTCGCCCTTGAAACGCATTGACTATAAATAAATTATTATCTGTCTTTACCAATACTTACCTGGTACTGCATCCCTGCTGACAGCCCCTATACAGAGGTTCCAACATTTCTTTTATTCCTCTCACTGACCGCTTCATCCCGACGTCCACATCCCCGGCACAGGTAGGAACTCAGGCAGCAGTGCAGGCACTCCGTATGCTGGTCGGATAATACCAGCAAAGTGAAACATAGCTGTTGTGACTCCTCACAATGGCAAAGGGTAAGCGCAACTATTTTGGATGTCACTATTTCAATATAAAACAGCACCACGCATGAGGCTCTGCCTCCCGTCTTTCTTCTCTTACTGACCTCAAAAATACTAATACTAATACTAAAATGTCAAAATAGGGACAACTAGCAAATTATTTCAGTTGATATAATCATGATCCACTTGTATCCTCCTGATACAGTGTCAGTTTTGTGCTGAACCTGCGGCATTTCTTTGTGCACCATGCCCTGTTGTTTTGTGGCACCAGGATCCAAATGATGAAGCTTTAACTTCTACTGGGATCATTTGAGGTCTCCTGGCACTTTGCCAGCCTTACATCTCTTGCTCTCCCTCTTTTTCATTAGCAGCATTTCTTTTTTAAATGAAATGCCCTTCCAGCGGACAGCCTCTTAAGGCATGTGGGGACATAGATCCAAAGTGAAGACACCAAGCTCTTCATCTCGCCTGACCTTGTGTAGCTGTCTGTAATCTACAAGCTAATTTACAGAGTGTAGGCAGAAAACGTAACAAACTAACTAGATTCTTGTAATAAGGCATCCAAGCCCTCTAAGCAAAGCTTTATCTATAAAGTTACCAGATAATTCAGCAGATATCAGCGTGAAGCAGTTTAATGGAAAATGATTTGCTCTCAAATAAGAAGAAAAAGACTAGTATAATTATGACTGTCCTGTTCAAGTTAATGCCACAGTCATAAAGTGCATATGCGGGGAATATACTGTATATGAAGAATAAGGTTCAATACAATGTCCTTGTGATATACATACAGTGGGGAAAATAAGTATTTGATACACTGGCGATTTTGCAAGTTTTCCCACCTACAAAGAATGGAGAGGTCTGTAATTTTTATCATAGATACACTTCGACTGTGACAGACAGAATCTAAAAAAAAAAAAATCTTGAAAGTCACATTGTATGATTTTTAATTAATTAATTTGCATTTTATTGCATACAATAAGTATTTAATCACCTACCAACCAGCAAGAATTCTGTCTCTCATAGACCTATAAGATTTTCTTTAAGAAGCCCTCCTACTCTGCACTCATTACCTGTATTAATTGCACCTGTTTGAACATGTTACCTGTATACAAGACACCTGTCCTCACACTCAATCAATCACACTCTAACCTCTCCAACATGGCCAAGACTAAAGAGCTGTCTAAGGACACAGGGACAAAATTGTAGACCTGCACAAGGCTACAGGACAATAGACAAGCAGCTTTGTGTTGGTACAATTATTAGAAAATGGAAGAAACACAAGATGACTGTCAATTTTCTGGGGCTACATGCAAGATTTAGCCTTGTGGGGTAAGGATGATTCTGAGAAAGGTCAGAAATCAGCCCAGTACTACTTGGGAGGAACTGGTCAATGACCTGAAGAGAGCTGGGATCACAGTCTCAAAGATTACTGTTAGTTACACACTAGGCCATCATGGATTAAAACCCTGCAGGGCAAGCAAGGTCCCTCTGCTCATGCCAGCACATGTCCGTGCCAGGCCCGTTTGAAGTTCACCAATGACCATCTGGATGATTCAGAGGAGGCATGGGAGAAAGTCATGTGGTCGGATGAGACAAAAATAGAACTTTTTGGTATCAACTCCTCTCGCCATGTATGGAGAAAGAAAGAGGATGAGTACAACCCCAAGAACACCATCCCAACTGTGAAGCAAAGGGGTGGAAACATCATGCTTTGGGGGTGCTTTTCTGCAAAGGGGACAAGACGACTGCACCATATTGAAGGAGGGATGGATGGGACCATGTATGGCTTCCAGCATGGCAATGACTCAAAACACATAGCCAGAGCAACTAATGGGTTGCTATGTAAGAAGCATTTCAAGGTCCTGGAGTGGCCTAGCCAGTCTCCAGACCTGAACCTAAACGTAAATCTTTGGAAGGAGCTCAAACTCAATGTGGCCCAGCGACAGCCCCGAAACCTGAAAGATCTGGAGAAGATCTGTATGGAGAAGTGGGCCAAAATTCTTGCTGCAGTGTGTGCAAACTTGGTCAAGAACTACAGAAAACGTCTGAGCTCTGTAATTTCAAACAAAGGTTTCTGTACCAGATATTAAGTTCTGTTTTTCTATGGTATCACATACTTATTTCATGCATAAAAATGCAAATTAAGTATTTAAAAATCATACAATGTTATTTTCTGGATTTTTTATGGAAGGAACGCCCAGGGAAAGAAGCTGATGTCTCCCTGTTGCGAAGTCATTAGCAATTACCATACAGTGCGGGAGAAGGTAACGGGCCCACAGCGGGCGAACGGAGCAGCACCCTGGGATAATAGTAAGTGCAGTGAGATCCCTGGGCGCCGCTCTACATGTCCAGATAGTTATCTTACAATGTTCGGTCCCATGAAAGGTCCTCTTTTACCCCTTCAGGAATATATACTGTATATATATATATATATATATATATATATATATACATACATTTTTATTTTTTTTGGTAATATTTTTAAAAACATTTTCTTTTCTATTGCTTCTCTCATAGACTCCAATGCATTAGCATTAGAGTCTATGAGCATTTCACTATGTTCCTATGGAGTGCTGCCACAGGTAGGGTCTCCATAAAAATCTGACGAATATGACGAATACGAATATAGCGCTATATTCTCTATATTCGCTAATTCTAGCAAGCCAATAGGAGAGTTGCCTATAGACATCTCAAAGTTGGATGCGCATTACAAAAATATTACTTTACCTATTTTTTGCAATAAATAGAATACTGAGTCATTATTCTATTGATTGCAAAAAATAGGCAAAGTATTATTCTCGCATTGTGCATCCAACTTAGAGCTGGGTACAGTCAACTTTCCTATTGGCTTGCTCGAATTAACGAATATAGAGAATATAGCGCTATATTTGTATTCGTCATATTCGTTAATTCTTTCTACCCAGCCAAACAATAAGTAAGTTGCATATACCCCGCTCTAAGTTAGATGCGCAATGCGAGTAATATTACTTAATATTCTCACATTGCGCATCAACTTAGAGCTGTGTATAGGCAAGTTTACTTGGCTTGCTAGAATTAAAAAAGATAATGAATACGAATATAGTGCTATATTATCTATCTTCGTTAATTCTAGCAAGCCATCCAATAGGAAAGTTATACCCTGTTCAATGTTTCATTCGCAGTACGCAAATATTACATTATGCAATATTCGCGTATTGCGAATGAAACTTTGAATGGGGTATAACTTTCCTATTGGTTGGCTTGCTAGAATTAACGAAGGTAGAGGACATAGTGCTAGCGCTATATTCTCTATCATCGTTAACAGTATCTTGGGTTCAGATTGAAAAAAAAGACAAAAAATTATATTCTAAATATTTGCGAATTTGCGACGTGCCGACATTCGTAAAAAAAATTTGCTATTCAAATATTCGCACTCAACACTGACTCCCACTCTCCATGTTTAAATATTTAACTCCTGACATGCCTGTTTCAGTAACTACTTGCATACCCCATATAATAACAAATCTGGGGCATCTATTCTTACAACTCTATGTTGACATTACTGCTGCTAGTAGCTATTGAATGATAGCACAAGAAATTCCACAGCACTTCCTTAATGGTGAAAAAAAGTGGCTACTTTATTTGCCGGGTAAAAAGCAACGTTTCGGTGCACTCAATGGCACCTTTCTCAAGCAGCTGCCGTGTACCAGAAACTGAAATCTATGCCAGCTAGGAGCTGGGGCAGACTTGATCTATAACTTATGCCTCTTAACCACTACAGGACTGCCTAACGCACGGATGCATCCAGCGGGCGGTCCTGTAGTTCTGAGTTGACGCATCGGCGTGTCATCTCGCGAGACTTCCTGTGAACGCGCGCACACGTTCACAGTGCCACGCGTCTCAGGAGTTGTACTACAGCCTGCCAGCGATGATCAATCGCTGGCAGGCTGTAGATGCGAAATAAATTGCATCAAAGATGTATATCAGACGCTGTTTTGTTAACAGCGTCTGATATACCTGCTACCTGGTCCTCTGGTGGTCCCATTTGCTAGGATCGACCACCAGAGGACCAGGTAGCTATGTAAAGTTGCACCAAACACTACACTACCCCCCCCCTCACTTATTAACCCCTTGTTAACCCCTTGATCACCCCATTTAGATTCCCTGATCACCATCCTGTCACTGATCACCCCCCTGTCATTGATCACACCCCTTGTAAGGCTCCATTCAGACGTCCATATGAGTTTTGCGGATCCGTGGATCCGCGGATCTGATCTGCAGATCCTCAAAACACGGACACCGGCAATGTGCTTTCCGCATTTTGCAGATCCGCACATTGCCAGAACTATAAAGAAAATGCCTTTTCTTATCCGCAATTGCGGACAAGAATAGGACATGTTCTATATTCTTGCGGAACGGAAGTGCAGACCCGGAAGCACGGATCCGTAATTCCGGATCCGAGCGGGACAAAGTCTGTCCCCATAGAAATGAATGGGTCCGCAATTCCGTTCCGCAAACAGAATTTCGGATGTGTGAATGGGGCATAAGGGTCCCTTATCACCGCCAGTTAGTTAGCTACTTGTTAGGTAGTTAGCGCCCAGCCCACTGCACCGCAGTCACTGATTTTGGCAGAGATTTTTTCATTCACATTGATCGATGCGAATGAAAAAATCTGTGCTGTTCATTTATTTTATTTTTTTCAGCCCAGAGGCTGAACGGGAAAAAAAAATCTCATTACCTGTATGCTCAATATAAGGAGAATAGCAGAAACTCCTAATGCTGGCCATATGTGTAATGATTGCGGAGACCCTCAAATGCCAGGGCAGTACAAAAAATGCCAGGGCAGTACAAAAACCTCACATGTGACCCCATTTTAGAAAGAAGACACCCCAAGGTATTCCGTGAGGGGTATGGTGAGTTCATGTAAAATTTTATTTTTTGTCACAAGTTAGTGGAATATGAGACTTTGTAAAAAAAATATATATATATCAATTTCCGCTAACTTGTGCCCAATTTTTTTTTTTCTGTGAACTCGCCATGCCCCTCACAGAATACTTTGGGGTGTCTTCTTTCCAAAATGGGGTCACTTGTGGGGTATTTATACTGCCCTGGCATTTTAGGGGTCCAAAAGCGTGAGAATCCAAATACGTAAAAATGCCCTGTGAAATCCTAAAGGTACTCATGCGAATTTGGGCCCCTTTGCGCATCTTGGCTGCATAAAAGTGGCACACATGTGGTATCGCCATACTCATAAGAAGTAGGGCAATGTGTTTTGGGGTGTATTTTTATATATACCCATACTTTGTGTGAGAAATATCGCTGTAAACGACAACTTTTTATATCTTTTTATACAAAGTTGTCAATTTACAGAGATATTTCTCTCACCCAACATGGGTATATGTAAAAATACACCCCAAAACACATTGCCCTACTTCTCCTGAGTATGGCGATACCACATGAGTAACACTTTTTTGCAGCCTGGGTGCGCAAAGGGGCCCAAATTTCAACGAGTACCTTTAGGTTTTACATGGCTGCTCACAATTTAGCCCCGCCCAAAATGCCAGAACAGTACAAACACCCCACAAATGACCCCATTTTGGAAAAAAGACACCCCAAGGTATTTGCTGAGCGGCATATTCATACCATGAAAATTTTAACTTTTTGTCAAAAGTTAGCAGAAAGGGAGACTTTGTGAGAAAAAACAATAAAAAATCAATTTCCGCTAACTTGTGCCAAAAAAAAATCTTCTATGAACTCGCCATGCCCCTCACGGAATACCTTGGGGTGTCTTCTTTCCAAAATGGGGTCACATGTGGGTATTTATACTGCCCTGGCATTTTAGGGGCCCTAAAGCGTGAGAAGAAAATGCATAAAAATGCTCTTCCTAAAGGTACTCATTGAATTTAGCCCTTTGCGATCTTGGCTGCAAAAAAGTGTCACACATGTGGTATTGACGTACTCAGGAGAAGTAGGGCAATGTGTTTTGGGGTGTATTTTTACCTATACAAAGTTGACAATTTACAGAGATATTTCTCTCACCCAACATGGGTATATGTAAAAATACACCCCAAAACTCATTACTCTACTTCTCCTGAATACGGCGATACCACATGAGTAACACTTTTTTGCAGCCTGGGTGCGCAAAGGTGCCCAAATTCCAACGAGTACCTTTAGGTTTTACATGGCTGCTCACAATTTAGCCCCGCCCAAAATGCCAGAACAGTAAACACACCCCACAAATGACACCATTTCGGAAAGTAGACACCACAAGGTAATCACTGAGGGGCATAGTGAGTTCGTCTGAGATTTTTTTTTTTTTTGCCAGAAGTTAGCAGAAATGGAAACTTTATTATTTTTTTTTTCCTCAGAAAGTGTTATTTTCCGCTAAGTTGTGAAAAAAAATGAAATGATACATGAACTCACCATGCCCCTCCGCGAATACTTTGGGGTGTCTTCTTTCTAGAATGGTGTCATTTGGGGGGTTTATACTATCCTGGCATTCTAGCACCTGAAGAAACATGACAGGTGCTCAGAAAGTCAGAGCTGCTTCAAAATGCAGAAACTCACTTTTTTGCACCATAGTTTGTAAACGCTATAACTTTTACCCAAACCAATGAATATACACTTATTGGATTTTTTTTTTATCAAAGACATGTAGAACAATAAATTTAGAGAAAATTTATATAGAAATGTAGTTTAAAAAAAAAAAATTTACAACAGAAAGTGAAAAATGTCATTAAAAATGTCATTAAAATTTTATTAATAGCAAAAAAAGTTAAAATGTCAGCAACAATAAAATACCACCAAATGAAAGCTCTATTAGTGAGAAGAAAAGGAGGTAAAATTCATTTGGGTGGTAAGTTGTATGACGGAGCAATAAACGGTGAAAGTAGTGTAGTGCAGAATTGTAAAAAGTGGCCTGGTCATTAAGGGTGTTTAAGCTAGGGGGGCTGAGGTGGTTAATCCGTGTCCCTCCCTCTAAACCCTGCCCCTTTTCTCGACAATTTTAAAAAGTGTTGCAAAGCTTAAAAAGTCACAAATTATGGCATAATGATAGTGTGTGCCATGATTTGTGACTTTTTTACTCCAGAATAATGGTGTACAAACATTAGTAAATGTCCCCCATTATCACAAAAATTATTAAAAATAAAAAAAAGCTGATCTGATGCCGCACATCTTTGGGAAAGTTAAGCCAAAAGGATACATAAGGAAAGACAAAAAGTGACAGAAGTATCTCAGCGACCTTCAGCACTGTGTATGATTAAAATCAATTTACAGCTTGCATCAGTCCACTAAGGACTGTGAAGGTTTATGCACTGTAACAAGAACACAAATTACAGTCACTTCTCCACCATCTCCTGGAAAGACCATGCCGATAAACTGTAACTTCCCATTTATGTCAAAGCCGCAGTCTGTCGTTAATTGCAGGTGAATTTATTTCAACCTAATGCATACGTGAATAATTTAGATGGAGGACAGGGTGTTAGAGGGCAGTCTCGTCACATGATTTCCTGTTAGGTTTCCGCATTGCTGCTGAGAGCCACATTATCTCCAGATAGCCTGTATAACGTTAATCTGGACTGATGAGGTAATTTAGTAATTCTGCATTAGGCCAACATGGAATAGAATTTCATGGATAAAATGACCTCATACTGTATGTCGCCCAATTCATGTTATAAAAGCAGACAACTTCAAAAATTATCTTTACAGCTGTGCCCCGATTCACACAAACGCTTTTCTATCCAATTACCTTCAACGTAAAGTAACAATTTTCTCCAGGATGGCTGCTTAGAGCGATGAGAATGCCTGATGCTTAAGGTAACCATGAACTATAACAGAGTAGCCGTTTGGAAAATTAAATGTTCTGCTCATTTGGTAATCTCACCTAAGTAATTATATTTTAGTGATTGCTGTAAAAAAGGATGATTTCTCTAGCCGTAGTATTACTGAAGATTATATAACCACAGATAAACTAAGAGCAGCTGCAAGGAGGTGTAGAGATCTATCAGATAAAGCAACTTACTGCATGTTCTCTATGTTCATGGATGGACATGAACCTTGACAATAACCTGGTTTAGAGCAAGTCTTAAATTCATGTGACTTCAGTCTACATTTATGACGGTGGATCAGACTGGATGATAAATTTGGTGCATGATTAGACACTTTTGTTTAACCCTACACCACCTATTGGTTGGCCGACTTTACTCAGTTTTGGGTAGGCTATTTGGATTTATGGTATAAATGGTGTCTTCTCCCATATGTGTCCATTGCATTATGTTTTATATTTTTCTTGGTCATTTATGGTGGAGATGTGGCCTCTTTGCAATGATCAAAATGCCGTTTCTCTTCTTCTGCTATTATTTTCTTCCACCCAAGCCAGATTTTGGGACAGGAAACATGGAAACTTGTGTGCTCCCAGTTTCCAGAACATTTTGCAACCGTCAGGCTTGTTTCCTTTGGCTTATTACAGTTGTGTTTTAGTGCCTCTGAAGATAATTTTGTTGGCCAGTTCAAAATATTCTTGATTGAATGGTTCCAGTTTAAAGGGACAAATTCCATAAGCCCCCCAGAAATGTTAAGGGCTGCCTTCTGATATTTTCGAGAATTTTCTCCTTCCTGTCTACACAAAATAATCTGCATACAACAAACGCTACTTTAGGATAGCATAGGGCACACCATGAACCTTTATCAATGGCTAATGATAGTTTATTTTATAAACCTGAAGAATGCAATACTAAAATACTTTAATGCATTAAATTAGTTAAAGGAGCACAAAACCACAGAAGTGATTACTTAGTAATAAAACTTAGATACTTTTAGATTTCATTATCATCAACACTTTCACTGATGCATTTCATCTGATGCTTTGTGCGCTGCCACTGCAAAAGCAATAACGCCAAAAATGAAGAAATGATTGGATCAGACAGTAATATCCTGAAGTACAATGCTGCGATCGCTGTGTAGGTCACTGTTGCTGATAATGATCAGCAGCAACAAAACACTGAAATAGATCAAATAAGTGTCTGGCGTCATGAGTCAAAAGTTTTAGCTTAACCCCAAATGTATTTTTTGCATCTGACACTAAGCACATTTAATTCAGATGAAAACTGTCAAAAGTTTTTCTTTCTGATATACTTGAAATTCCTACTATAATGTTATGACATGTTGCTAGGGACCCCTGTCAATCCTGAGAAAATCCAGGTATTTTTTGTCCTGCACAGTGGTTTCTATTCACAGTGGATGACTTGGAGTATTGCTTTGCAGGAAAATTGAAGTAAAGCCCAGCTTGTATTGTGGCCTCTTCATTCTGAGAGGTCCCAGCAGTCAAACCCTTCTCCAAATAAAAAATTGATGCCATATCCTATCAATATGCTATCATGTTCTATAGTGGAAAAATCCCATATACCTTGTGCTCCCTTCTAAGCATGGCAATTATGCCACAAGACTGTTTTTAGAGTATAATAACTCTGTAACTCATTATCCAATGGAACATACCACAGTTATTTTTTCCTCAGATACAAAATTTATACAAAAATGGAAAATGCTTTTGTATTTTTTTGCCTCTGTACAACACAGCACCATATAAGTTTATGTCTGCTGTATTATTGCCCAGTACAATGCAAAGGATGCATTGAGCCATAATACAGCCATCTTGATGGCCCTAACAGTGATAAAAAAACAATCCACATCTGATAAGCTGGCTAATAAGCTGGCTAATACAATGATAAACAAATCAAGAAACCAACACATTTTCTGAAAAGAAGTTTAGCTATACTGCCAGTGAAAATTTTGACAAACTGAATAATTTTTAACGTATTTAACATAGTATAGCTAATTTTATGTTTCTAATTTAACACGCTAGTTAACTCATTTGTGGATGTAAAATATTATATAAACTATTTTGACAAACAGTAGTTGGCAAACAAATGTGCATACAGTGTAGATATACAAAACATATTCTGTCACACTTACTTTCAGAAGGTTCTTTAGAACGTCTTCCACTTGAGGGTTTCCTTAGCAAACTCCTTCCTGAGGTAAAGAGGCTTGATAATTCTTCAAGGGGGCTTGTGGGTGTCCTGGATCGTGAATTGCTTTGAGATGCACAATAAGTGCTGTTAGATGCACTGACTGACTTCCCTTCTGGTATGTTTCTGACATTAGAATGAGGCACTGATGGAGAACTTCTTGATAGACTTCCTGAATGCACAGAATCATAGGGTGGAGGTCTTTTGAGGCTTAGAGGAGTCAATGACCTACCCATGCTCACAGGAGAGGGAGAAGCTGAATGACTTTTAGGATAGCCATGTGGAGACTGTGTTCTGTAGGTGGTTGAAGCATGTGGTGGTGACGATGAATGACCAGATGAAGGAATTCCATGGGAAACAATTGGTTGGTCTTTATCTACTTTCTGGTGTCCTGGAATGTGTGTTGGAACTGGCGAAGGTGAAGCAGAAGCTGGTTGCTTGATGTAAGACACATTTTCCAATACTGGTAGTTTTATTACTTCAAGAGGAGTTAAAGGAGATTCATCAGAATTTGGTGAACATTGTGCCGGTGCTGGTGGAAACACCAATAAAGGAGGCCTTTGAGATAAGAGATTTGGAAATGGTGCAGGAATGTCACAAATTTGTCCCTTGGGAGTTGATGGCACTGAGGACTTGGTGAATTCTAAGTCAGGCACTGTGGGAGTAGCACACTGAGAAGAGCAACTAACGTGGTCCAACTCATAAAGATACCTGGCATCTTGTCCTACATCATCAAATATAGGGTATTTCATTTCTTCATATACTGCCTCACATTGGTCTTCCTCATCTCTTTTAAAGTCTCTTAAAATATTTCCAACCATTTCAATATAAACAGGTTCTTCATCCTCTCGGTCTCTGCAACTGATGTGAGATGATGATGCTTCTCTGAACAAATTACTCTTCACTGGACCATGTTTTTTAATGTATGTCTCATCAAATGATGTGCTAAGATGAGTGGTTGGATTCCGTTTAGGCTTGGGAGGAGGAATCTTCTTGGTATATTCATCACTGTGAGGTCTTTGTTTTGCTGCCGCTGAGGAAGTAAAAAAAGAAAAATGAAATCATGAATGAAATTGACAATAATCTTTCTAAATATATCATATATATTTGCATAAAACGTGAAAGTAAATTTGAAACACTGATAATTTAATTCCACAGTTGTTTTTTTTGTAGAAAATCGTAGCAATTTTTGTATATAAAATCGATAATTTATTGAAGATCCATTAAAATCAGTACAGCATATATATATATATAATTAGTGTATTGTATTCACATAATGTACCGATTTGAATGGATCTTCAATAACTAATGGATTTTATCTACAGAAGTTCACAGATTTTCTACAAATAACTTTTGCACTTCATTTACTTGCCAGCCAGCAAACTTCCCTGCACTGTGGTATTGAAACACACAAAAGACTGCAGACTGTGTAATTGCGGATAACATTTTAGAGCTTATCTTTGCACTTTGTTCATAAGCTTTTTATGTGATAATTTCATGCCCTTCCAACAACAAGTGGCCTTATACACTTTAGACTATTGTCAGCTGAGTCCACCATTTTTAACAGGAGTAACACACAACCTAATATGTAAGGGGAGCTTCCATCTCTCCCCCCCAAAAGATGATGTCAGAGGAGAGAAGGATAAGGCACACTGAATTTCAATGCCCAGTGATTTTTTTCTCCCAGGTGATAAGCCAATGCCAAGTGTCTGGCAGTGACTTTTTTCTTTCCCCCAGTGAGTACACTTGGCCGCATATGTATGTATTCATCAGCTGAACAAGCACTGAAGGTGTATGGGTACCTTAAGGGGTGTTATGTCAATCAGTGAATCAGGCTTGGACTGGCCCACCGGACCTCAAGCTCTGACACAATCAAGAATTCCTGGGGTAAAAAAATCAGCTAGTAGAAGATAATTTGGGGCTCACCTTGGAACCAGTAACCAGATATCCTATTAAAACATATTTCTAAGGCTACATTCAAACGACCGTAGTGTATTACGGATCCGCAAATTGCGGATCCGCAATACACCCAGCCGCACCCTCCATAGAAATGCCCATTCTTGTCCACAGGCTGCGGACAAGAATAGGACATGTTCTATCTTTTGCGGAGCCGCGGACCGGAAGTTCGGGGCCGCGCTCCGCAAATGCGGAAGCGGAGAGCACCTAGTGTGCTCTCCGCACCTCGTCCGGCCCCATAGACAGTGAATGGGTCCGCACCCGTTCCGCAGAATTGCGGAACGGACATGGACACATTCACGGTCGTGTGAATGTAGCCTAAGATCTAGTTGTTGAGTGAAAACAAAGAATATTAAAAGTGGACATGCACCGATCCTGTACACCCAGTAGGTGGGCCCTCCAGGGGGCCCAGGGCACTTCAGTCCAATCTCGATAAAAGTGGAAAGCTAGCTTTCAGTACACTGCTCTACCTTCAATCTGTGTTTGAAGTCAACTATATTGTGTTGCAGTTTAAAAAGAAGATTCTTCATTCATTCTTCATTCATTCATTCTTCATAATTTATGACAATATTTAAGAATCAATGATGCCTGCTCGATAAATACAGTTGCCACAAGTTGAACACATTCTATTTCACTTGTGAAGTAAAGAATGTTTGCTCCTCATCATTACAGTAAAGTAAGGTTCTCATTGGCCGAGTGAAATGGCTATGAAGCAGCTTTCGTAAAGTGATGATGCTCCTTCTGAAGATCTAGCTGGTGTAAGGACTCTAAGGCTCCTTTCACACGGGCGAGTTTTCCGCGCGGGTGCAATGCGTGAGGAGGACGCATTGCACCCGCACTGAATCCGGACCCATTCATTTCTATGGGGCTGTGCACATGAGCGGTGATTTTCACGCATCACTTCTGCGTTGCGTGAAAATCGCAGCATGTTCTATATTCTGCGTTTTTCACGCAACGCAGGCCCCATAGAAGTGAATGGGGCTGCGGGAAAATCGCAAGCATCCGCAACCAAGTGCGGATGCGTTGCGATTTTCCCGCATTGTTGCTTAGCAACGGGACCCAATCTCTATTATTTCCCCTTATAACATGGTTATAAGGGAAATAATAGCATTCTTAATAAAGAATGCATTGTTAAATGATGAGGAAGGGTTAAAAATAATAAAGTTAACTTACCTTAGCCACTTGATCGCGTAGTCGCGATCTGTCCTCTCTTTCCCTGCAGCATCTATGATCTAAAGGACCTGTGATGACATCACATCACATGGCCTCAATCACATGCTCCATCACTATGGTGATGGAGCATGTGATTGGGCCATGTGACCATGTGACATCATCACAGGTCCTTTACCTAGTAGCAAGCTAACGGAGAGGATGCCGGGCTTCGCGATCAAATGGACCAGGTAAGTTATAATTAGTTTATTATTTTTAACCCATTCAGCACCGGGTTCAACATTAGGAAGATGGCCAAGGGTATTATTTTACATTATAACTATGTTATAATGTGAAATAATACCAGCGGGACAATTTCAGACCCGAACATGCACTTCTGTGAAGAAGTGCAGGTTCGGGTCTGGGTACTGTAAGAGGGTGCAAGGTGTTGTTTTTGATAGCAGGTACGTGTCACCGAGGTTGCTGGCCTCGGTGAGGTAAGAGCCGGGGTTTTTTTGTCTGCAGCAGCTAGTGCTGCTCTGTTAAATAGCATGGCTGCAAAGCCGATCCGGGCCGGCTCTTACTGGGAGCAGCTAAAGAGTAGGGTGGGTGGCTGCTCCCCACGGTCCAGTCCATGTTTTGGGCTGGGTATAAAACGCAGCCAGCAGCTGTGTCTGGGGTTGTGATTATCCTGGAGCCTGCAAACAGGGCTGAGGAATTCTCTGTCCTGGAGGAAGGAGCTCAGCAAGGTGGTGTTTCCCTGCGACCTGAAGGTGGAATCGCCTGCGGCTGAGCCGACTGCTAGGTGTGAACCCGCACCTAAACCACCCAAGGTGACTGGACCGTGTGTTGGCCTGTTTTTGGTTTTTCCACATGATTTCTGTTGTGTATGAACTGTCACCAAGAGACTGTTTTCATTTCTGGTGTGCAAGTGTGAATAAAACACTGTTTGATGCACAATCTGGACTCCTTGTTTTGCCTCTAAACTGCACCCGCACCGCTGTCTACCAGAGCGACTCCCCACATTTGGTGGAGGATGCGGGCATGCGCAGTGAGGCTGGCGTGAACGCCGAACTTTGTTTTTGCTGGGCAAAAGTGAATGTCCTATATTAAGCCGGCAAAGTTGCAGCCTGTGATCCCCGACAAAATGGAGCGGCTGTGAAAGCCCTCATAGAGGCTAACGTGCAGCAGCGGGAGACCAACCAGCTACTGCTACAGCACGTGATGGCGTTGCAAGCGGCAGGAGCGTCCCACCGCGTCCACGATGCCCGGAAAGCTGTCCGTACCGCGATCCCTAAGATGACCCCCTCGGATGATGTTGAGACCTATCTGGCGGTGTTCGAGAAGGTGGCCGTGAGGGAGAAATTACCCGAGAACAGTGGGCAGAGGTCATCGCTCCGTTCCTGGCGTCTGGACCCCAGCAAGTATTTTTGACCTCCCAGGTGACCAAGCAGCTGACTACCCGACTGTGAAAGGTGAGATCCTGGCAAGACTGGGGGTGAATGTTTTGGTCGGGCCCAGCGGGTGCATCAGTGGGAGTTTAACCCGGCTGAACCCGCCCGGCCACAATACTATGACTTGCTACAACGGTTGCAAAAATGGCTGCAGCCAGACATACTGACTCCCACTGCTATGCTCGACCGTCTGTTAGCCGATGTCTTCTGGAGGGCTTTGCCTTACCCTCTCCAGCACTGGATCGGCCAGGTATCGCCCACCAATGCCCTGGAGATGGTCGACCTGGTGGAGCGATGCGAGGCCACCAGAAACCTGCAGGGGAGTCTTGCTGGGAAGGGGTCAGTTAAACCCCGGAGGCCTCTGCCCCAGTTCCAACGTCCGGCGACAGAGCGGCCTGCACGGAATATACCCCCTGCGAGCCCGCCTCCCGTGGTATGCTGGAGGTGTCAGGAGCCAGGCCACATCAGGGCCGACTGTCCGCGTCGGGATGAGCTGATGGAGGTGAACTACGGGGTCGCCACTCCTTGTATGCACGGAAGCTGTGCGCAACTGGCACCCGTGAGGTACAAGACCATAACCACCTGTGTCAGGTAGAGGTGGGAGATTCGCTGGCGGTGGCTCTGCTGGACTCCGGGAGTTTAGTCTCCCTGGTAAGGGCTGCCCTGGTACGGCCTGCGGAGTATACTGGCCGTAAAGTCGGGGTCCTGTGCATCCACGGAGACCTGAAAGACTATCCCACTGCACTAGTGACTTTGTCCACAGCGGCTGGTAGGTGGACCCACGAGGTGGCTGTCGCTACTACACTCCCACACGAACTAATACTTGGGAGGGACTTCCCGGTTTTCCGGCGCTGTGGCCGGCAATAAAGGTATCTGAGGGACCCGAGACAGGGGTGACCCTAGCAGAGTGGCCTGATACCGCTGGAAGGCCAGAACCCTGGGAGCCCGAGTCTGAAGGGCCGGCGGTAGGGGTGACCACTGCTCCGGCGGTAGAGGAAACAACCCCACTGAGTGTAATGGTGGGAGACACGGAGGACTTGCCACCGGGACCTGAGTTGGCAGACCTCAATGTCTCCGGGGAAAATTTTGGGACCGCACAACACCGGGACCAAACCCTAACCAGGGCCTGGGAGAATGTGCTGGAAATTGATGGTAAACCCCAGAAACCAGGGGCTGAATTAATGTTCCCACGATTTATTGTTCTACAGGATATGTTGTATCGGGTGAACCAAGTCCGAGGTGAACCTGTTGAACAGTTGGTGGTGCCCACAGCGTATCGCAAGCTTGTCATGGAGCTTGCCCACCAACATGTTCTTGGGGGACACCTGGGGTGGCAGAAAACCCAGGACCGCATACTGCAGCGGTTTTATTGGCCCGGTGTGTTCAAGGAGGTAGAAGATTATTGTAAGTCCTGTCCAACCTGTCAGATAACTAGCCCCCAGCCTCATTTCCGTAGTCCTCTGGTACCTCTGCCAATTATTGAAGTACCGTTTGAGCGAATCGCTATGGATTTAGTTGGGCCTGTACCAAAGTCTGCCAGGGGCCACCAACACATTCTGGTAGTTCTCGACTATGCCACTCGGTATCCGGAGCGGTGCCTCTGCGACATACCTCAGCTAGGCTCATTGCCAAAGAGTTAATGGAGATGTTTTCCCGTGTGGGCCTGCCAAAGAGGTTCTGACAGACCAAGGGACCCCTTTTATGTCCAAAGTAATGAAGGAACTGTGTAAATTGTTGCGTATAAAGCAGTTACGGACGTCCGTTTACCATCCGCAAACAGACGGTCTTGTTGAGAGGTTTAACCAAACTCTAAAAAATATGTTAAAAGGGTGGTGTCTAGAGATGGGAAGGACTGGGACCTGCTTCTGCCCTATCTCATGTTCGCAGTGCGAGAGGTACCCCAGGCCTCTACTGGGTTCTCGCCCTTCGAACTGCTTTATAGCAGACACCCTCGGGGCCTGTTGGATATCGCCAAGGAAGCATGGGAACAACAGCCTGTCCCCCACAAAAGTGTCATTGAGTATGTCACCCAGATGCAGGAACGGATAGAAAGGGTGTTGCCGCTGGTCCGGGAGCATATGGAGGCAGCGCAACAAGCCCAGAGTAGGGTGTATAATCGTCAGGCTCGGGTGCGGGGCTTCCATCCGGGAGATCGGGTTTTGGTTCTGGTACCCACCCTTGACAGCAAGTTCCTAGCTAGGTGGCAGGGCCCCTATGAGGTGATCGAGAAGGTAGGGAAGTAAATTACAAAGTACACCAGCCAGGGCGGCGCAAGCCGAGCAGGTGTACCACGTGAATTTACTTAAGCCGTGGAAAGATAGGGACACAGCCGGCGACCACAGCCCCCGGCCAGGGCTTCTAGGTGAAAGGGTCCAGCCCCACAGTTCGAGGCCTGTGAAGCAGTAACCACGGTAAAAATTGCAGACAGCCTGTCTTCCAAACAAGTTCAGGAAGTCAGGGAGTTCATCAGTCGGAACACGGATGTGTTCTCGGACCTCCCTGGCCGCACGTCTCTCATCCAACATGACATCGTCACTGAGCCTCAGGCCAAGATCCGGTTAAAACCATACCGGGTACCCGAGGCTCGGCGACGGGCCATCGCGGAGGAAGTACAGTTAATGTTGAAGCTCGATGTCATTGAGGAGTCGAAAAGTGAGTGGGCCAGTCCCATAGTCCTAATACCCAAGCCGGATGGGACGTTGCGGTTCTGCAACGACTTTTCGCAAGTTAAATGAAGTATCCAAGTTTGATGCGTATCCCATGCCCCGAGTAGACGAGCTGGTTGAGAGTTTAGGACAAGCCCGTTATTTTTCTGTGCTGGACCTCACTAAAGGGTACTGGCAGGTACCCTTAACGAGTCGGCTAAGGAAAAAACCGCATTTGTTACCCCGCGGGGCCTGTATCACTACAAGGTGTTACCCTTTGGCCTGCATGGCGCCCCGCCACTTTCCAAGGTTAATGGACATAGTGCTGCGACCACATCGTCGGTGCGCCTCGGCCTACTTAGATGATGTAGTCATCCACAGCACCGACTGGGAAAGCCATTTACCCAAGGTGCAGGCGGTAGTGGATGCCCTGAGGAAAGCCGGACTGACCGCTAACCCAAAGAAGTGCTCCATAGGGTTAGAGGAGACAAAATATCTGGGATATGTAATTGGGCGGGGAGTCATCAAACCTCAGGTAACCAAGGTAGAGGCCATTCGTAACTGGCCCCGACCGGTCACCACCAGGCAGGTAAAGTCGTTCCTGGGGATTGTAGGTTACTACATGAGGTTTGTGCCCCACTTTGCCACAATAGCAGCGCCGTTGACAGACCTCTTGAAGGGGCGAAAGTCTGGGAGGGTTAGCTGGAGTGAGAAGGCGGAGGAGGCTTTCGCCGCGTTGAAGTCGGCCCTGTGTGGGTCCCCGGTTTTGGTGACACCCGACTTCAACAAGGAGTTTGTCGTACAGACCGACGCCTCGGAGGTAGGCCTCGGTGCGGTACTGTCTCAGGAGGTCAACGGGGAAGAACATCCCGTTGTCTTCCTGAGCCGTAAGCTCAATCCCGCCGAGTCCAGATATAGTATAGTGGAGAGGGAGTGCCTGGCTATCAAGTGGGCACTCGAATCTCTCGCTACTACTTGTTAGGGAGGAGGTTCCGTCTGGTGACCGACCATTCCCCCTCAAATGGATGAGTCAGGCCAAGGAGAGGAATGCTCGGGTCACCAGGTGGTTCCTATCTCTTCAGAATTTCAAATTCTTCGTGGAACACAGGGCAGGCCGCTTGCAGGGCAACGCAGATGCCCTGTCCCGCGTCCACTGCCTCACGTGTGTTCACCCCTCAGGGTTGAACAAAGGGGGTGTGTAAGAGGGTGCAAGGTGTTGTTTTTGATAGCAGGTACGTGTCACCGAGGTTGCTGGCCTCGGTGAGGTAAAAGCCGGGGTTTTGGTCTGCAGCAGCTAGTGCTGCTCTGTTAAATAGCATGGCTGCAAAGCCGATCCGGGCCGGCTCTTACTGGGAGCAGCTAAAGAGTAGGGTGGGTGGCTGCTCCCCACGGTCCAGTCCATGTTTTGGGGCTGGGTATAAAACGCAGCCAGCAGCTGTGTCTGGGTGTGTGTGATTATCCTGGAGCCTGCAAACAGGGCTGAGGAATTCTCTGTCCTGGAGGAAGGAGCTCAGCAAGGTGGTGTTGCCCTGCGACCTGAAGGTGGAATCGCCTGCGGCTGAGCCGACTGCTAGGTGTGAACCCGCACCTAAACCACCCAAGGTGACTGGACCGTGTGTTGGCCTGTTTTTGGTTTTTCCACATGATTTCTGTTGTATATGAACTGTCACCAAGAGACTGTTTTCATTTCTGGTGTGCAAGTGTGAATAAAACACTGTTTGATGCACAATCTGGACTCCTTGTTTTGCCTCTAAACTGCACCCGCACCGCTGTCTACCAGAGCGACTCCCCACAGTACCAAAAGTGCCGATTTTTCTCCCGCGCGTGCAAAACGCATGACAGCGCTTTGCACTCGCAGGGAAAAATCGTGGCGATTCCCGCAACGCACCCGCACTGTTTGACGGAGTGCACCCGCAACGCCCGTGTGAAAGAGGCCTAACAGACAATGCTCCCTAGATACAGACTCCCAACGACAGCTCTTTCCAACAGCTGTCGATAAAGCTAAAGCTTTATATGTCTCTCTTGTTTTTTTTTTAAATTGTTTCCTGGTTTTGGCAAAAAAAATTGCAAAGTGTGATTTGAACCAATGAATATTTTTTTTTTCTCGATAAGTTAAAGCCACTTGTCGAGGGAGAGATCTGATTGCCATATACTCAACATAATTGACTATACTACTGTTTAGTTGTGGTTTCTCCCCCTGATTTATGGTGGCCGGGTACAACTGTTAATCAGCTAACTAGTAAGTGTAAGGATCTGCAGCTCAGCCACAGAAGGAGGAGGAAGTAGTTCTGGGAACAGTAGTTGTGATGAGTGAAAATTTTCAAAAATACGATGCGACTGCTTCGCCGAACTTCGACATGAAATGTTATTTACTCTGAATTACTTTGTAACGAATAGCATTCCATTGTATGGAGTGGGCACAATGATGAGAAACACTGATCATGTAGCCCCCCCATAATTTAACCTCAGATTCTGCATCCAATACTGATCGCAGCATCTAAAAGTCACATTCAGCCTATCAGGGGTTAATCAGGAGTTAAAACAAAAAAATACATACTCCCCTCCTCTATTTGATTGTGGAAATGCCATCACCACCACCTTGATTGAAGAAAACACGCCAATTCTCGCATGCGCAGTCATCACGCTTCAGTCAGCGTGTGGGAGAATTGGCCCTTTTTTACAATCAAGATGGCTGTGGCGGCATTTACACAATCAAATGAATGAGGTGAGTATGTATATTTTTAGCTTTTTAGCGCCATTTCAGAAGAATTGATTTGTTACCATAAGGTGGCAAGAAATCGAGATTCATGGCAACAAAAAAATCTTGAAATTACACTTTGTTAACTTCGATTCGCTCAACACTAGACAGGAGGAATGGGGGGCCTACAGAAGGATAGAAGCAGCACAACCCAAGGAACAGAGGTACAGCAAGGGAGAAGCAGCTTAAAGCTCTCAACATATTTTGTTGAAGTAAATAAGACATTTGTGTTTTTTTATTAAATAATAGTTCTGGAACATCTTTTCTTATATCTCTATGTTGTACGGTTCATCTTTTTTTAAATATTTTAAATATATGCATAAATTGACAGTTGGGTGTTACCAGTTGGGGTGGTGGTGGTGGGGGGGTGTTCTTATGAATGCTTACACTGTCCATTCAGTGAAGGGACACACCCCATTGACAATGGGCAGTTGTCCATTTATAAATAAATATTCAGGGGGAACAGCAGGGAAATGGCACAGTGCAGAAAAAGTAAAAGATACTTCAGAATGTTTTTTTCATGGGAATGCAGTTATTTACTTAGACATTTCAGCCTTTCGAGAGTGGTGAGAAACCCTCTTTTGTAGAGAAAGCTGTTGCAGGGAATTACACAGGTGTCCCTGTGTCTAGATGAAGCCTCAGCAGTAGTCTCTGAGTGTATGACTAGAGACCACAAGCTGTAAATGATACATACTGACTCTTCTGCTGTGTACAGATGTGTCCACCTTACCTGTAATTTGCTTAAAGACTCCAATTTCTCATTAAATCAATTCAATATGATATTTGGACATGCTAGAAAAACTCTTGACAGGCTGCAATTCACAACACCACCATTGGAAGGCAGCACATATAAAATTATAGAATAAACATCTTTGACACAATATTGTGAAATAATTTTGCTTTGAAAAGCTTGTGATCTTGTGATACACATATCAGGGCATATCAAGCCAAGAGGAAAGGTAATAAAGGACAAATTTGTAGTTGTGATGTGTTCGTGCTCATGTAAGATGGACATTGAGTGAACTGTTCATTTTCCGGAGCAGCTATAGAATGACAGATCTTGTGTGAACAGCAATAACATCTGCTTTGATAGGTTCACCCTTGTGGTGTTTTCTAATGGTCTGGTGTTTTCCGGAGGACAACACATCCTAATATGACTTACATACCTATGTAAAAAACTCAAATAAATTACAATAAAGTTTGAAAGACTCTCTACCCAATTATGTTTACACTTCTAATAGAAGAAAACTATTCTGCTTGTGTTTGACAGAGGGAAATAACATATAATTTTCTTCTCATTTTTCAAAATACCTACAGTGTAATATGTATTGCTTCTATGATGCTGGGATATTGCAGATTCCTTCCAGCTGGGTGGTTTCACAGTATACTTAGAATTCTTGATTGGAGAGGCTTTTTCTACATTTTACAAATTCTTGAGCTCTCCATGATGATTCATGATCATGAAGTGTTTCTGTTATTGTTTTGCTCAATTATCTGCCTTTATTATAGTTTACCTGGCATATTTTTTACAGTCTGACTCACTTCTCATGAATGTCTACAGTACATAGCATGTGGTAGATAATAAGGTCTTTACCAAGAGGCTGCAGAGTATCAATCCACCAGTTGTTAGTGCATAGTCCGAGGCTGTAGGTGAAGACAAAATTACCAGTGTTTGTGCTGTGAAAAAATGTTTACCCACTTAAATAGTGTGTGTGTGTGTGGGGGGGACATTAAAAAAGAACCTGTCTGGCAATGTGAATCAGCTAGAAGGTCTCGAAAAACAACACATGATGTTCAAAAGAGATCTAAAAAGAGATGCAAAACAAAGTGATTAAAATCTACCAAGTCTGGAAAGAGTAACAAAGCCATTGCTAAGACTTTAGGACTCCAGTGAACCACATTGAGTGGTGAAAACAGTGGTGATCTTCCCAGGGGTGGTAAAACTACCAAAGTTTTAACAAGCGGTCACAAAAGTATCCAGGCGATCAACTAAATAACTGCAGATCTCAGTTACCTCAGTTATAGTCCATTTACATGAGTCCACAATAAAAAAGACAATGGGCAAAAAGGGCATCCATGGGAGAGTAGTAAGGCACAAACAACTGCTGATCATAAAGAACGCAAAGGTTCATCTCGCATTTGCCAAAAAAACATCAAGAAGACGACATCCAAGACTGTTTGGAAAATTTTCTCACAGGACGGTGTCTGTCTATCTAATATCTATCTATCCATCTACTGTATCGAATTACTTATGTGATCACCACATACATATACTGCATAATAGCTACACATGTTTCATGCATATACTGTACATTCATAGAATACAATGCGTACAGTACACTGTATAGAAATAAATGCAGCTCATGCATGCATATATAAAGTACATACACATGCTAGAGGCATATTCACAAGAACTTAAGCATCAAAGATATTTTAAAGCTCCTGTGCCCCAGGGTAAAATCTATACTGCGCCCACCCCCCCACCCCCCCCCAAGATTACATACTGTTTAGGGCTCATGCACACAACATTTTTTGTGGCTCACATGCAGACCCTTCCACTCTGTGTGCTGTCCGCATCCAATATGAATATGTTCTATTCTTGTCCATTTTGCAGACAAGAATGGGCATTTATATCGTAGCCTGCTCGTTCTTTCCCGCAAATTGCAGAATGCAAACGGCAGGCATCCGTGTTTTGTAGAGCCGCAATTTGCCACAAAACATGGTGCAGTCATGTGCATGATCCCTTATAGTATGACTAAAAACTGACATGACAGCAAGGTACTAGGGTTCAGGAGTGACTGCAGCCAGGGCTGGGATGACTGGTAGGTGCTACCTGTAAGGAAGGCACAATCAGGGCCTCATCAGCATCCTTTCAGCCTCATAGATGTAGGAGGAAATTAAGCATTATATATGTCATTGGTATTTCTGACAATATAGTGTTTGGGGCATGAGGGAGCACAGTGGGCACAGTATTGGGAGTAGCAGCAGTTTTTTATTAAAGGAAGTGAAATGGAAAAAAATCTAAAAAAAACATTTTTTTACCATAAAAACTTGATTTAACTGCTTCAGCCCCCCTAGCTTAAACACCCTTAATGACCAGGCCACTTTTTACAATTCCGCACTACACTACTTCCACCGTTTATTGCTCGGTCATACAACTTACCACCCAAATGAATTTTACCTCCTTTTCTTCTCACTAATAGAGCTTTCATTTGGTGGTATTTCATTGCTGCTGACATTTTAACTTTTTTTGCTATTAATCAAAAATTACCGAAATTTTTGCAAAAAAATGACATTTTTCACTTTCTGTTGTAAAATTTTTCAAAAATAACTACATTTCTATATAAATTTTTCTTTAAATTTATTGTTCTACATGTCTTTGATAAAAAAAAGTCCAATAAGTGTATATTTATTGGTTTGGGTAAAAGTTATAGCGTTTACAAATTATGGTGCAAAAAAGTGAATTTCGGCATTTTGAAGCAGCTCTGACTTTCTGAGCGCCTGTCATGTTTCTTCAGGTGCTAGAATGTCAGGAATGTATAAATACCCCCCAAATGACACCATTTTAGAAAGAAGACATCCCAAAGTATTCGGGAGGGGCATGGTGAGTTCATGTATCATTTGATTTTTTTTCACAAGTTAGCGGAAAATGACACTTTCTGAGAAAAAAAAAAAAAAAAGTTTCAATTTCTGATAACTTCTGGCAAAAAAAAAAAAAATCTCAGACGGACTCACTATGCCCCTCAGTGAATACCTTGGGGTGTCTACTTTCCGAAATGGGGTCATTTGTGGGGTATGTTTACTGTTCTGGCATTTTGAGCGGGGCTAAATTGTGAGCCGCCATGTAAAACCTAAAGGTACTCGTTGGAATTTGGGCCCCTTTGTGCACCCAGGCTGCAAAAAAGTGTCACTCATGTGGTATCGCCGTACTCAGGAGAAGTAGGGCAATGTGTTTTGGGGTGTATTTTTACATATACCCATGTTGGGTGAGAGAAATATCTCTGTAAATTGTCAACTTTGAATAAAAAATTTTTAAAAGTTGTCGTTTACAGAGATATTTTCACACAAAGTATGGTATATATAAAATACACCCGAACCACATTGCCCTACTTCTCCTGAGTACGGCGATACCACATGAGTGACACTTTTTGCAGCCTAGATGCGCAAAGGGCCCTAAAACCAATGAGTACCTTTAGGATTTCACAGGGCATTTTTACGCATTTGGATTCAGACTTCTTCACGCTTTAGGACCCCTAAAATGCCAGGGCAGTATAAATACCCCACATGTGACCCCATTGTGGAAAGAAGACACCCCAAGGTATTCTGTGAGGGGCATGGCGAGTTCACAGAAAAATAATAATTTGGCACAAGTTAGCGGAAATGGATTTTTTTTTTTTTTACAGTCTCATATTCCACTAACTTGTGACAAAAATAAAATTTTGCATGAACTCACCATACCCCTCACGGAATACCTTGGGGTGTCTTCTTTCTAAAATGGGGTCACATGTGGGGTTTTGTACTGCCCTGGCATTTGAGGGTCTCCGCAATCATTACACGTATGGCCAGCATTAGGAGTTTCTGCGATTCTCAGTATATTGAGCATACGGGTAATGAGATTTTTTTTCCGCTCAGCCTCTGCGCTGAAAAAAAAATAAATGAACGGCACAGATTTTTTCATTCGCACGGTCAATGTGGATGAAAAAATCTCTGCCAAAATCAGTGACTGCGGTGCGGTGGGCTGGGCGCTAGCTACCTAACAAGTAGCTAACTAACTGGCGGTGATAAGGGACCCTTATGCCCCATTCACACGTCCGCAATTCTGTTTGCGGAACGGAATTGCGGACCCATTCATTTCTATGGGGACAGACTTTGTCCCGCTCGGATCCGGAATTATGGATCCGCGCTCCGGGTCTGCACTTCCGCTCCGCAAAAATATAGAACATGTCCTATTCTTGTCCGCAACTGCGGACAAGAAAAAGCATTTTCTATATAGTTCTGGCAATGTGCGGATCTGCAAAATGCGGAAAGCACATTGCCGGTGTCCGTGTTTTGAGGATCTGGCGGATCGGATCCGCGGATCGGATCCACGGATCCGTTAATCCACGGATCCGTGAATCCACGGATCCGCAAAACACATATGGACGCCTGAATGGAGCCTTACAAGGGGTGTGATCAATGACAGGGGGTGATCAGGGGTCTAGATGGGGTGATCAAGGGGTTAATAGGTGAGGGGGTGGGGGGTTAGTGTAGTGTTTGGTGCAACTTTACTGTAGTTACCTGGTCCTCTGGTGGTCGATCCCAGCAAATGGGACCACCAGAGGACCAGGTAGTAGGTATACCAGACGCTGTTCACAAAACAGCGTCTGGTATACATGTTTGATGCGATTTATATCGCATCTACAGCCTGCCAGCGATTGATCATCGCTGGCAGGCTGTAGTTTAACTCTCCAGACGCGCGCCCCTGTGAACGCGCGCGCGCCTGCGTGCGCGTTCACAGGAACTCGCGGGTCTCGCGAGAGGACGCGCCGATGCGTCCACTCAGAAGATCCCGGCCGCCCGCAGGACGCAATCCTGCGTACGGCGGTCCGGGACTGGTTAAACAAGACATGTGTAGGTCATTTTCTAATGTCACATTCCCTTTAAGCAGCATTAAAGTGAATAAGATAAATGCAAACACAAAAATGTTTAAAGAAGTGTCTGTTTCTAGTAAGTACAAGAAAACTTTTCGACAAATTATAGCAAATGTTTTCCTGTGCTCCTTGGAAATCCTTCTGCCTAATATACATTTTATTAGGCCAAAATATATTCTCCTACTACTAATGCCATCATCAACATTATCAGTAAATATTGGTGGTCAAAATCATAGGTGCCTTTGGGTGGGTTCTTACAACATATTCAAACATATTCTATAGTCCCATTCTTTACCACAGGTCTCATTTTATTGCATATTTGAAATAAAAAGGATATGTTTTTAGTTTTTTGATCATAGTGGATATGGACACCTTTTTCTTTCATTTTGTACTTCTGATTTGCTAAATGTTAAATTAAGCAACTTTCCAAATAGATCTATGTCATTGACAAAGTATTGCATGTAAGTTCAAAAATAGGTCACTGCCTGAACAAAACAGGTAAAAAAAACAAAATTTATTGGTAATAATTCGAATTCGCGATAATTCGCGAATATTTGGTAGAATATTCATCATATATTCGCGAATTCGAGATTATTTTCTTGACTGCGAAAAATAGGCAATGTAATATTCGCGTAATACACGCGAAATACAGGCGACGGTCACTATACCTGCTAGAAGTTTCCTGAGACTAGAGAAAATGGTTGGCATGGCAGAACATTACACAGCTTTATATGCAGATAAAGTGCTCCAATATATTCGCAAATACAAAATCTGCACTAATAATGCGAATAATTTGGCGCAATACGTGCAACTTCACATTTTAACAGGTCTGACTACATATTACTGATTGGTGCACAAGTATTGTTGTGAACTTGTGACATCACAGCTCTATGTCTGTAGCATGTATGTATGGACAGCAGAACCTATCACACTACCTAACACCCTGCACTGGAACCTATCAGCTACACTATATCACAATCTAACCTACACTGACTATCTCCCACTAACTATCTGTATTATATATATAAGCTAACTAACTAACTACCTATCTAATATCATGACACAGGATAGCAGAGAGCACAGCAATACCACTGCTGTCTCTCTCTCAGATCTGCAAAATACTGCATACAGTGGTTGCTGGGGAGGTTCTTATATGCTAAAGGAGTAGGCAACTTTCCTATTGGTTGCTAGGGATGTTGCCCTCAAGCAAGAAGGAAGGTTACTGATTAAAAAAAATCTAGAATATTTGAAATTACAAATATATATCACTATATTCTAAATATTTGCGAATTCTCGAAGTGCCGATATTCGTGATTAATATTCGTGATGCGAATATTCGCGCCCAACACTAGTAATAATAATTAATAATAAAATAGAGGCAGCCTTTCACCTAAGGTGTAAACCCCTTTATGGATGGTCAGAAGTTAAATCTCCATTTCCCTTCCAATCCTATGGAAAGAGAGAGGTGAATGAGATGACATCAATGCAACATATATGCAGATATGTAGAAATGATTGATACAGTAAAGCTCCTCAGATTCACTGTTGAAGATCTACACTGGTAAAACCACTCAGGGTCATATACAGTGAGAGAGGCTCCATCTAGCAGAAGAACAGCTGCCCTGGTTCTGTTCCACAACAGCTGATCCTCTCTTTGTGCTCATTTACTCAACGCTATATTGTAATATGACTGTACGCTGAAAAAGACATCACTACACATGTCCCAGATTGTATGCCATATACAAATATGATTGCCTGTTATAGTATACAGACTTCGCTACTGCACTTGGATGTATGGCTTTTCCGCAAAATCCACTATCGGTGCTCAATGCATTTCTGTGCCTCTTTATCAAGGAGGACTGTGGTGCAGAACTATTTAATTAAAAGCCAACCACCTACGTTTGTGGCATAGTTTAAGGCCTTTACTACTTGCCACCTAGTCTCAACAGTGGTAGCAGCCGGTCCGGCACTGGTGTGGCCATAATCATCCTCCAGAATACCAATCTACTTATAGAATTAATCCCTCCTCTTAGTCGGTGCTTAGTGTGCTTAGCCACACCTACACTGAAGCACCACCCCTGTAGGTAAGTATATATGCCAACATATCACCCAAAGCATTATTCATTGTTGAAGGACCAAGAGGAAGCCTATTGTTTTTTGTATTCCCATATACGTCCTGAGGAGTTGCCTGGGGATGTATATGGGAATACAAATGTCGAATAGAGAACTCAAGATCACATTGTCACGATTGCCATTCTCAGCCCTAGTGCTTGTGATCACAGATCTTGAAAAGTGACTCCTGGGCCCTTCCTAAGGTTTAGAAATCAGTTCCATCCACGGTATACCTGCCACTGCTATAAAGAGTTGATTGGTGGGGGTGCGGGATGATCAATCCTGAGGCTACGGTTAACATGTGAAATATAAATAATATAAATATCTACTTCATAGTAAAGCTACACATTACCCATCCACCAGGTAATATATCCTGCTTCTTCAGTATCCTCTAGTTACATATCTACATGGAATAATGAAATTGTGGACTGTAATAGGGATTCTAATCCTAACATTAGCTCAGCACTTTGCATGGAAGAAGATTATAAAAAAATAATTGTGCTACAGGATTCAAACTGAGATTCTAATTTAACAACTATTTAAGAGCCTGCAGCTAATTGCCAGAAGCATTTGGGTCATCGACACCAACATGTAATCAGTGCATCTTATCTGTACAACACCAGAATGGAAAAAAGATATTTGTCAGTTTTTCAAAAAACTTTTAGTGTATAATCTGTTCAATTAAGGTTTTACTTTAAAAATTAAAAATATGCCATGTCTGTTTTAGTATTCTCCATGAGATTCTAAAGCATGTGCTACTGCTCTGCTATTCCTCCTGGAAACATCTCCCAATAATATTCATAAAGTTCCATCTTATGTCCCTTCTTTGGATATTAATTTAGTTATCTGTGTATGAATATAGTCTTGGTGATACTAGTCTTCTTGATACTTTGTTATACTCCTTGAAGCGATTTTAATCCAAAAAGGATATACTCTCCCAACCTTAAAAAATTGTTGATTTCCTAGGTCATTACATCTAATGTTTGAGAGATGGCTGCAAGTCTTATATAAGTAGGTAAGACTAATGTACTGTAAGTAGTTACAATTTGTGTCCACTGTTGAGGAGCATGATGGTGCTACAGTATATAAATAATAGAACTAAAGAAACTATTGCAGCATCTATAAACATAGACCAGTCTAGTGAAACCTAAAATTCACATTTGATAAATGTGTCTTGTATAATGCAGTGGGAAAGTCTTCAGACCCTTTGACTTTTTTTCCCCATATTTTATGTTGTAGCCTGGTTCTAAAATAAAAACTAAAATAAAAAATTAAGTTTTCCTCCATCAATGTGCACTCACTATGTCATAATGACAAAGTGAAAAAATGTTTATACATTTTTGCTAAGGAAAAGAAAATACTTTTATATGAACATAAATACTCAGACCCTTTGCTATGACACTTTAAATTCAGCTCTGGGGATCCCAATTTCTCTTGATCATCTTTGAGGTGTTTCTAAACTTTGGAGTCCACCTGTAGTTAATTCAGTTGATTGAAAATACACATCCTGTCTATATAAAGTATTATAGCTGCCAATGCATATCAGAGCAAAAACCAAGCCATAGGGAAGAAAGAACTACCCGTAGAGCTCAGAGACATGGTTGTGTGGAGGCACAGATCTAGGTAAAGGTACAACAATTTCTGCTGCATTGAAAGTTCCCAAGAACATAATGCCCTGAATAATTCTTAAATGAAAGACATTTTGAACAACCAGGACTCTTCCTAGAGCTTGCTGACCCACCAAACTACTAAATAATTGTGGGGGAGAATGGCCTCGGTAACAGAGGTGACCAAGTGCCCAATAGTCACTCTGTCTGAGCTCCAAAAATAGGAGAAATTTCTATCACTGCAGCACTCCATCAATCTGAGCTTTATGGCAAAGTGTCCAGAAAGAAGCCTCTGCTAAGTAAAAGACTCATGAAAGGCTGCTTCGAGTTTTCAAAAAAGCACCTAAAGGACTTTCAGACTGTGATAAACAAGATAATCTGGTCTGATGAAACCAAGATTGAACTTTTTAGCCTCAGCTCTAAGGCTGGGAACACACCTAGGCGTTTCTGAATCGCGTGTATGACGCGCGTTTTTGGATGCGCGTTTTTGTAACTAAGAAATGCGCATCAAACGCGCGATTCAGTGATTCTCCCCTATGGCATCATTGTCCATAGGCACGTTAAAACGCCCCAAAGAAGCTCATGTACTTGTTTGGACGTGGGGCGTTTTACAGTGCGTTCAAACGCGCTGTACAACGCCCAAATGTGAACCATGCCCATAGGGAAGCATGGCTTTTCACATGTTGTGCGTTTTACAGCGCGTTTGAACGCGCTGTAAAACGCTTAGGTGTGTACCTAGGGTAAGTGTTATGTCTGGAGTAGAGGTGAGCAAATTTCATGTTATGAAATTCGCTCACACTTTGTTTGGTGGTAAAAGCAGAATTGCGTTATGGATTCCGTTACCATGGATCATAACGCAATTCTATGACAGAATGCATAATGGAATGCCATGTGGCCTCCAGTACGTAGGTTGAACCATAAGACTCCTAAAAGTGCGTATCCAGGAACACAAAAGGAATATTAAAAAAGGTTTTGAAAATCATGGAGTCTCCCTGCATTTCAAAAAAATACATCAGAAAAATCCAGAAGGTCTTAAATTTATAGGCGTTGAATTAGTTAAAGGAAATTGGAGAGGTGGGAGCTACTTAGATAAAATAAATATACAAGAAACTAAGTGGATTTATGAGATGAAAATTTTGCAGCCTCTGGGCTTAAATGTGGATTTCGATCTACAGGCAGCCCTGAAATAGTCCGCTGCATCCCAAAGAACTGCATGTCCTCCTGGTGTGCGATTTTTTGTAGATACATGTGAATGGAGCGCAAAGACAGGAAGGGAAACGTCGGAATGGATGAGATAGGGTTAAAAAGTGCTATTTTTTCCACTAAGATATGGTGAATGATCCAAGTGAATATGTGTATTGCGAATTGCGAAGATATTGCAAATAATTTAAAGAAAAAAAAAAATCGCATTTTGTATCCTAGAATGTTATAGATATCAGGTATGTGTTCTTCGGAGATATGTGTGAATTGAGCACTGAAATAGGAAGGAAAATAGAGAAATGTGAAGAGTAGCGATAGCGACAAATAGTTGCATTTTAGATAAATTCTCTCTCCACCAATTAATGTAGGTCTGATTATAGAACGTTGTTCATACTAGGTGTTTTTGTGGCTATATGAGATATGCAATTGCCTGCCAGAAACCGAATGAATGAGGTTATTATACAACAGATGTGTAAGGGGCAGGGGGCAAATAAAAAGGATGGGTGAAGGAAGTAATGAAGTGCGCCCCTGACAAAGCTCAAGGAGCGAAACCCGGGTGGGGCTAACGAAAGACGCTGGGATCTTGTTTTACGTGATTTTGAAAAGACATCGTTTGTGAGTATATGTCTAAGTAAATAGTTTTTATTGCATATACGGACCCTCACTATGGTAGGAGCATTTGTTAGCTACAGGCCAGCATTCTAAAGAAGTCCGTACACATTTGATCCATGTGAGTAGAATGGAAAGAAAAGGGGCCAATTGATATACGGATCTTCGCTATTTTTATTTCCCCAATTAGTTGCAGGAGGATACCTTTGAGTAACGGATATCTGCAGACCTTGAACTCTTTAGGAAAAGGATAATAAGGAAAAAACTGCTTTGCGATTCTCTGCCACCACGCGCGGTCTCGATCTGAACTTTTTCTGAATCTACAAGTGTCAACAGTGCCCACAACACTATAGAGACCCGCTGCGATCTAGAACATTTGCCGACATTTGCCAGCCCATTTGGAATTTTTTTTCAGCTTCTCACTACATTGTATTCAGCATTACATGGTGTAACTAAAAAGTACAACTTGTGCCAGAAAAAAGAAGCTATGTAAACAGAAAAATAAAAAAGTTATGACTACGGGAAGGGACTGAAAAAATGAAAATCCTGAAGAAGTTAATCACTATCGCCCCACCTGATAAGGGACATTTTTTGGAAGCTTTCTAATGTGAAAAATGATGATGCATGTGATGGCTTTTTAGACATGCTGTTAACACTGTCACACATGCGTTTACCCATAGTTATAAATGTCAGTATACTTTAAAGGGGTTTTGCCACTTCAGCAAATAGCATTTATTATGCAGAGAAAGTTTCCATGGTTACGACCACCCTACAGTCCAGCAGCAGTGGCTGTGCTTGTACATTATAGAAAAATGCACCATCCTATGTGAGCTCCCAAGGTCCCGGCCACCATGTGATGGAAAAATGAACCAAGACAGCAAAGGAGGCAATATGAACAATCACAATACCTTAGTAAGTGGTTTGTACTAACTTTACCTACATGATAAATGCCACTTTCTAAAGTAAGACAACCCCTTTAAGACCGCCCCCATTCAACTATCAGTGACTGAGAGTTATGTACATATCTTACACACTTAGGCCTTGATGCATACAAACGTATTTTCAGCTTGCATTTTTTACGGATCAAATGCAGACCCATTCATTTCTGTGGGGCCGCAAAAAAATGTGGACAGCTCATGAATGTTTTATGTGTGCTGTCCGCATCCATTTATCATGTAAAGGAAGTTAATACAAGGCACTTACTAATGTATTGTGAATGTCCATATTGCTTCCTTTGCTGGCTTGGTTCATTTTTCCATAACATTATACATTGCTCGTTTCCATGATTACAACCAACCTGTAATCCAGCAATGGTGGTCATACTTGCAAACTATAGGAAAAAATGAAAGCCTCTCTGGTGGCTGGGACTGTGGGAGCTCACGTAGGGTGGTCGTAATCATGGAAACTTTCTCTACATAATAAATGCTATTTGCTGAAGTGGCAAAACTCCTTTAACATTATTTCCTATTGCTACCATTGCATTCAAGAGCTTAAAGGAGAGTGAGGAGGGGAGAAAGAACAAAAAATTGTGAAAAAAGGAAAGAACGACAAGATATAACAAAAAATCCCAGGAGACAAGAGGGTGTCATATATTAATTTTCGGGCTAATTGGAACAACTTTAATTTGTGTACAATCAATTCATGCACAAATCAACAGCTAACATGAGATGAATTTCAAGAAGTTAATCTCCATTCTAAAGACTTTCCAAATGCATTGTATCTTTAAAGCTTAAAGCACTTTTTGAGTTTGCATCAACATACAGTACTTTAACCCCTTAAGGAAGAAGGGCGTACATGTACGACCTTGTGTCCTGGTACTTAAGGACCAAGGGCGTACATGTACGCCCTGTGAATATCCGATCACCGCTGCGCACGTGGCGGTGATCGGAAAGAGATGCCTGCTGAAATCAATCAGCAGGCATCTTGGCACAATGCCCAGGGGGGTCCTGTGACCCCCCCATGTCAGCGATCGCAGCAAACCGCAGGTCAATTCAGACCTGCGGTTTGCTGCGCTATCTGTAGTCTCTGATCCCCGTGGTCTGTGATCGCGGGGATCAGAGACTACAATATGCCCCAAAGTGTAAATTTTAACCCCCCACCTGCACCCCGCCATCTTAGTGTCCCCCCGGGCGGTGCAGGGGGGGGATTGCGGGCGGTGCTGCGGGTGGGCGGTGCGGGAGGCCGATTTCCCTGGTGTCTAGTGGGTATAGCAGGGGGTCAGCACATTGCTGACCCCCTGCTATAAACTGCTGTCATCTGTGCTGCAGATGTCAGCAGTTTAACCCCTTCTATACCGCGGTCCGTACGGATCGCGGTATAGAAGGTGTTAACATGGAGGAGCTCCCTCCCTCTCCCATCGGGGGCTGCCGTACCTTTGCAGCCCCCGATGGGATAGGATAGTAGAGGGAGGGAGCTCACCTTTTTCCCATCACCCGCTGCTCTGTAATGGCAGCGGGTGATGGTTACCATGGCAGCAGGACGCTTTCAGAAGCGTTCTGCTTGCCATGGTATAGTAACTCTGGTCAGACTTCTGCTAAAGGCAGAAGTCTGACCAGACTGTAAAAGTAAAAAATACAGTGCAGTACACTATATAGTGTACTGTTCTGTATTATATAGACACCAGATCCACTGGATCTACAAGAACCAAGTGGGTCTGGGTCCAAAAAATGTCAAAAAGTGAAAAAAAAAGTAAAAATAAGAAAAATACATATCACTGAATAGATATTAAAAAAAACAAATAAACTACACATATTAGGTATCGCCGCGTCCGTAAAAATCTCCTCTATAAAAATATCATGTGACCTAACCCCTCACGCAAATACTGTAAAAAAAAACACAAAAAAATGGTGTAAAAAAGCCATTTTTTGTCACCTTGCATCACAAAAAGTGTAATACCAAGTGATCAAAAAGGCGTATGCCTCCCAAAATAATACCAATAAAACCGCCATCTCATCCCGCAAAAAATGAGTCCTTATATAGGACAATCGCCCAAAAAAATAAACAAATATGGCTCTCAGACTATGAAGACACTAAAACATAATTTTTTTTTCTAAAATGCTATTATTGTGTTAAAGTAAAATAAATAAATAAAAAGCATACATATTATATATCGCCACGTCCGTAAAAACCTGCTCTATAAAAATATCACATTATCTAACCCCTCAGGTAAATACTGTTAAAAAATAAAATAAAAACAATGTAAAAAAAAAACATTTTTGTCACCTCACATCTCAAAAACTGTAATAGCAAGCAATCAAAAAGTTATATGCACCCAAAAATATGGCCAATCAAACCGTCATCTCATCCCGCAAAAAATGATACCCCACATAGGACAATCACCCCCCAAAAAAAAAAAAATAGGGCTCTCAGACTATGGAGACACTAAAACATGATTTGTTTTGTTTTAAAAAAAGATAATATTGTGTAAAACTTAAATAAATATAGAGCAACCTGCTCTATAAAAATAACACATGATCAAAACCCTCAGGTGAACACAACAAAAAAAATATATATATATTCGGTGTCAAGAGCCATTTTTGTCACCTTACATCACAAAAAGTGTAATAGCAGGCGACCAAAATGTCATATGCACCCCAAGATAGTTCCAATCAAACCGCCATCTCATCCCACAAAAAATGAGCCCCTACATAAGACAGTCGCCCAAAAAATAAAAAAATATATGGCTTTTAGAATGTGAAGACACTAAAAAATCATTTTTTTCAAAAATGCTGTATTATGTTAAACTGAAACAAAACCCCCCAAAAAGTAGCCATATTTGGTATTGCCGCATCCGTAGCAACCTGCTCTATAGAAATAGCACACAATCTAACCTGTCAGTTCAACAATGTAAATAACAAAAAATAAAAACGGTCCGAAAATAGCTGTTTTTTTGCAAATTTTCCATTTTGATCAATTTTTCCAGTAACAAAGCAAGGGTTAACAGCCAAACCAAACTCAATATATATTGCCCCGATTCTCTAGTTTGCAGAAACACCCCATATGTGGTCGTAAACTGCTGTATGGCCAAACGGCAGGGCGTAGAAGGAAGAGAACGCCATATGGTTTTTGGAAGGCAGATTTTGCTGGACTGGTTATTTGACACCATGTCCCATTTGAAGCCCCCCTGATGCACCCCTACAGTAGAAACTCCAAAAAAGTGACCCCATTTTGGAAAGTACGGGATAAGGTGGCAGTTTTGTTTGTATTATTTTAGGGTAAATATGATTTTTGGTTGCTCTATATTACACTTTTTTTGAGGCAAGGTAACAAAAAATAGAAATTCCGAAATTTCATCTCCATTTGCCAATAACTCTTGTGAAACACCTAAAGGGTTAACAAAGTTTGTAAAATCAGTTTTGAATACCTTGAGGGGTGTAGTTTCTTAGATGGAGTCACTTTTTTGGAGATTCTACTCTAGGGGTGCATCTGGGGGCTTCAAATGGGACATGGTGTCAAAAATCCAGTCCAGCAAAATCCGCCTTCCAAAAACCATATGGCGTTCCCTTACTTCTGTGCCCTGCCATTTGGCCATACAGCAGTTTACGCCCACATATGGGGTGTTTCTGAAAACTACAGAATCGGGGCAATAAAAATTGAGTTTTGTTTAGCTGTTAACCCTTGCTTTGTTACTGGAAAAAATGGATTCAAACGGAAAATTTTTTCCAAAAAAATCGAAATTCTGAAAGTTTATCTCCATTTGCCATTAACTCTTGTGGAAAACCTAGGGGGTTAATGACGTTTGTAAAATCAGTTTTGAATACCTTGAGGGGTGTAGTTTCTAGAATGGGGTCGTTTTTGGATGGTTTCTATTATGTAAGCCTCACAAAGTGACTTCAGACCTGAACTGGTCCCTACAAAGTGGGTTTTTGAACATTTCTGAAAAATTTCAAGATTTGCTTCTAAACTTCTAAGCCTTGTAACGTCCCCAAAAAATAAAATGGCATTCCCAAAATGATCGATACATGAAGTAGACATATGGGGAATGTAAATCAATAACTTTTTTGGGCGGTATTACTATGTATTATAGAAGTAGAGAAATTGAAACTTGGAAAATTGCTAATTTTTCCACATTTTTGGTAAATTTGATATTTTTTTATAAATAAAAATGAAATTTTTCGACTTAATTTTACCAGTGTCATGAAGTACAATATGTGATGAAAAAAAATCTCAGAATGGCCTGGATAAGAAAAAGCGTTTTAAAGTTATCACCACATAAAGTGACACTGGTCAGATTTGCAAAAAATGGCCTGGTCCTAAGGTGAAAATGAGCCCGGTCCTTAAGGGGTTAAAATAACCATTTATGTCCATGCAGCTTTTTCTTATTTTCTGTTATGTCCATGGACATGTCAAAGCTGCTACAGGAGAGTGTCTATGTAACTAGCTGGGTGGGATGAGCTATACACTGAATGGGTGTTGTTGGGTGTGGTGCTGAAGCTGTGGCGGAGAGAGGAGAAGTGCATCATGGGAATGGTTGGATACAAGAACAGGAAGTGATACATACAGAACGGAAAAAACCTGAGTGATGTACATGGTGAAAATGGGTCCTTCTAATTTAATGGAGGGGGGGGGGACCTGCAAAAAGACTGCAGTCTTTTGCTATTGCTATGTTTGCAAAAAAAGTTGGTAATGTACTTGGGTGATTGGAGTATCCGGGCACCAGAAGCTTCATCCTGAGCTGGAACACCCTAGTAACTATGCCTGTTAGGCAGATATTAGGGATAAAAGCCCAAGGCCAGCAACGCTGCAGAAGGGCATTTCTCCTAGCAAGGAGGATGACCGCTGCAGGACGGATTTGAAAAGGAGTGCAGCAAAGGTCAGACAGATGCTGGTGGTAGGGGACTGTGAATGCCAAACAGTGTGTTGTCTTCCGGGTGCTTGGGTTCGGCATATTGCGGATCGGATTGACAGATTGCTGGGTGGGGCTTTGGAAGACCTGGCAGTCCAGGACCTCCAAGGTAGTGTTTTCAGTGTTACCAGTGTTACAAGCGTCACTAGAGAGACAACAGGAGCTTAGTGAGGTAAATAAGTGTCTCAGAAGCTGGCGCAGGAAGAAAGGGTTTGGGTTCATGGAGAACTGGGCCGACTTCTCTGTCGATTACAGGCTCTACAGTAGGGATGAACCAGAATTACTGAACGTAATATCTCATGGGCAGTTACTTTGACAAAAACACAATCACTCAAAGCAACTTCCTAAAACTTAACTTTTAATCCAAAACTATTATAGTACAGTGTACACCAATAAAACAAGTCCCAACCAGGACTAATATATCCGTAATGCAACAACAGAAAAAGAGCTGTTATAACCAGAATGGTAAGCCACTAGATAGGAAGACACAAATGGGACAACACATCCATATACCTAATGTCTGTCCCTGTGTTTACCCTAAACAAGTCTGCTCAGCCCAGAGATAAACCTTGATGGTACGAGTACTCTGTCCACGTACCTCAGCTAACCTGTCCCTATGTAGCGCTAACATTTATCTGATACAAAATACGCAATTCAAAGTCCCAAACTGGGAAACTGGAGCACCCCAAATTCGCACTCGTCTGTGATTGGATGTAGAAACTGAAGTGAGAAATAGGAACTGTAATCAGCATATACTATAGATAAACAGTTTACTCAGTGCAAACATTTAAACATGGTCAAATACAGTAGGGATGGGCTGCAACACATAGATGTAGTTGGTGTGGTTGAGACATGGTTGGATTCTTCGCATGACTGGGCTGTTAATTTTAAGGGTTTTACACTATTTAGGAAAGACAGGATCAATACAAAAGGCAGTGGTGTGTGACTGTATGTGAGGAGTGGTCTGAAGACAAGTGTGGAAGAGGCAATTGTGGATGAGGATGTTGAAACCATATGGGTGGAATTTGAAAGGGATATAAACACTGAAAAAATAATACTTGGTGTAATCTATATACCCACCTAACATCACAGAGGAGATAGAAACACAACTGTATAACAAAATAGAGCAGGCTGCACAGGCTGGTACAGTGGTCATAATGGGAGATTTTAACTTCCCAGACATTGACTGGGGTCATGGTTCTGCCTCAATCGCAAAGGGGAGAAGATTCCTCAACTTGCTGCAGGACCACTTTATGTGCCAGTTTGTAGAAGCTCCCACTAGGGGCAATGCTCTGTTGGATCTGGTAATTTCTAATGATGCAGAGCTTGTTGGAAAGGTTACTGTTCAAGTGACCACAATATAATTATATTCCCCCTACACCATAAGAAGCAAACTCTGTCAGGCACAGCAAAGACACAGAATTTTAAAAAGGCTAATTTCCCTGGGTTGAGGGCAGCATTTCAGGGCATAGACTGGGAGCAGATACTGTCACATAATAATACTGAGGATAAATGAGAGAGCTTTAAATCCATATTGAGTAATTGCACTAAAAAATGTATTCCTTCAGGTAACATGTATAAACGGCTAAAATTAAACCCCTGATGGCTTATAGCTACTGTAAAAAGGGCAATAAAAGACAAAAAAAGGGCATATAAAAAATACATATCCGAGGGGTCAGCTGTAGCGTTTTAAGTTTACAAAGGGCTTAATAAAATCTGTAAAAAGGAGATAAAAATAGCAAAAATACTAAACAAACAGCAGGTAGCAAAAGAGAGCAAAGCAAATCCCAAAAAATTATTTAAATATATAAATGCTAAAATAAAAAGGTCTGAGCAGGTAGGCATCCTAAATAATGGTAAAGGGGGGTCAGTCACTGAAGATAAGGAAAATACAGAGTTACTAAATGTTTTTTTAGCTCTGTATATACAAAAGAAGAGAAAGGAGCTTATATCTGTGGTGCTGGGGCTGTTAGTACATACAGTAATATACTCAATTGGCTATCTGTAGATATGGTCCAAGATAAGTTAAATAGCGTAAATGTGAACAAGGCTCCGGGTCCAGATGGATTACTCCCATAAGTGCTTAAAGAGCTCAGTTCAATCACTGATTCCCTGTTTATAATTTTTAAAGATTCTCTAGGTACTGGTACAGTGCCAAGTGATTGTCGCAAGGCAAATGTAGTGTCCATATTCAAAAAAGGATCTAGGTCCTACACAGGTAATTATAGACCAGTTAGCTTAACTTCTGTTGTGGGAAAAATGTTTGAAGGACTCTTAAAGGACTATATACAGGAGTATGTGACTTTAAATAATATTATAAGTGATAACCAACATGGGTTTACCAAGGACAGAAGTTGTCAGACTAACCTGATTTGTTATTATGAGGAGGTGAGTAGTAGCCTGGACAGAGGGACGGCTGTGGATGTAGTGTTTCTGGATTTTACAAAGGCTTTTGATACTGTCCCTCATAGACATTTAATAGGTAAAGTAAGGTCTATAGGCTTGGAAAGTATAGTCTATAATTGGATTGAAAACTGTCTGAAAGACCGTGTCCAGATAGTTGTAATCAATGATTCCTATTCAGAATGGTCCCGGGTTAAAAGTGGTGTACCCCAAGGTTCAGTGCTGGGTTCTCTATTATTTAATTAATTTAATAATTATATCGAGGACAGGATTAATAGCACCATTTCTATTTTTGCAGATGACACTAAGCTATGCAGAACTGTACATTCTATGGAAGATGTCCATAAACTACAAGCTGACTTGAACACTTTGAGTGATTGCGCATCACCTTGGCAAATGAGGTTCAATTTGGATAAATGTAAAGTTATGCATCTTGGTAGTAATAATCTCTGTGCTTCATATGTCCTAGGGGATGTAACACTGGGGGAGTCACTTGTAGAGAAGGATTTGGGTGTCCTCCATAGATTGAATAACAGCATACAATGTCAATCATCTGCTTCTAAGGCTACCAGGATATTGTCATGCATTAAACGAGGCATGGATTCGCGGGGCAGGGATGTAATATTACCACTTTACAAAGTGTTGGTGCGGCCTCATCTGGAATATGCAGTTCAGTTCTGGGCACCATTCCATAGAAAGGATGCTCTGAGAGGGGGCATGGAGGGTCTTAGTTATGAAGAAAGATTAAAAGAATTGAATTTATTTAGTTTTGAGAAGAGATGTTTTAGGGGAGGACATGATTAACCTATACAAATATATAAATGGGCCATACAAAGAATACGGTAAAAAACTGTTCCATGTAAAATGCCCTCAAACGACAAGGGGGCACTGCCTCCGACTGGAGAAGAAAAAGTTCAGTCTCCAGAAGCGTCAAAACTTCTTAACTGTAAGAACTGTGAATCTGTGGAATAGACTTCCTGAGGACGTGGTCACAGAAGGAACAGTGGACAGTTTAGATGAATTCTTAAAAGTAAACATTAATGCTTATAAAAACGTGTAGAAATCTGAGTCTCATTTTCTTTTAGGATTCACGTCCCCACCTATCCCTTGGTTGAACTTGATGGACTTATGTCTTTTTTCAACCGCATTAACTATGTAACTATGTACATAGCTGGTGGGATGGGGGGGGGGGGGGGGTGGGCTGTACTGTATAGTTCCACTATATACTGTAGTAATGTTAAAAAAAAAATATAAGGAAAGATATTTGCCAAATTGTGATGGCAAAAAGCTGGAACTGAATTTCACCGTTTTCATTGCTTTTAGTTGAAAAACATGTAGAAAATGAATTTCCGCATAAAAAAAGCCAGTGTCAACTTCTCAATTACCCTCACGGTTTAATAATAGATATTCCAAATTTGCTGTTGTTTCAAAGGTTTTATCTAAATTGCATTTGACAAATGCTGTACAAGTGGGAATGGCATAGTACGTGTGGGCTATAATGATACATTATATTCTCCGTGTTCTTATTTTGAGAAGACTCAGTATGATACTTTCTATAAAAGTAATTTGTAATGAAATATAAGTGAGAGGTTCATTTTTAGCAGAGGTACAGTCAGTATGCTAGTCTGCGAAACACATCTCTTTATTATATGCAACCAGATTTTCCCATAAGGACGGTTCGCGCCATGACAAACTGGCATTTCCTATCAAAGAGGACAATACTAGAGGTCATTGTAGGACATTGTGCTCTTTAATGTGTTTAAGACAATGATTTACGTGTGATGGTCAAGTCAGTTTTAGCATACAATACACTATTAGGTTACACTAAATAACCTGGATATTGATTGGAACATATCACTGTGGCTGTAAATCATATTAAATGACATGTAATATACACAAGAATTGAAGTGGAGCAATAATTCTTAAGCTTTGATACATACTGTAACATGAACTTGGAAACACAGGAGGAATAACTATTGAAATGTGTAGTTTACATTCTCATACTGTATTTACAGCATTGGGTGTTATAATGTAGTAATTAGTTTTTTAAAATAAAAATAATGGTCAACTTTTGCTAAAATACTATTTTAGCAAGAATGTATGATGCATTCAGAAAATCTTCAGACTCTTGAATTTTTTTCTAATTTTGTTTTAGCACAAGGCCACAACAAACAACATGAAAAATGTTAATTTTTTTTAACATCATTCTGCACTGAGTACCCAGTGGCGTACCTCCAATAGAGGCAGACCATGCTGCTACTATGGGGCCCATGGGTAAAAGGGTCTCTAGTAAAGGAACTGCATTTCCCAGGTTGGATAGGAGCATCTGTCAGGACCTGTGATGACATCATCTTCAGCCTCAAAGGTCCTGTACATCTAGTAAAGGAGCTGCGCAGAGCATCATCAAAGGTCCCTCAACCCCCAACAGCATGGAGAAGGACTGCAGGATGAGCTCTCCACTGAGACCAGAATGTAGTGGTAACAGGAGGTCCTCCTCCTTTCTCTTCATTTGCACTCAATTCACTATTTTTACTCATCTCACTCATATATATATATACAGTATAGTACTGCAGACAGTTACAACCACTATTACCTCATGTACCTCACACTATAGCCATAATAGGTAACTGGCCACATATACCTGTACACACTTCATCTATTATACTTTTTACTTCTCATATCAGTACACTACTCCATATAATATATATATATATATATATATATATATATATACGTTGTGGGGAGTCGCTCTGGTAGACAGCGGTGCGGGTGCAGTTTAGAGGCAAAACAAGGAGTCCAGATTGTGCAACAAACAGTGTTTTATTCACACTTGCACACAAAATGAAAAACAGTCTCTTGGTGACAGTTCACACACAACGGAAATAACGTAGCCAAACAAAAACAGTCCAACACAGGTTCAGTCACCTGGGAGGTGTAGGTGCAGGTTCGCACCACGCTGTCGGCCCAGCCGCAGGAGAATCCAGCTTCAGGTAGCCAGGAACAAAATACCTCCTTGCTGAGCTCTTTCCTCCCGGACAGAGAGCTCCCAGCCCTGTTAGCAGCTCCAGGATAATCACACTCACAGCTGGTGGTGCTGGCTGAGTTTATAAACCCAGCCCAAAACTCGGACTGGACCGTGGGAGCAGCCACCCACCCTACTCTTTAGCTGCTCCCAGTAAGAGCCGGCCCGGATCGGCTTTGCAGCCATGCTATTTAACAAAGTCAAACAGCACTAGCTGCTGCAGACAAAAACCCGGCTCTCACCTCACCGAGGCCAGCAACCTCGGTGACACGTACCTGCCATCTAGGACGGCACCCTGCACCTTACCACATACCCCCTTTGTTCAACCCTGAGGGGGTGGACACAGGACAAACAGTGTACCCGGGAGAGCGCGCCTGCATTTTTTTAATAACCGGCCCGCTCTGTGCTCCACCGTGAATTTAAAATTCTGTAGAGACAGAAACCACCTGGTGACCCGGGCATTCCTCTCTTTGGCTTGGGACATCCACTTGAGTGGGGAGTGGTCGGTCACCAGGCGAAAGCTTCTGCCCAACAGGTAATAACGGAGGGCCTCGAGTGCCCACTTGATGGCCAGGCACTCTCTCTCGACTATGCTGTACCTAGTCTCTGCTGGGGTGAGCTTGCGGCTGAGGAAGACAACGGGATGCTCCTCCCCGTTGACTTCCTGCGACAGTACCGCACCAAGGCCAACCTCAGAGGCGTCGGTCTGGACTACGAAATCCTTCCTGAAATCGGGTGTCACCAAAACCGGGGACCCACACAGGGCCGATTTCAAGGCGGAGAAAGCCTTTTCCGCCTGCTCATTCCAGCGGACCATCCCTGTCTTACGCCCCTTTAACAACTCTGTCAATGGCGAAGCAATAGTAGCAAATGGGGCACAAACCTCATGTAATACCCCACAATCCCCAGGAACGACTTTACCTGCCTGGTGGTGACCGGTCGGGGCCAACTCCGTATTGCCTCTACCTTATTTACCTGAGGCTTGATGACTCCCGCCCAATTACATATCCCAGATATTTTGTCTCCTCTAACCCTATGGAGCACTTCTTTGGGTTAGCGGTCAGTCCGGCTTTCCTCAGGGCATCCACTACCGCCTGCACCTTGGGTAAATGGCTTTCCCAGTCGGTGCTGTGGATGACTACATCATCTAAGTAGGCCGAGGCGCACCGACGATGTGGTCGCAGCACTATGTCCATTAACCTTGGAAAGTGGCGGGGCGCCATGCAGGCCAAAGGGTAACACCTTGTAGTGATACAGGCCCTGCGGGTAACAAATGCGGTTTTTCCTTAGCCGACTCGTTAAGGGTACCTGCCAGTACCCTTTAGTGAGGTCCAGCACAGAAAAATAACGGGCTTGTCCTAAACTTTCAACCAGCTCGTCTACTGGGCATGGGATACGCGCCAAACTTGGATACTTCGCTTAACTTATGAAAGTCGTTGCAGAACCGCAACGTCCCATCCGGCTTGGGTATTAGGACTATGGGACTGGCCCACTCACTTTTCGACTCCTCAATGACATCGAGCTTCAACATTAACTGTACTTCCTCCGCGATGGCCCGTCGCCGAGCCTCGGGTACCCGGTATGGTTTTAACCGGATCTTGGCCTGAGGCTCAGTGACGATGTCATGTTGGATGAGAGACGTGCGGCCAGGGAGGTCCGAGAACACATCCGTGTTCCGACTGATGAACTCCCTGACTTCCTGAACTTGTTTGGAAGACAGGCTGTCTGCAATTTTACCGTGGTTACTGCTTCACAGGCCTCGAACTGTGGGGCTGGACCCTTTTCACCTGAAGCCTGGCCGGGGCTGTGGTCGCCGGCCGCGTCCCTATCTTTCCACGGCTTAAGTAAATTCACGTGGTACACCTGCTCGGCTTGCGCCGCCTGGCTGGTGTACTTTGTAATTTACTTCCCTACCTTCTCGATCACCTCATAGGGGCCCTGCCACCTAGCTAGGAATTTGCTGTCAAGGGTGGGTACCAGAACCAAAACCCGATCTCCCGGATTGAAGTCCCGTACCGAGCCTGACGATTGTACACCCTACTCTGGGCTTGTTGCGCTGCCTCCATATGCTCCCGGACCAAGGGCAACACCCTTTCCATCCGTTCCTGCATTTGGGCGACATACTCAATGACACTTTTGTGGGGGACAGGCTGTTGTTCCCACGCTCCTTGGCGATATCCAACAGGCCCCGAGGGTGTCTCGTTATAAAGCAGTTCGAAGGGCGAGAACCCAGTAGAGGCCTGGGGCACCTCTCGCACTGCGAACATGAGATAGGGCAGAAGCAGATCCCAGTCCTTCCCATCTCTAGACACCACCCTCTTTAACATATTTTTTAGAGTTTGGTTAAACCTCTCCACAAGACCGTCTGTTTGCGGATGGTAAACGGACGTCCGTAACTGCTTTATACGCAACAATTTACACAGTTCCTCATTACTTTGGACATAAAGGGGTCCCTTGGTCTGTCAGAACCTCTTTTGGCAGGCCCACACGGGAAAACATCTCCATTAACTCTTTGGCAATGAGCTTAGCTGAGGTATGTCGCAGAGGCACCGCCTCCGGATACCGAGTGGCATAGTCGAGAACT